>SJRY01000120.1:0-372104 GCA_011319805.1 Macrocybe gigantea
ATCTATGCGTTATTCGGCAATCAGTCAAAGTACAGTCGTTCAAAGCCTACGACTTTCTCCGTCGAACATGTCGCATATATCCCTCAGGTAAGATCTCCTGATTGAATGTGATCGGTTTGTTAAATTTGTTCTATTGCAGCTACCAGATACTGTTCAAGACATATACATGAAGCTCGGGAAGCAAGCTGCGGCATCAGCTGCAACCCTTGCCCACCTTCGCCGCGAACTCATGCATGCCGTATGGGAGCTACTGCTCGACGAGGACTTCATGCATGCCTACGTGCACGGAATCGTCGTCAAGTGCGCCGATGGCATTACAAGGCGGTTGTTCCCCAGATTCTTCACCTACTCAGCCGATTATAAAGAAAGTAAGTATATTCAAAAGTCCTGTGCAAACAGTCATTGACACGACATCAGAGTTCTTTTGGCCACATCCGGTCGATGGCGGCCTGCCCCTGCCCTCGCTGCTTCATCCCAAAGAAGAATATCCCGCTGATGGGGACCAAACTGGATGCACGTCGCCGCGAGAAGATCAGAGTGACGATGAGCATCGCCGAGGTGCAATAGATACATGCGTCGATTTATATACCAATTGGGACGTTGGTCAGTTCGACGTGGGTCGAAGACGTGCTCCGGCCCAAGTCTTGGGTTCCTACCAGAGTGAGCTCCTAAGCTATCACCTGTGTGTCTGAGGAACTGAATTCGTTGTAGAACGCATTCTCTGCACGCCTTGCCGACCACAGAGTCAACTTTTATTCCATGTTTCAGCCCGACTTCCTCCACGAATTCGAACTGGGTGTTTGGCGTTCAACGTTCACCATCTGCTACATATCCTGTATGCTGAAGGGGGGATTGCATACAGAAATTGAATCGACGGCAAGTCTCATTTCGGTTTAAAGTTAATGCCAGACTGACGTTTGAACTTGAACAGGTATCGAGCCATACCAACATTTGGTCGCGATGTCATTCGACGTTTCAGCAACAACATTTCGGGTTTAAAAAAGCTGGCAGCCGCGATTATGAGGATATGTTGCAGGTAAGTTGGACGGTCTATAATTGTTTCGGGGCAGAGCTGACTCTCAGCAGTGCGCAATGCCTGTATTGGAGGATTTACTACCCGAACCGCACAATTCAATGGTCCTGGATCTGGTGTTCACACTGTCGACATGGCATGCCATTGCGAAATTGCGGCTTCATACCGAAAGAATGCTCGGCTTCCTTGAGGCGACAACAATGGCCATGGGGCGTATCATCCGAAAATTCGAGAGGACCACCTGTGAATGCTACGAGACACGAGAACTTCCTAAAGAGGAGGCAGCGTGAGGATGTCGCACAGCCGCACGGGTGGAGGCAAGCGGTGGCACTCAATCTAACCACGGTCGCAAAATGGGCAAGGTCAACCGCAAGCGATTCAACCTGACGACGTACAAGTTTCACGCGTTGGGCGACTATGTCAAAGCCATCAAATTGTTTGGAACGACAGAAAATTATTCGACGCAAGTGGTATGTTCAGTGTTGTTTTGTGATACATCTACCTACGACTCATTCTTGATACAAGGGCGAACTGGAACATCGTCGAGTCAAATGGTATTTCGCCCGCACAAGCAAGAACAATGGTTTCGAAGGGCAAATCTCAAGACAACTGCAGCACGCATGATTTCTGGAGGATGTGTGGCAGCGATGATACAATCACCAGATGGCAAATGCCCGCGGAGAGGCGGCTGTCGACGATTATGCCACCGCTGCATTGCCTTTCACGGTCTCCGAGGCCCTGCCGCCCACTCCTCCAGATCAATATACCACATGTCAGAGTCGAAGAAGAACTACATGTCCATATTTTCGTGGCTACAGGAGAATAAGGACGATCCCGCACTGGTGGTAAGTGTCGCTCGGCATATCATTCGCAAGACTTGCTAATAATAGTCCACACCAGGACTTCCTGCCACAGTTGAAAGACCACTTGCTCGCTCGTTTGCAAGGCTCTTCATTTAGAGACATGGTCAAATTCTCAGAATCTGACCACGCATCATTAATCAACGTAACTGACTATACATGCACAAGGTAGTCCAATTCAATTATACAACCTACGACATGCGGCGAAATCAAGACTCTATCAATCCGCGGACACATCCCGACGTGATGGTCTTGTCCCACGAAGCCGTGGAGGAGGTTGGGAGAGACCCGCATCCATACACCTATGCGGGGTCATCAGCATATTCCATCTCTATGCTCAGTGCTTTGGAATAGACGATGTCCCTCACAAGATGGACATCTTGTTCGTGCGCAACTTTGACCGCGATTGGCGACACCGCTCCGGGTGGAAGGCCCTGCATCTTCCTCGCGTCGGCTTTCTGTACGGGTCTGACCCAGACGCATTTGGCTTTCTCGACCCCAACGACGTAGTACGCACAGTGCACTTGATGCCTGCATTTGCACATGGACGAACTTCGGAACTTTTGGGACCATCTATCACCCGTCAACCCAAAGAAGATCATGAAGATTGGAATTGGTATTATGTTGGAATGTAGGTCATGGTCTGCGTACCTTGGCATTCGGCTGATTTGCGTTTACAGTTTCGTCGACCGGGATATGGTGATGCGCTTTTGGTGGGGCTATCAGACATCAAGCAATATGGGCCGCCCTCGGTGATCTTGGCGAGAAATATCTGGAGGTAGTGTCCCACGTTGCGCCCTTTGACAAAGGCAACATTATACAAGGTGTGTTTCTTTTTTCTGTGAAGCTAGATGTCTCTAAGATAATTCAAAGAACCGATACAAGAAGATGAAGGTGAAGATGTCGAAGAACAAGATGAGGAGAATGAAATCGATGAGGATGAAGGCAAAGAAGGTCAAGAAGACGAGAATGAAGAGGACGCAGATGCAGAAGACGAGGATAACACAGACGATGAGGAGGATGAAGAGGACAAGGATGAGGATGAGGACGAGGACGGAGCACTTGGACCAGAGGACGGAGAAGACGAATACGATGATGCTGAAGGTGCAGAGGGCTTTGCACCATTTAATTGAAACACGTAGAGCACTTTGTTTTCATTCGGAGATTTCTTTCTGATGACAGTCATTCTTGATACAAAATAGGATCAGTCCACCCCACTTGCCACACCGTTTGCAGAGGTCAACGCAGCTTTTGCGGTCGTCTTCCCCCGCCTGAATGTTGGCTAACAGCTTCCAGCTCTGTGATCGAAGGCGATCCTATCCTGCCGCCGATAAGCGAAACAAGTTTGTCGCTCGTCGTAGTAACTAACGCCCCCATCAATGCCCGCCCCCGCCAACGCTTTCCCTGCCGCCCCCCAGCGCCCGCCCCCGCCAACTCCCTGCCCCCTCCCTCACACTCGGCAGCAACGACGATTCATTGCCGCCAGTGCCCTCCTTCCCTCCCTGGCATTCCACGGCGTTGGCGAGTCGCTCGTACCAGCGCCGTGCATTCCTTCTGTTCTGCTCCACAGCCGCAGCCACGACAATGATGGCTCGTTGCGGCCAGCCTCCCCCATCCCCGCCTTTCCACTCCATAGCAACGACGTGTTGCTGCCGCCCACGCGTCCTTCCTCCCAGTCGACGGCAACGGCGAGCGCTCGCCATTGATGCTGCTGCATGACAACGGCCATACGTTGTCTCCAGCCCCCTATGCGCACTCGCTGCCGCTCTATGATAATGCAGAGGCGCTGCCCTCAGCTCGCTACGCGTCTTCCTTCGTGCTCGACGGTGACGGCAATGACTCGTCCTTGCCCCCAACGTCTTACACGCCCTCCTCCCTCTTCCTAGCCGACTGCCCGCCTTCGCTTCCGCTGTACGGCAACGACGAGGCATTGCCAATGGCCTTGTACGTGCCCTCTCTCCCACTGCACCGCAATGACAAGATGGTGCCACTGGCTTCGCATCTGCCATTGATCCCGCCTTACGTCGACCCCAGGGCAGCCCTGTACGCATCCTTCCTCCAACTCTATGGCAACAGCGAGCGGCTTTCCTTAGCGCAATTCTCGTCGTCGATGCCGCTCCACGACGACGCCTCGTCGCTACCCTCCTTCATGCTCGACGGCAACAGCAACACCTCGCCATTACCCCCAATACCCAGCGCGTCCTCCTCGCTCCTCCCAGCCGACCACGCGCACTCGCTTGCACTGTACAGCAACAACGAGGCATTGCCAACGGCCTTGTACATGCCCTGCTTGCCTTCCCTCCCGTTCTACGACAATGGTGAGCGTTTTTCCATGGTCCAGCTTTTCCCCCGTTGCCAGTCCGAGCTGACTGCGCTCATTCTCTTCCATTCTCCGGCAACCACTCACCATTGCATCTGGGCCCCTGTGCGTCGTCCTCGCTCCTCGCGGTCTCCGACCTTCCCTCCATCCCGCTCGATGGCAATGACAAGGCATTGATACGGGCCTCCATTTCCTCCCGGACTTTGTTCTATGGCAATGATTTGTTGTCACTCTCGGCCTCGTACGCGCCCTCCGTCCCATTGCACAGCAATGACGTGTTGCCACCAGCGACCTCCTCGCTCCTCGCAGCCTCCGACCATCCCTCCTTCCCACTGTACAGCAATGCCTCGGCGTTGACCTTGGTGCCCTATGCACCTGTTTTCCTGTCCCACAGCAATAGCGAGGCGCTGGCCCCAAGTCCCAGCGTAGGCTCCTTCTCGCCCACGTCTTCCGCTCGCCAACAGCTCGACAGATCGAGCCGTCCGATCCAGTTCACGGACGACGCCGCGGCGAAGCAGACGCAATACGTCTGCCGCTGCTGCGTCAATTGCCGCACGACCGAGGCGCCAGCATGGTGCCGCTCCACGCTCAACCTCGGCAAAATCATCTGCAACAAGTGCGGACTCTACGAGCGGACCTATCGCTGTCCTCGCCCGCTTTGCCTCGATAGGTTCCGCACCACCAAAAACACCTTGTAGACAGCCTTTTTTTTTTTCTTGTGCCTGTATACTTGAGCAATAAAATCAACTTTCTTGCTAAATGAATATCTGAGTGATTCAGAACATATCATTTGTCATTCATTGAAGAAAGCTAATGAACAAAGACATTATGGATACCAGACAACATGGATTACAATGCATGCTTGATATTATTATAAACACAATCATGTATTACATTGCATACTGGCAGACAAAATTGTATGCTGAAAATAAAATTGTAGCAAAATTGTATTACAATGTAAGGTGGTCATTAAAATTGCATAACATTGTAATCTCAGATTATAATTGTAGCCCACCAAATAAAATTGTTACATTGTAAGATGACTACTATAATGCTATACAACTTGTATTCTAATACATGACTATACAAATTTGTCCGAATTATACATTGTTTACAATGTCAAACAATGTTATGGACTTTTTGCTGATGTATCGTCCGCTCGGCTAGACTCTCTCGCGTCACTTGGTCGTTCCAGGACGTTTCGTTGTAGGGTGGAGGAAGACTGGGTGGTGAGGCGCCATGAGCACCGCCGTTATACGTCACCGGTTGTCTGGTACGTGATACTTGGACTGTCGCGACTCACAATGAACATGTGCATCCACGAATCCCGGGAGAACGGTCAAGTGTCGCAGATTGAGAACCGTGAACGACCCGGTTCCGCCGTACATGTCATCTGGTTCATCCCTCGGAATCGACGCGCCTAGATTGTCCGCCTCAAAATCGGCCAGGTTCTGCACGCCGATGATGATCCCCTCGTCTCTATCGACAGTGATGACCTGATCCGCGAGCAGTGTCAGGTTCAGCGAGTCAAAGGCCTGCCCCACGATGATGTGGTAGAGATTATGCCTAGACATTGGTTGGGACGGGGAATGGGGATATAAGATGAGTAAGACACTGCAATTTCATGAGAATTCCGCCTGTAACGATGTCCATGTGATGTGTGATATGAGCTCGCTTCACATGTCGTCCGAATCATGCCATGTTACAGCATATCCATAATACACATTCTCAAGCCATCCCAATACTACACGAAAAGCCAAACCTTCTTCCAATCCTCGCCTTCAACCCAGCCCGCACTCCACGGCTGAGATGAGCCCAATCAGCCAATACCGACGGACTCGTCCGACAGATGTGTCGTGAGATCTTTCGCTGAGAACAGCTTACACTCTGACCAAGCCATCGTCGTGGCGGGGCACAGCGCCCTCATGTGAATTGTGCCGCCGAGACTTCAGAGACGCACACCGGTTCCCTAGACCTCCATTCGCCATACATCCCTCCATGATGGAAGAAGTCCACATCATCGACCGGACGAGTGACGTCGTGACTTGTAGATAGGCAAACTGGTCAGATTAACAATCAAAAAGAACGAGTTCTAATTGCAACGCACCGCAGCTTGACGTGCTTTATAGCCTTGCGCCTGGTAATGAGCTGGTGGAGGTACGTTGAACAGTGTCCACAGCTCCACGATTTTGCCGTCGGATACGGATACGGTTCTTCTCGGAGCAGGACTGCGTTCGTCGCTTTGGGCGTGAGAAGTCGCCACGAAAGGCTTGCATGAGTCTCGTACGAATCCATCTCAATAGCGTGAACGATCTGTTCATTTGCGCAACGATAAAAAAAAGTGAAGCACTGAGATGATGCACAAGCAGATAGACAGCAATGACAAACGCACGCATTCTCGCCACATCAAGGCCAGGTGCCCATACGCATCACCATACCTCCTCGCCGGACATTTAGCACAGATAAATCTCGCATTCAGCTTGTCCAAGTCCGTGGCTTTCGCAGAAAGGTCCCAATTTAGCACCTGAAGTAAAGATGAAGCCGCTGCGGAACCCTTTGGGCTGAAAGAAAGGCGCGACCCCTGTGTGTGTAGCAACGTGCAATGAACGTGAATCAAGAGATCCTGCAGCCCGACGAAGCAGCGGCGGTTGTACTGGCAGCACCCAGGACACGTGAAAACCGATGTCGCGAAGTAGAGGACAGCGTCTGCATCATCAAGCGGCATTGAATGTGAGTGCACAGATCTCACCGCCTCCAAAGCAAGCGCTTCTTTCGTCTTGCCAATCCAGTCAGATATGAGCCCGGGAAGCACCTTGATAGCCGCGTCGATGTCCGACTTTTGCAGAAAAACGTCCGTGGGCAGATTGACCAACTTTGAGATGGGCTCGAATCTAAGAATGGCCTCGCTCGTCGGAAGCTGCTCCCAAGCCCTGGGTGGCTGCTTCCTCAGAAAGCCGGAATACGCCTCTGCGATGCGTCGTTCCCTTGATCGAATCACCGCCCCTCGTTCTTCTATGGTCCTGCCTCGCCTGTTCAGCTCGAACTGCTTGATGCAACGCTCCAAAATCATTCCCCATCCTGAGCGGTAGACGAACAATCAGTGCACGGCAAAAAAAAAAACCACCAGTGAGATTCGGGATACCGTTGCGCGTCAGCTTGGCTTATTCCTCGAGTAGACTGGGCCGGAGATGCATTTGTCCTCTGTGTGCAGCTCGAACCCAAGTTTTTCCAGACGTGTCATTATCCTGCTCACCGACGTAAGCAGGGTATGAGGAAAGCTTTCTGGCTGCTTACAACCGCGCTGTGCGAATCCTTTCAAGATGCACAACATCGTAAAACTTGCTATGCGTATCGTATGCCCACTTGTTGCATATATCTGCATGCTGTAGACGTTCAGAGACAGACCACTACAGTGACACGTTGTACATGCCTTCATAACCTCCCGCGTTCGTTGGAGCGTAAGAGACTTGAATGTCTCAAACGCTTCAGTGGCACCAGGACGGCCACTGGCTATCCAGTTGAAATGCTTTGAGAGCGTTTACAGTTTCGGAAACGTCTCTCTCAGATATTTCGCATTCCACGGTTTGTCATCGTTGATCATATAAGAGTTGCCTTCCTCCAAATCAGTATCCTTGAATGTGATGAGAAGTCGGACGCTGACCGTCACGGTGCGTGTTCGGAATCAAGTCCCAGACTAGGTGATCCAGAGTGTACGGAGGTTGGCCCTTAACTATGCGATAGGTACACCTGCAGGAGGACTGATGTTTCATAGTTAATCAGTGACGCTTCGATAGAATTACATACTTTGATGACATGCACTGCGCGCAGTATTGAGTTCGAAATGTGAAATCGATCATCGCCCTATGGCTTCCGCATGCTTCGCAGATGTCCGGTCTGAACAACATTGCTGCCCATTTGGGTTCTGAAAGGTCTGGAGGGCAGCTCGGAACTCTGGGTGGCGGGCAAAGGATGCTTTCCATGAGGACAATGCATGCTTGCTCATGACGATTCGCCGGAGAGGCTTCCCGGACAGGCCGAGATGATACAGATCGATAGGGTGAAGATTCCCCAGTATCTAAAGGCCATACTGTGTCACAAACCGAGATTCCAAGAACTGAACGGGAACGCACTTCATGAATGAGTTCCAGAGGAAGCTTGAGAAACATCGACGTATCCAATCGTCGCAATCTCCGAGTGCAGCTCGAGCGATTCTCCTTTCTCAGCTGTCTCATGATTGAGCTAACGATGTAGTTGTCTGGACATTGGCCGCATCGTCAGGCAGGGATGGCGTTTCAGATGAATATGGCTCACAGGAAAGCTGAAAGAACGTAGTGAATCCTGTCCTGTTGTTTCCCGAACCAATGGTTTCCCTCCTGACATCGTCATCCCCTGCTTCAGCGAAAGGGTACGGAGAGTCGGACATGACAGTTTGTGTTGGTCCGCTTGCGGTTGCCGGTTCTCGTGACGAGCTCTTATATGGCGCTGCGGATGACCGTCGCCAGGCACGTATGACGGCCGCATTCGAATGACTTGGTGACGGTGGGAGTGATAGGTGCCAGAGGTTAGAGAGGATTTGGTCAAGCTTGTGCTGATGCCTTGACTTCGACCACCAGCAATGACATTGCACTATGCTCAACGCTAAGCTATAACATGCCAACCAATAGGTACGATGCATGTTCGTTATGAAATGGCCATTGTCTGTTCTTCTGTTTCAAACGTTCATTGAACTTTCCTTCCAGAATTCGCCTTTGAACGCCACGTCGCCGTACATTGGCCAACAAAATGGAAAAGAGAAAAGAGACGACTTTATATGAAGAATAAACATGACAAGAGCAGGCTTCATGTCCGTATCTGTGGAGGAGTACTTGGCAGGGCAAGAACTGCCAACGCAGTGAGCTCACCGAAACTGGGATGTTCAGAAGACAGCATGTAACTCAAGAATGAAGCCTACGATGCCGTAGAGTCACTACTAGAGTGGTTATATGCCTATGGTACCGTTCAACCCAACACCTGGACGGCGAACGAAACTCTGCGCCCATGAATTTAGCAAGACGGTGAAAGTTCCTAGTAAATTACAAAGAGACAATCGTATTTTCATCGTCGGCATTGAAGGGAACGTTCTGTCACTTCTGAACTGCAATCCAGAGCCGATCACGACTGGCAACCATTCAATAGAGACCCCTTCGTATGGCATACGGTTAAATCATACACCTTCCGGCGTACGACGAGATCTGCTGTGACGAACTACGACGATCAAAGGTTTACAAGAATCTTATCCACCGTGTCCTTTATTTCCATCGCGTTTGCCTTCCAAAAATCACAGGCCTGTGCCCTTTCTGCCTTTCTAAGGAGCTCAAGAATCCGGGGCTTGCTGTCAAAAAACTGTTGGTAGACATGTAGGATAATTTCTGTCCGTAGGCAAATGAGGAAAGTCGCATATCCCTTGAATAGTTGACACAGTCAGCGACAGTTCCTATGAATGGTAGTGGGGGCCAAGTATACCAGGAACCCAATGAGCGTCCTTATGTCGAAAGATGTCGCATTTCGCTCCAGGATGTGGATGTTCGAAGCCTTTGTTCATCATGATAACCACCGAACATCGAAAACGAATGACATGCTTTGCATACCTGAAATACGCCAAGCTGCGCTCCCTGAGCCCGTTTCCTTGGATCCTTCTGCTGAATTTTTTCTGCATACGTAACGGTCACGACGGCGATCGGCCCACTGGTGAGCACAGAAAAGACTGGAACTTCGTATATGCCGAGGGCAGCCCAGTGTTTGACGGCTGCAATAGCAGAGAGGCGACTGCGATAGACACTGCCAGGTGCAAATTCTACGCGCCACTTTTTGTGCTCACATAGAACGAGGAGCAGAGCAGAGGCATAGAGTCCATTTCTTCGCAAATATAAACCGTGATTAGAAATTTAAAGTTTTCCAAAATATCTTGTCCTGTGAGGTTTCCTCTAATCTTCCAAACACGTTTGCAAATAGTCATCTGAACCGTAGAAGACCACTCTGACGTTACGAATATGTTCCAAGTAAGCCGCGTTTGGAAATTCTCGAATATTTTCGAATATATCGCTCATCATATGGCATCCCTGCCCTCCCGTGGCCATCGAAATAGGGTCACCACCATTCCCGCCACCTCGTTCGCTTCTTCACTTGAAGAATCCGTCTCAATCTGTTTTCCACTGGTAACAAGGCATTTTTCCTATTCTGCTCGCCTTAGCTGTCTTCATTTCTTATGGTAAATCTATTAATCTAGCCTTTTTCCTCATCCACATTTGGGCGCGGCACCATATCCGCACGGGAGCGGTATTCGCGAATATGCCACCATGGATATTCTTGAATACCTGGGGACCACCTTCTTATGGGAACACTGTTTGCGAATACGCCACCATGGACCTTCTCAAATACTTTGGGATTACATTCGCATAGTATCACCCATATTTGCAAACGATCTTGCCAGCACCTCTTTGCAAATATCCCTCCTGCCTGTATCTCTGAATCAGATAAATTGGCGTCCTCGGGCCTTTCCTATTCTGCCTGGTGAGTCTGTACCCATGCTGCGATGGCTAAATCTCTGCATTATGTCAGATTTGTTGAGGTGCAAAACTGGGCGCCATTCCCGTGGAGCGACGACAGGAATTTCGTGAATATGCCATCACGGACATTCTCGAATCCTTTGAGACTATATTCGCATAGGAACGACATTTACGAATATGCTTGGAATATGCCACCGCGGATATTCTCAAATACGTTAGGACCATTTTCGCATGGGGCCGATATTCGCGAATATGCCTGGAATACAGTACGCCATCACAGATATTCTCGAATACTTTTCGCATGGGGCCGGTATTCGTGAATATGCATGGAATACGCCATCACAGATATTCGCGAATACATTTCGCATGGGGCCAGTATTCCCGCATATGCCTGGAATACATCATCACAGATATTCTGATATTCTCGAATACGTTTCGCATGGGGCGGTATTCCCGAATACACTTGGAATAGCCATTCTCGGATACGTTTCGCATGGGCCAATATTCGCCGACAATCGATAGTTTCATGAATACAAACCTTCGCATATTTCTGGGTAGTTCGCTACGTCAAAAGTTCGCACACATCTTTGGTGGGCTTTCGAAGTGGCGAATGTCAATCCTGTTTGCGAACACGTTGTCCGAAAATCCCAGAGCTTATTATTCGAAGACTATTTGAAGACATTTTCACTCTTGTTTGCGAATACGAAGATTCAAGGCGAGGAGTGCTAAGTGGGAACCACCTTTTGTTTGCCCGCCAAATTTTGCACACCGCTGGCCCGTCGTTAGTTGTCTATTGTCAATTTTTTTCGAGACTGCCCTCTTGCTCGACCACATGCGATGGTAGTTTCATCGTGACTCCCACGATCACATCCAATACAGTGTTCCCACGGTCCTTTATACAGCATTTACTCCGCACTGAATATCTTGAGATAGTCAAAAGCTATGAACATAAGGGTGGTATCATTTCGTAGATAAGCTATTTGCCTAGCTTTCCATGCCATGATCTAGGAGAAATATGGAAAAATAAATTCGTGGTCGACAATTTCTGACAGGGTTCCTAAAATGGCAAAAGACAGTCCTTTATACAGAAAAGCAGCGCGTGCCATCTCTTCCCAGTGACATCGCGGACTGAGATGAGGATTGGAATGTCAAGTATAGCACTTAAAAAGTATCTATATTAACTTTTACACTGTCTTGTACATTTTCTCATGGTATGGCAGGTGGACGACCAGGTGTTACTTGTATACATCACGCTACATAGCCATTCTGGCATTCTTCGTGGGATATAAGGAAAGAAAATGACAATCATAAGTCCCAATATGTTCCTCAAGTAGAATACCCTCAATCCTTCCATAAAAATCATGCTGCAGTGATGCTTATTCGTGCGACATTGATGTAAAATTGCAAATATTTACAAAATTTACAAATAAACCTGTTCCACAGGAGAGAAAAAAAGAGATTATTCTCATGAGCAATACGCGAATAATAGAGCTGGTATAGGGCTTTAATTTGTGCATTTAAGGATTCCAAACCGTGGAGAAATGAGGGAGCTAGAGGCCGCTGTATAAAGGAGCATGGGTGTATAAAGGACCGTGGGAACACTGTAATTATTTGGTGGTGTTTTCCTAGCACATCGACATGTTTACACACTATTTGGCATAATATTTCCAGACGTTCCTGTGTGTAGAGGCAAGTGTAAATTGATACAGGGTTTCTGGAAGCATATATCTACCTGCAGAAATTGTCCAATGTGTGCATTTCAGTACAGAATCCGCACAAGAGCTCCAATGGCAAGAGCTGGCATGACAAGAGAGGCGTGGGAACGCACCACCCGTGTTGACCCTCCTGAGATTTTCACGAAGATTCAAGGCAAGGAGTGCTAAGTGGGAACCTCAGACTCTATGTTTGACAGAAATATTTGCAAGCATATGTAGCTACATTTACAAAACTTCTACCTAACTCTGTAGTTGTTCCATATTAAGCTACGACTGGAGTATTCTGATCTGCACCAACTTCGGTAGCTTGGGGTTTCTTTGGGGCAGGCTTTCGAATGACAGGCTCATCAGGGCGTGCTGGTGGAATGATGGCACGACCAGACCGGGACGCCTGCACAGCCGGAGGTTGGGCTGGCACATTACCTTGCTGCACCGCTAAAACCGCAGGATTGGGGACCTCGAGCATTGGGTTGACAGGTTCCGTGTTCAACCTCGTGGCCTGAGCCTGACGCTTTGCAGCCATAGTGGCCTTACGAGCCTCCGCACGCCTCTGCGCGGCTTCCTTCTTGGCGGCCTTGGTAGCTGCTGCCTTTGCGGTCCGCTCGGCTATGGTACTCTTTGCTGCAGGCATGGGGATGTCCACTGCTGACGTGGCAATGTTCATAGCTTCCGCAGCTCGGTTCTGGGCGCTTTCTGCGGTCTCAAGAAATAGTTCAGTGTTGCTCAGTCACAGCAATTTAGACAATAACTCACTGATGTCACATCCTCGATGACATTTGACGTGGCAAGGCTTTGGGGGGTATCCTGGGATGTTGGGGCTGCTGTGATGACAGCACTGACAGGTGCGGCTGATTGACTCTCAGTCATTGCGATTGCCATCTGAACAAGCCTTTTAGCTGCATCTGGTTCAATGCGACAAGTGACTTACCGGACTCCCATTCTCAACGCACGATGCGACAATGTCACGGGTAGCCTCGGTAGCTGGGCGTGGGCGCCGTCAATGCAAAAGTCAAAGCGGCGTATGTCTTGCTGAGCCTGAGCAGTTGAGAGCGTGGTAGGAGAGATGGAATGCTGGACAGCATGGAGAGGGGGAGTCTGTGCGAGGAGGACAGGATCAAGCACGCTGTCATCGATTTGCTGTAAAGTCACGGGTGACGTCATCATGCGGGCAATGCCGTTCTCAATTGGTTCAGTCGGACCGTCCAATGGGTAAGGAGCTGCCGCACTGACCAGATCCATAGGTGCTGGAGTCGTACCTGGAACGAGAATATCTGGAAAGACGAAGTCTCCTGCAGCTTGTCGACTGTTTGCGCCACCCTTTTCACCAATCTGCGCATTGCTAATGCCTCCCTCTCTTCCGGTGGGCTCTTGGTTGTTCGGCATTGGGTTCGTTTGATTGACCGCCGCCAAGGTTTTCGGGACAACGGTAGGCGATGAATCAGGCTGAGCAGCTGACGACTCTTTCCCACCTTCTGCGACTGTAGCAGCAATGCGTGTCATGCGTGGGACAGGTTCTTCGTTATCGATAACAGGCGTCATATTCCTGTCTCCGCACTTCAATGCCCGACTTTTGCATAGCTCGGGAGCTAGGAATGCCAATCAGGACTCGGACACTTAGGTTCATGACAGAGAACATACGGAATGAATTTCGCAAGTGGTCAGCCCATGGTTTGAGTACCAATTTGTCAAACCCGTAGTAAGCTTGCTCAAAATCGTTTCCAGCTAATGACTTTGGTCCATAGTGGTAACTTCACTCCCGTTTAAGATGTGCGTTTTGTTCCAAGTGAAAATTTACTCACTTATCACTGTAGATGACACCGTTAACATCCGGATTGGGTCCTCCGACGAGCAAGCAGAACTTCCATCCAGTCGCCTCTGCTGCTGAGGTCAACGTTTTCTCGATGAAGGAAGGCAAATGTTGGATAGCACTAAATGTGAGTGATAACATTAGGCTTTGCCAGGCTCGCCAGAGAGTGAGACTTACAGACTGTATTGTTCAGGCGTTCTGTCTTCGCCAATGGCATCTTCAACTATCGGTTCTTCCTTCTTCATTTTCTGGTTCTCGATCTCCTTCAAGACTTCGTCGTGAACCTCGGCACTTTCAGAAGACCACAGGCTGGTTATAACGTTACGCTGGACCTTCATCCCACTAGACTTGTCGAGGTCACCGTGGGTCTTCCTATATTCTTCCTTGGCAGCTTGGACAGCTTCACGTATCTTCTCGGGAAACATTTGCTGATACTTCTCTATGGCCTGCGGTGCACGACGGTCGCGTTCGCGGTTGCGCTTCTGGTTCTTCTGCAGGATATCCGTGAACATGGAGACATCCTGTGCCGCCGCTTTAATTCGCCTCTTCTGAGCATAGCGGTCCATCCATCGACGAAGTTGCTAATCAAATATGGTCAGCAATGTCTCGCACCACAGTGACCTGCGACGCACCAGTTTCCGCACTCGGATGGACTCTTGAATTCTTGCAGATTGCTCTTCAGTCAGCGTGGGACGGGGCTGTGTCTCGTCGTTCCAAGGCACTACAAAGGTGACTTCATCCCATTCTTTGAACCATTGCTCATGGAGAGATTTGAGGAAGTGGTCAACTCGCCCGTCGCCCTGGGCCTTTATGAAGTCCGGTGCTCGCTCTTCGAGCCACGCTTTCTGCTCGGATGTTGTCCAAGGTGTAGGCATGTGAACACTCGCTCAGGTGGGCGATTCTACCTTCTCAAAACCCACGCATTGAGGCTTTTAAGGCTGGCGAGTATATTTGTTCCAAAACATAAGAAAGAAATTGATTTTCATGAATATTTCTCTAGGTCTGCGATCAGGCGATGAACTACGTATTCCAACTAACGTATCCATATTGCACTCTGTATCCCTGAATAACGGAGTCTGAACAATCTGGTAAGCAATCTCGATCCCATCGTGCCGATGGAATTCTAAGTCAATGGACGATTTGAACCCCACCACATGAATTTGCGGTATAAATCCCCCATTTTCTGTCAAACACGATCTCAACCCTCACTTTTGGCCCATGGTCGGTTCAATGGACTCCAGCCCAATTTCGTCACCGACCCCCTCTCCTCCGCCTCCTTCAAATCCTCAGCCCCCGTCCACAAACACTGAGCCTCAGCCCCTGTCTGTGGAAGCGGACGCCCCTGCTCCGAATGCTCCCACTGCGGATGCCCCCGCTGAAGGCTGCAATGCATGCGGCACATCATTTGCGACATTGCTGACTGCCCTCGAGTCAACTCGATCGACCTTAGAAAGTATGCTAGCTTTTCCTCTCAAATTTGTAAGTTTTCTGACGCTTTTCAGGCTTGGAAGCCATCTTGTCGACAGCATCACCAGATATGATAACGGAACTGGCCCGTGTGGCTCTGCCGCCCCTCGAGCTGAGTGTTGCTCTTGCTGTTATGCAGACAGGGGCGCGCATGCATCGCTCCGGAGTAGCTGCACCACCTTCCAGCCAAGGCGATGATGATGAATCAGCAGCTATGCAAAGTGAGAGCCTTTTCCCCAATTGCGAACATGCTACTAACCTTTTGGTTGTCAGTCGAAGAGCCCCTGGCGAATCCACCATGCAGCCGTGTGCGGACCAGCCCTCCAGCTCATGTGGAAATCAGTGGGTGGTTTTACGTCGCATCCGGACTTAGACTGATAAGATTTAGTCGAAATTTCCTCCGATAGCAACTCGGATATGGATGGTGTGAGTGAGAATGAAAGCAGCCCTCTCCGTTATCTGTCAGATACGTGACAGCGGATTGGCCAAATTCATCACTTTCACAATTTATCAGATGGTGCCATGTGGCATGAACATGTCCCTCAATCGGAACACTGGTACTGTGTCTTTGTCGGCTGAGACCCCAGTGTCAAGCAAGGCTTGTATGTATTTTTCGTCCTCACAAAAATAATGTGGGATTTAACCATAGTTGTTTCAGCCAACATGTGCAGGACAACACGATTGGCGTTCCGGGTGGTTATTATCAGCGCTACAAGACTGAGCTGCAAGCCCGTGAAGCATATGATAAAGCGCTGGCTGAAGGAAAGGTGTCTGCATAACCATTGAAATACACAAAGAAATCATTCGTCCTCAGAATAACAAGTAGAATATAACATAGAATAGCTCGAATTTACAATGTCTTTGCCGTCGCCCGGCGCAGTGCCTCCTGCAAAATGGCGACTCCCTTGAAAAGCTCTTCAGCAATATCAAATCCCGAATACCACCTTGTTCCACGGAGATCGTCTCGCATGCGACGCAACTGCTGTATTAGTGTCTGGCCTTCTTCATAATGCGCCTCCACTTCTCGGGTCCACATGTCATCCTCGTCACCCAGAACTGCATCGCGATATGAATCATCGAGATGAGCACCCCAGCCATCCATGCCGCCCCATTTGCTCCAAGACCATTCCCAAGTGTCGTCGATGAACTTTGTCCATTTCTCAAGAGACGTGGATGCTGCGGCAGCAGAACGGATGTCGTTCTGGGCATCATCATGAATGCTTTCATCTCGACCTGTAGTATCCTTCACTGCTTGTTGCCTGTATTCGATGTTAATGTTGAGGAGATTCATGCAAAAGTGTGGATAACTGACTTTTCAGCTCGCTTACGGCGCCCTCGCATACGGCTTTTGTACTGAATTTCGATTCTATGCCTTCAAGAGCATGTATTAGCCTATGACGAGCCTATCATATTCTACTTGCCTTTGATAGTACCGTTGATATTTCGTGAGCCCGTCGGGTCCAACTTTCGGAGGTTTCTTCTGAGGCATGATGTGACTCGGATGATTGAGAGATAGGATGTTCGACACTGCCATATATGCATCAAATTACCAGTTGCACATTCTCCCACATTTGACCGTTCACTACCATTAGTGACTGGTATGCATGCGACCGACTTCATTCTTTCTTCGAAGGGCAATGCTCCCATCGTTCTGACATAGTTTAGTGCTGAATTGAAGTATAGAACCGTGTACATTTGCATATCGTACTGCTATATGACTGAAATTAGCGACCAAGTTGCCCACCGCTTGTGACCAAGTTGCCCACCGCTCGCGACCAAGTTGCCTACCATTCACGACCATTTTGCTCACCATTTGTGACCACGTCGCTACCAATTCTTAGTCATTAGCTAGGGTTCTGGGGTCACGACCCACCATTCCCATCTAACCCTTTCCCAGAGTTGCATCATAGGGGTTGTGACCCACCATTCCCTTCAAATCATTGGCAAATAGTCTTGGTTTAGGGTTGCGATCCACCATTCTGACCTAACCTTCGGCCAATCTCATCAAATAAGACCCTTTGTTACCTGATCGAAGATCTGTATTTTTTTCACTTACACACTAGTACTCATTGGTTTTTCGTTTGATATATTGATGAGGCTTGTTATGTGAAGGCAAACAATGAATCATTGTGCTATAGAGGTGCAAGATATAGCATTTGAATAGTCAGAGAGTAACCAATTAGAAAGCCATGAACTGCCTACGGGACCGGAGTGGTGGAAGGAATTGGTGGTACCGGGGTGAAAAACCTCGTTCCTATGAGCTATACTGTATTGAGATGTACTATTGTCAATCATTGTACCTGGTACGACCATAGGGTGGTGCTGGATTAGCGACTCCGTCGGACCCTTTAGTCAGACTAGCAATTTGCTACCTGTTGGACCTGGATTTGATGACCGCAGTGGTGGCGATGGATTAGCGACTCCATCGGACCCAATGCCATTCATCAGATGAGCAATTTGCTACCTGTTGGACCTGGATTTGATGACCGCTGCGGCAGTGATGGATTCAAGTTAGCGACCTGTTGGACCTGGATCTGACGACTGCTGCAGCAGTGATGGATTAGCAATTCTGTCGGACTCAATTTAGATTAGCAACTCATAGGACTCCACTACCGCTGGGGTTGCATGACCTTGCTTCCGTTCCGACGAGCAAGCTACACCATTTTAAGATGTGGTATCTGGCCCCTGAAATACACAGTAAGTTGGTGTTGTCCATAAATGACCCTTCATAGATTGACCTTATCAAATGAACTATGGCAAATTTTTGCATGTGATTCGGAACAGTCGAATTCTCGAACACTAGACTAGGGCATGTAAGCAGAAGTCGATTAACAAATATTGGAGATATTCAATCAAGGGTTGGCTCCTCATCAACAGCGGTATGATATCCTTCGTCATCACTGGAAAGGTCAGCGGATGGAGGTGGAATGTCATGGTGAGACAATGGACCCAGATCAGCGGTGGCATCGACATCGATGTCAACATCCGCACCATCGTCACTCGTTCCAGGTGAGGCCGAGGCATCCATGCATATCTGTTAGGCTAGACGAATCTTAAAGGACTCGGGCAGACTAAGTGCGAGAGTGGTTTAAGATAATGGCAAATGGAATATTAAGCCTAGCACTACTGGTACATCTAGGAGTCCTTATATATGTTACAGTACTCGAGCACGGACCACGGACTGCGCAAATGCTGTAGACTGCGGATGAGTAAGACTAAGGAGGAGATGACTCAGAGTGACTAGGAAAGTGGAATGACTCGATGGCTGCGCACTGCGCAGTGTGATGGGGAAGATAAGGGATGTGGGAAAGATAAGATAAGAAAATGAGTAGTCCTTTGGGCGGTGTCTGTAACAATATCCGTATGTTATACTGGCCTGTGTCCCTGTCATAGAAATCATCGGTGTTGTCCATACTGCTCACTGAGATGAGTTGCATTCAAAACTAGGAAGAGAATTGTATCGAAAAGACTCACCAGGTGGTGGAATGACACTCAGGCCTTCGGCAGCATATCGCTCAGTGAACTGGACAAGATGATCAATGGCGATTTTCTCGCCAAAGGTCTGGACGATGTTCTGAATGTCATGCCGAAATCCAAAGCCCGCTGTGCAGTATTCATGGCTGGAAACAAAAGCGTCCAGCAACAAGTCACTGACACCCTCACGTGTCTCCACAGTATATCCTGGACAGCGCAGAAAAAGGGAAACTCTGCCGTCCATCCAGTCAAGAGCGGTTATCTGTCGGTGGGCATTGTATTAGTAGTGCTTCAGTGAAAAGGCTAGCGTAACCTCACTGCATCAGAAATATCCTGCTTTGTATCACGAAGGACATTATTCTTGTCTTGGACCACAGATAATGACTGGTCGGTCCATCCGCCGCCAGTGTAGAAGAACATTGGGTGGAGGCCATTGCTGGAGCGAGTTCAGAAGTCCTTGCCATCATGACTCAGACCTTGGCATAAAATGGCGCGGGCACCTGCTTCTGCTTGGGAGGTCATACCGACCAGATTTGGGGTGATGGCTTGAATTCTATTCTTAGTGTATAGAGAAGGGGGTTGCCATGAGAAAACCATGGAGAACGGGAATGAAGGAGCAATGTGTGAGCAGAAACGCCCAACTTGTCCATTACATAATCACAATCAGTTTTAGTTCATCGTTTAAATGGGATAGGTGCGTACAAGGTGAATCAAGCCATCTACTAATTTGCCATTGACATGCAGCCCAATATGCCTAAAGGGACAAAACGTCACAAGGGTATGGTTCCTGTGGATGACATTATTGAGGCCAACTCTTCACCCAAACGCATGCACATCTGGACAACAAAGTTCACACTCAATGAACGTGGCAACACCTCTGCTAAGTTTAAAACAGTTACAATCTCAACTGACTTGCCTTCTGGTCCAGAATCTAGTAATCCATCGGCTCTGGTAGTTGCTGAGGAAACCTCCACCTTCCCTTTGACATTTGACAAGCACATACCTTCAACACTGGGCTCAGATCCTCCTGTGTTCCTGTTTGAAGCAGAAATAACTATCGACTTTGGTGCCTTAGGCTCCAACTCCCGTGCTTGACGAATAGTAGGAGATTCTTTCTGATTGCCAACACAAGTCCACTAATCCTTCTCAGACCCGTATCCAAGACTTTCTCCAAGAAAGGGAAGCATTTCTCACTGAAGAACTGCGAAGAGAAGGTCGAGGAGACTACATGTCCGGCCTCTGCAACCGGTGCTGCTATCCCATGGATGTGGACGGGGCCTATCGCTGCATGGATTGCGATGGGGGAGAGATTTGTTGTAAGGCATGTACGATTAGCATGCACAAGACTACACCGCTGCATCGTATTGAGGTATTTACTCATTTCGTGAGATTTTTCTTCCACTGAGTGTCTCATGCAACAGCGCTGGAACAACACATTCTTTGAAAGAATGACCTTGAAGGATCTCAGACTCTGGGTACAACTTGGCCACCCCTTCGGCAAGCAGTGTCGCAACCCACACCCATCCTCCATGGACAGCTTTGTCATTGTGGATGTGAATGGGGTGCACAAGGTTGGATTGGACTTTTGTGACTGCGAGACGGCGCAACCCAACTTCATACAAATTTTACGTTTTCACTGGATTCCTGCCAGCATGGATCATCCACAGACGGCAGTGATGACACGTGTACTACAACAATTTCAGAAAGTGAGCTTTGGATCGAAATGCTCTGCCTTTCAATTTTACAATGCCCTGGCGCGACTCACCAATGACACTGCTCCAAATGGCACCAAGGTTTCCCAATTCTAGTTTTCTCAAATGCTTTGCTGACATGGGCTTCAGGACCGCTACAAGTCATTCATGAGCACTGTGCGAATTTACAATCATTTGAAGCTGCTTAAGCGTGCAGGTAAAGGGCATGAACTGGGAGGAGCTGACTCAATCAAGCCTGGCGAATTGGCGCTCTTGTGTCCCACATGCCCTCAAGACGGAATCAACATGAAAGAAGGCTGGAAATCTGCACCTCCAGGAGATCAGTATGACCCAATCTATACCCTTGCCCCTTATATATTGACATCATACTTTAGATGGCTATATGCATCTTTCCTAGCTATCGATGCAAATTTTCGCCTAAAGCGGAAGAATGTGTCCAGCGAGACAGCAGACCCGAGTTTGAATAATGGTGGTGCATATTTTGTTCCAACTAAGGAATATTGTGACTTTATTCATCAGTTTGGAACCTCGATCGAGCAACGAGTAAGTAATTGCTTTGCGGCTGAAAAACCGGATGCTAATATACGACTAGTCCAGTACATGTTCAAACCATCATGCGGTCAATGCATCTAGGATGATGCAGGGTTTAGCTGCATCCAGAGTCGGTACCATCGATTGTGCACGTCATGATTTCAAGCGGCCTGTCTCAGTTGGAGATTTGCAAAAGGGCGAGCGGTGAGTGCCCTCAATTTTTTCGATTAAATTCCATATTAACCCTACATATTAGTTATGTGAACATGGACTATTTGTTCTTCTATAGCATTCAAGGTTCTGAGCTTGTTGTCTATGTGGTATCATACGACATTGCCTGCCAATGGAGTATTCACCTGTGGGAACGGTTGAAGAAATACTCTACATGGATAGTCTTTGAGGATCATGAGGGCAAAAAATTTCGGTTTCTTGTCCCGAAGCTCCATCTAGCTGCACACATCACTGCATGTCAGACTAAGTATTCATTCAACTTCAATGTAGAAGTCGGCAGAACAGATGGTGAGGCCCGGAATAAAATTGGTCAATGGCTGATCCCGCCACTGCCAGCACCAGGGAGATGGGACCTGGGTCTCGGTGTGATACTCTGGACAGCATATTCGGTGATCAAAACTGGCTGAAGACTGTCAATATGGGTCAGCTTGTCTTTCCAAACATCGATTCACATGACTGAAGTTCATTTTCAGGTCTGGCATTACTGGAGAAAATCAAAGAGGCTGTCATTGAGCAGAATCAACATGAGGCATTCCATGCCCAGTTTACAGCAGCTCTGCCAGAAGATGATGTGAAGGATTGGATGGCAAGGCTTGAGGCATGGGAAGCTGATCACAATGCTCCTAACCCATTCGAGAGGGAGTTTCACAGTAAGCAGCCCAGACCATAAGTTCAGCGTGAGCAATGTGTTCATGTCATGACCAGCCATCACAATAGACACAGTCAGGCAGGAATTAGCTGCTCAGGAAGCCACTGAATTGAAATCGGGGATCGCGGTCATGATGCATGAGGAGATCTCGGCCAGCCAACTAATTAACATGGGGCTTGGGTATGAAAAACAACAGTACGGCTATCATTAATTTTGTTTCAAGATCCCCCAGCTAACCCACTTTATGAATGCCAGGTGCCAGCTGAAACAAGAGCGAAATTCATTGAGCCAGCATGCCACGGATAACCAGAAAGCGAAGTTGCTAAACCGTTGCAACTCATTGACACTGAAGATTAGGGCTTGGATCCAGGTACAACTCTTCTATATGCCAGGCCTACGTGTGATTCGGTCCAAGGAGGAGAAGGAGAAGGCCGATTTGGATGTGTCGCTGATGAGGGTGGAGGGTATCCATCTCTGGTTACCATCTGCTGCTATCCACCAGATTCCATGTGATCGTCGCTTACAAGAGATAGAGTGGGCTTTCCGTCGAGCCCAAGTGAACGAAGCCTTGGACGACCTATGGAATGCGCTGCGCTTCCGCTCATTCCTATATTGTGACAAGAAGTGCTTCCAATTCGGGCAAAAGCAAAATACACATTCACAGAGCCTTATTTCCAATGTCAACGACAAGGTCTCCACTGCAGCAGATTCATATCGTGGTGCACGAACTGCGATGGTGGCACTGGCTGGATCTCTGTCATATGTCAATTGGGAGAGTGACTTTCCTGTCCTTTTACCATCCAACATCTGTTCACTGCAAGTGGACGATGGGGTTCCATGGAGGCCCGTCCCAAACCCATCCGTCAGAGGGTCGAAGAACAATATCATGGATCTGGATGCATGCTGGCGTTATATCCACAAGCGATGAATCCAAGGCATTGCATGACAGTTAGTATCTGCGTGTAGTCTAGAATATATTGCTGATTTTAATGTGAAGATCTACGTATCGAGTGGTGCAAGGGCAAGGCGCGTGCAGACCGTTGGAAGGAAGAAGTCTGCCTTCTACTGGAGGAAATGTCCCATGTCAAAAGATTTCTCACATTCAAAGTGCAGCTTTGAAAAGAAAAGGCAAATCTGCCACCACAGATCACTGTGCTGATCCATGCCTTGTCGAAGGCCTCGTTGCATTCACCCATGGTCAGGTGCAACAATTCAAAGTGATGCGATCATCATGTGAACTTTGGCAGCATGTGGACCAATACGTTGCACTGACCGATGTAATCGATGTCATACCAGCAGAGTGGAAGGCAAGTGATGATGGCGACGAATGATCTATACCTACATAAATACTATCTCTAAGATGATGAGAAGTAGACTCACAAATAGACTATTGTGAATGCAGAGGCCGTATTTGCAAGGAGCTGAGAAGTATTATTTGCATAAAGACAAGAGGTATTATTCGTGAATATGTCGCTTGATGTGGGGTCAACATTTACGCATATGTTGGTAAGGTATGTTTCTGAATGGTTGGAGGTCGATTTGCAAATACGCTGGCTAAGGAGGCATGAGATATGTTTCCAAATGGTACCTGCCATGAGAGGTGGATTTGCGAATCAGATGTGCGGATACGCCTACCATGGAGGCATGAGGTAGATTTGCAAATACCGCTGGCCACGGAGGCGTGAGGTATGTTTCCGGACAATACCTGCATGAGAGGTGGATTTGCAAATCAGATGTGCGGATAAGCCAGCCACGAGGTGTGAGGTAGATTTGCAAACATGCCTGCCATGGAAGCGTGAGGTAGATTTACAAATGTGCTGGCTATGGAGGTGTGAGGTATGTTTCCGAATATGCTAGCCACGGAGGTGTGAGATATGTTTCCGAATATGCTGGCCAATCTTACATTGGAGTTAGATTTGCGAATACGCTGGAGGCGTATGTCTCCGACTGTTCTGGCCATGCGGGCATGAGGTATGTTTCCGAATATGCAGCTATGGAGGCGTGAGGTATGTTTCTGAATAATATCTGCATGAGAGGTAGATTTGTCTTGGAGGTAGATTTGTGAATATGCTGGAGGTGTGAGGTATGTTTCCGAATGTGCTGGCCATGGAGGCATGACATACGTTTCCGAATAGTGTCTGCATGAGAGGTAGATTTGTGAACAGGACTCACATCTTACATTGGAGGTAGATTTGCGAATACGCTGGCAGCCACGGAGGCATGAGGTATGTTTCCGAATAGTATTCACATGAGAGCCATTGAGAGGTGGGTTTGCAGGTCAGGTGTGCGAACATGCCAGCCATGGAGGCGTGAGGTAAATTTGCGAATGCACCTGCGAGGTATGTTTTCGAATGGTTGGGGGCTGATTTGCGAACACGCCGGCCACGGAGGCATGCGGCATGGTATCTGCATGAGAGGTCGATTTGCGAATCAGATGTGCGCACCTGCCACGGAGGCGTGAGGTATGTTTCCGAAGATGAGTGTAGATTTATTCACGAATAAGCTGGTCTAATGACAAGGTATATTTAGAAAGTTTGAAAGTTTGTGGTAGAGTAAATATTTGTGAATATATGGTGTCAGCAGGTGCAGAGCAAGATCTAAAACAACCGTTGATGAGGCAAGAGCACACAGGGCAAACATACTTGCCCTTCTCGCACGTCCTTCTGAAGATTGCACTTGCATGGGCCTTCGGTGGATGGTGCATTATGTCCCGCTTCCTACTCGCGGACTCGATATCCTGATGACCCAGCATCACCCCTTGCGACAGGCTGCGGAGTTGCTGGACATCTATGGATTCTGAAAGGTATCGCCGAATGTGGTTATCCTTCAAGGATGACACAGCAAGTTCAACGTCGTACGAAAGACACCTGGACATAAGGAACAAATTTGTGGCATTGTCTCGAGATTCTGGACGCCCTGTATCATGCCGACATCCGCCCCTCCATTTGACAAAATCATCGGGCGCTGTCAGAGGCAACCGAAGGACGTTGAAAGCTCTGCTTGACGCCGCGCTCACAAAGACGTTAGGAATATGAACGAAGCCAACCGCGCTACATGTCACGTCCTGTGGTTCCTTCACGATATCTGACAGCATGTCCAGAGGTGACATGGTGTTGGGTGTGAAGGCGATGTAATCCCTCAAAGCATCGAATGTTCCATTGACCGCATTTTCTACTGGCTTGTGGAGATCTGTCAAGAAGCGTTTGAAGACCTGGCTTCTCTGGTGCCCAATCCGCGATAGACGCTTCTCGTACTGTCGCTTGAAAGCAGATGACTCCCGTTTCAAGGTGCTTATGGAACGCCAGATGAAATCTTCGATGAGGAGACTGTGTCTATTCAGCAGGTCGAGTTCGTTTCGGAGTTTATGAACGTTCCATGCGTTCACCCATTCTTGCCCATGGCTGTGGAGCATAAGTTTTCCAAAGTCATGCACAGGTAAATCAAGAGTTGAGGAAAGTCTAGATCAGGATTAGTAACCTCCCTCCAGACAAACGTAATGGCTACACATACGCGACAGATAAACGCGCATCTGTGAAGCTCATGATATGGGCCCCATCATTACAGTGGTGTTCACGTCTTGGGCTGTGACCGTGAAAAAGCATTATGAACAATCTATCCCAGTGAGAGCGCCAATCTGTTTGATCATCCACAGCACAGTCCGGACGGTCAAGGCCACTAGGATATCGGTATGCATTCGAAGCAAGGAGTCGAGATTGTCTAGAAGGACATGTGATGCGGCATCAGATAGCTCAGCCGTGTCGGCCGCGTTGGCAGTAACCGCATCTAAAGCTTTGACAAACGTAGTAACATTGCCCATGGTCTTGCCGATGCTAGTCATCCTACCCTGTACAAGAATTAACGTTGATTAGCAAGAAAGATCGCGCTGGCGCATTGTCTGATGATTGAGATCGCACCATAACACTCTTGACCCATGCAAATCGGTAGCGGCATGATAGTGCTTTACTATCTTAGGAACGGCGAGATGGATTGCACCTTGTTTGATACCTCCAGCGGAATAGTGTGGGTCGTCACACGACGACCTAACATGAAGCCATGAATCGGCTTCTTGACATCGGTGACCGAATAATCCTTCTCGTTATGGATTCCGCCGGTGACAAACCTGCAAGGGCTTAAGCGCAGGTTGATACGACACGTAGCATACCATACTGAATAGCAGTTTCATTGGTCCAACACCTATAGGGCGCACAATTGAGTGAACAACTTGTACGAGTGGGAAAAGCCGCTGACAGTTTACCGTCTTGCGACGACTCGGAAAGTAGACTCTCCGTCCTATGAAAAGATGGTCAACAACTTGCTATCAATCTAAAATTCGCGTGCACCTTTTACTAGAAACTCTGACGAAATCAGATTAGCTGAGGAGGAAACTCGGTGTTGTCAGCTATGCCGTAGCTTACAATGAGGGAGAAGGCGAAGATTCGATGTTAAGTGAAAGGGCATTTGCCAGGCCTCTTATCTTGTTCCAAATCGTGAACTGAGGTTTCATTTAATGGGGGTTGGATGTAAGGAAAATTCACTTACCGTCATTGGCGCTTTCTTTACGAGATTTCAAGCCCTCGGACCTAAGATCCAGCCCATCACAGACATTGACATATAACTATGCTGAACGACATACTGCACCATTTCAGTTGAACTAGGCACCAAGCTAGACCTGAATAACGATGTGAGCCATTACCATAAACTTGAGAAGGAAGCGACATGCCAATCACCGTCAATCGCTATATCTGCACGCCATCTTTCTATCCTCACCCTTTGTGCTGGTGTGCAGACATCCTCAACTTCATGACTCATGACGGACAGAGTGTCCTCCTCACAAGGCATCGGCTGGTCTAATCGCCACCACAAGGAATGGCGGGCTTCAATGTCATCCAGAACCATGAGCTCATGTTCCTTTGCGAGCCTCGGAATGGAAAAGAAATGAGACCGATTATTGTACAAGCATTTCGCTAGACGGAAGGCAGACTTCGAGTCGGATAAATCGAAAACACCGGCGAGTTCATCGCGCTTGTCGTCATTCGCGCTGCGTGTGCTATGTGAACGGAGGGCTAGAACCAGAAACGACTCAGCAAAGCATAACACCCTCGATGAATATTTACCTTACACGAGGTGCATCGTCCGAGAGCCAACCGATCACTAAATGGACAAAGGCATTGGCACTGTGGTCACAAGGCCGAGGACAGGGCTATGGATACCCCATCATATCGATGAAAAAGGGCACTGGAAAGAAGACTGTATGTCTCCGAGCCGGAAGCCATACAGACGAGTGGCAGAAGAACGGATCCTTTCAGCGGATCAGGGGTGAAATGAGCCAAGATCCATGGGTCAGTCTTGACTATTCATTCGTCCTCTGACAGACTACCCGTGCTCTCGAGTGAATCCGGACTTCCAGCTCCGAAGATGTCGTGGGCGATGTTGGTGATGATTGCCTCCGGATCCAGATCAGCAGATCTGAAGGAAGAGTAAGAGGTCGCTTTAGAAGATGTATGATGGTTAGAGTAGCTTCGGCTGGATACAGATCGGGAGGACATCCTTGACCTTCTGTTGCTCCTCCAAGAGAGGTCACTGGTCGACGAATTCTTTGCATCTGCCTCATCATAAGTGTTGGAGAGAACAGCGCCATTCGAATCAAAATCTATCGGTTTCGGTGCATAGCAGATGGATGTTGCCAATTTGCAAGACACTACATTGATGGCCTGACCAAAGACCTTGTCCACAATGACTAGCTGAGGATCATCTGCGCAGGCAGGGTCGATGGGCAGCGGGTAGACCAGTTGTTCTCTGTGTGGGTGTCGAAAACCTGAGCTCTTGAGAGATCATAGCGCTACTTACGATGAGCATGTGTCAGGAGATACAATTTTCATGACCTGGATGAGGAACTCGGAAACTATCAACTGAATCGGGCACTTTAAACCAGTGATATGCTCCAGCATCAAGATTCGAGCTACTTCGTTTGCTGTCTCCGTTGCATGTGATGCCAGCATCTCCAACTCGTCATTGTTTTCGCTAATCTATCTGTCAAATTTAGCGAAAGAGAACGCGCAATAGGACACGTAGAAATCACCTCAAGACCCGAAGATGTCAACTGGCTTGTGATGGCGAACGTTGGTTCAGGCCATTCACATCCTATGATGTCCACATTCACTTCCAATCCGAAGGGTTGCTTGAATCTGCTGGTATCCATGACCTTTTTTTGTGAACAAAGTGTACGTTACAGGGAGAGAGAGGAAGTCGCTGACAGATGCTGAAGCTAAAGAGTTGCTGATGCATGATTGTCAACTTGAAGAGCAAACAACACGATGCTGGCTCCCAGACACACCCGAATTAGCCCCCGAGTGTTCTCTAACGCACCCAGGGGAGCACTACAAAGGTGCATGAAGTCATGTCTCGCACTAGAAGGTCTTTGGCAGAACCAGAGTTTGTCGGGTACGAACGAATGTTCACATCTTTTGCTCCTCTGATCCAAATCCAAGGCTCTCAAAAATTTTCGTCATTCTCTAGCACTGGGTATGAACTAGATCTGAATTTTATGCACACATTGATCCTCATTTTGTCTGCTAGCTTGTTAGCGAGTCCAGCGATCCAGGATTGAGGACTATTTCAAACTCTGTTCCTTTTCAGCACAGAATTCTCATCCGGAGCAAGACCAGCAGCGAAGTGCCCTCGCTCAGAAGGGCTGATCGCTTGAAGTGGTCTACCCCAAGTTATCAGCATGACCACTACTTACAATTCTCTCGCGTAAGTGTGCATATGATTCGCTCGGTAGGCATTTAGATAACACACCGACAATGGATTAAACCAATTAGGTCCCCGTCGTCGCCGCTGTGCAGAGGGATTTTTGCTTGACAAGATCTCCACGGGCATGCATTTGTTAAGCGAGATTATGTCGGGTGCTATTGTGATGATTAATGATCTTCATTTCGAATCCTGCTTGACTGTCGGCATGGAGGTCTTCAGCCAGGAAACCTCATCCTTTTTTTTTTCTGAATCTTTTCGATCTTTTTGGGTTGTCTGATCATGGCTCCGTATCAGCGACTTTCCAGCCGCTCCCGGTCTATCTCCAGAGACCCGTTG
Organism: Macrocybe gigantea; assembly: GCA_011319805.1. Taxonomy (NCBI): domain Eukaryota; kingdom Fungi; phylum Basidiomycota; class Agaricomycetes; order Agaricales; family Callistosporiaceae; genus Macrocybe; species Macrocybe gigantea. Next base: position 29,434 of record SJRY01000120.1, read on the forward strand.
ATTTCTGGCTTGTCATTGTCCTATCTCCACGAAACGTCGTCGTCAATCCTCCGATCAGATATTCTGAAGCTCGAGCTGCCAAACCATTCACATTCTGCATGCCAGATGAGCATGAGCCATAATTCATAGCCTGCCCATTGGGCCCTAGAACATGACACGATGTTCGTTCACAATTCGAAGAAGCACTTCACCACGCTCACTGGCAAACTCCGGTCTGAACTGCCTAGCATCGTTGTTGCCATTTGCGAGTATCGAACCATGCAGAATTGGTGAGGTCTGACTGAATTGGTCTGTAACCTATCTTTGTGAAGGCCCCCCTCTCTTTCCGTTCTGGCAGTCCCCTCATTCTCAGCCGATCTGTGATTTCAGTTAGATTTCACAAACTAGGGATCCCCCGTTCTCACACATCCCACGATGTCAGAGTCGCCCTCGTCGAAATCTCTTGCTGTTCGCCGATCTCCCTGTCATTTTCAAACTTTACGCTGATAACACGTGCGAACGAAACACCGCTAGCGTTCGTTCGCTCCGTATGAAGGTCCCCAGCCAGGTCTAGCGCTATACCGCGCAGTATCGATGTTCCAGATCCACGCAGCCAGCGTCGTAGAGACTTCGAACGCACTCGAAATGATCCATCCTCGCCTCTCCTCACAACGGCTCACGGCCCATGACTTACCGGGCTATGTCGACTTCGAAGGGCAAGTCCCCAGTCGTTTTCCACATGTACATATCCAGCATGCTCCGCCCGCAATATATTCAGCTCCTTCTGTTCATTGTTTTGGATCCATCGCCCGAAAGACTGAGCGCCGATCAACGTGAATTTGAAACGAGGGCTTGATGGCGTTCAATCTAATTACGGCGTCTTTTCCAATCATGTCCAATTCTTTTTCCCCAGTTCAATCCACCCTTCTCCAGCGTACCCCGTTCTCCGCCTCGTTTTCCCATGAACGTCAGAGCGAGAGAACGACATAACGTTCGCGGGAGGGTTCCCTTCTGAACGATTTTGACGGACGGGACAGCGTCGCATTGGGTTCTGTGGGAGTTCATCAAAGGGGTGAGAGGCCGCAGACTGAATTAACCTGACTGGATGTCGCTTTAGCGCCTTTAGGAATATGCCGAGAGCAACCCCTTCGTTCGCCCTCTATCTCCTGACTGCGCCTTGAAACCATCTTTCTTGAGCAACTCCGTCTCAGCTCGTGCCCCAAGAAAGAAACATGCAGCTGTCATTTCACAGGAACTGTCCCGGAAAGGGTGACATGAGATTGGGATGGCCATTGTGTCTAACTCGATACGCATGTCAAGACCACGATGCTGCTGCCTGTGTCACGTAAGTAATTCAGCTTAGTTCGTGAATTTCTATTTGACTAGTAACGTGCACTAGAGCCTCCGGGCGGTGAGCAAAACAAAAGATTCCATTCGCAGCTCCATGTCAAGACAAGCCGGTTCACTTCAATACAGACTCGTTGCTGATAATGCCATGTATGTAATACAGTCGGATTATTCACAACGGTTACTGCAGTAATGACAGGTTCCACAGTTGTTGCCGTTTGCAACTTCCCTTTTACTCAACACTACCTATCAAGGATGGCGCTTTAATCTGCTGCTGCGGGAGGATTAGATGGACCTCCTTTGCGCTGGGCGAAGGAGCATATTGGTTCAGCCACCTTTTCCCCAATTCCCGGCTCCGCCGATGCTTGACAAACCTCTGTGATATTTCACGCAATCTTTCAAGCCGGGGATGGTAGGCTATGATGGTAGTCTCCATGGCAAGCGAACAACGGAAAAGCAAAGACAAATGGGTTGAACGTACGTCGGAAACGAACGCTTTGAAAGTCTGGAGGTCATTCTGTGATCCGCTCCGCCCGAATGATCATCCAAGGATCGTATTATGAGCTCGCAGACACTGCATATATGCAGTTTTCGCAGTCATGCTTCGCCAAGGCTTGTTCATACAGCATTTTACTTATTGGCTGTGTTTCCTGACCATCTACTTGTACCACCATATGCAATCAAGGACAGCCCATTGCTGGTATCGATGCGCCAAAATGTAGCCGAGACAGAGAACGAAAGGCGGATGTGATATGAAGTCGAGTAAACTGCCTAGATTGGGAAGAGATTGACCCAAAAAGGCATGTGAAAGCTTAATTTCACAGAAGAAATGCCAAACCGATGTTGATATAAAAAATTGGGGCCAGCCAAAAGCGCCTCTTACCCTCTTCCCATTCCATCCCCATGAACGCCCCCGATAATGCTCCCTTCCTCTCCCTTTATGACCCCAGTCCTCCTCGTTCCAAGCAACAGCAGCAGGCTCTCGGCGCCGCTGCCTCCATCTGGGCCCCGCAGCCTCAGCCGTCCGAGTCTACTTGGCCAAAGACCCTGGACTCATTCTCTCGTGTAGCAGAACGAGATTTAGAACAGAAAGCGCAATTTGATGCGCCTCTCATCCGCAGAGAAGACGTCTTCGGGCCAATGCCTGCTTCTGCATCACTTCGTCCCAAGGACGTTGGCGCCATCGGCGATGGTCGTAAGAAGAACACTCCAGAGTTCGACGACGCTGTAAGTGGTTCTATATGCGCTTATTTCTTGCTTTTAAACTGATTTTATGCCATCAGCATGTTGAACAGCTCCTCCGCACGCTTAATCTTCACTCGCCTGCTCCTTTCGCCAAAAACCCTCCCCTGAGCATCAATACGTCCCCCAGTTCTCCGGATTTTTCTCCAGCCTCTGCGACTTCGTCTCTGCTGACGCCGACTGATCTGTCTCCGTCCCGATCTTTTGACTCCAAGTCCAACTCTCCTTATGAAAACCCGAACACCCTTCCTTACGTCTCCCAGGCGTCGCTGTTGTTTGACCATCCGTCGCCCAATCGCACTCAGAATCCCTTCATATCCCAATTCCCATCTCACCAGACTTATCCGCAAGGCCCTCGTTCGGCGCACCCTCAAACGCAACAGCCTCCCTTTCTTTGAGCCATTCACAGAGAATCTCACTACGGCAGCTCCTCCTTCGACTCAATCTCTTTACCGGTCTGCTGGCCCTGGTGTTGCTCAAGCATTCTATACCACTCCTCCAGCGCGACAAGTCGATCCGATCAGACCTTTGCCACCAATGGACTGGCGCTTGACTCAACAGCCGGCATCGCTATCCGACTGGCTCCTGCCCGAGGACAAGCAGGACTACAATTCTGGTGCCTCTGCACATGAAGAGCCTTCTCGCACTTCTTTTGCGCATCATCAACCGTCTACCTTTCATCAACCTGCTCATGAGGTTCGTCGGACCCGATTTTTTCATCAATATTTACTATATGCGCCCGATTTCATCGATATAGCCGATCAATTTCCTGTCTTTGCTCCATCCGTCTTCATCTCCTCCTTACCACGTCTTTGTCGCTCGCATTATCAAGTCTTCGGATCAACAAGCTTCGATCTTCCTCCAGCAAAAGCTCAAGGTCGCTGATGCTGAGGAAAGGGCAAAGATCGTTGATGCTATATGCGCCAGAGGGTTCGACATGATGGCTCATCGGTATGTCGAAGCATGCTCCCAAATTCACTTGTGGACGCGCTGATGTCTCGGTGATAGCTTCGGGAATTGGGCTGTTCAGCGATGCTTAGAAGCCGCGTCTAGTGCCGAAGAGCGCCGAAAGATCGTTTTATGCATGCAGTTCGTTTCTACATCAACAAAGATGCCCCCTTTGCAGATATATGACCTTCCGCTTTCTAGGGGCAGAGTTGTGGAGCTCGCGACCAACTGCTACGGCTGCCACGTCTTGCAAAAAGCGCTCGACTGCGAGGAGGACATCCGTTTGGTCATCGTTTCGGAGCTTCTTCACGGTGATCCCGCGCAAACGCTGGTTAACAAGCATGCTTCCCATGTATGGAGCAAGGTCAGTCTCATGCGGTTTAATTGCGTTGATATTAATTAATCGATCGTTCCCAGATAATGGAACTAACCTGGACGCCACCGGCACCCCGATTTTTGCCTTGTATGTACAGATCTCGCAAATTTCCGTCAACGCTCGGTGATTAACGACGATCATCAGCGTGAACAAGTCCCTAAAGGGAAGATGGGCATCTTTAGCTTGTCATGAGACAGGTTCTCTCGTTGTGCAGGTCAGCCAATTCCACTTCACGCTCGAGCTTCTGGATTTCAGATTATTTACACGAGGTGTGTTTGCTTCATCAGCATGCGTTTGAGAATCTTGAGGCCGAAGCCAAAGACGGCATCGTTGATGAATTGCTGAACAATGGTCCCGCTATATTCGCTGAGGTTGCGAAGAATCAGTGGGGTTCATACTGTATTCAGCATAGTAAGTTGTCTACTCCGCATCGTCGCTGCTGCTTTCATTGATACTTTTCTTTTTCCAGTCCTTGAGCACGGGTCTGAAAAGCATCGTCAGATGACGCTGCAGCACCTCCTCGATGGCCTTTTGGAGTTTGCGACAAACGAGCAGGGGTCCAAGTCCATCACGAAGGCATTGAAAGAAGGAGGCAAAGAGACATTGGACAAGGTAGTGGCTCGAATGTGCGAGCCAGCGAAAGGGTAGGTCACTCTGAGAATATGCCATGCTTATTCCGGACTCTTATCTCCTGTCAAACTTGCAGCTCCCGAAGAGCCATGATTGTCGACTTGGCTCTCTCTGTCACAGGAAGTCAGCTGATCGCAAGCGTGTTACCCACTGTTCGCTGCTTCTTGCATTTTCTCACCGTCGATTAGCTTTTGACACATCTATTTTGATAGGCTGACAAAGATCAACGGAGTCTTCTGTATGATTGCATTAGAGGTCATATCGTGACCCTTCGAGGGTGTAAGACCGGATCTAAGGTCATCTGGCTCTTGTGAGTTTCAAATCCATACGTCCTATCGATAGCTCGTGTCTGATCGGGTGTTACTCGCAGTGATAGGATGGTTCGTACCAAGGGTTTTTACTTTTGAGCCGCACCCAAGTTCACTCTCCCCGCAGCGCGCATACTACGGCTATTGAATATCTGCTGGCTCGACGCAAGGAAAACCCATTATCATCATAAAATATCTCATTATGGCTTTTGAATTGCAATCTTCGACGCCCATCGGTTTCGACCACATTAAGAACGGCAAAATCTTTCGAGCCAAAATATCCATTTTAGAGTTCGATAGATCTCAAATCCCACGAACATACAACGAGCATCCTCAAACTCTGTCGACGAACATCATCTTTTTATTATTCAATCAATAATCGCAGATAAATCAGAAAGCCTTCGGAATATTTCAATGCGCGGTTGTCTTGGTCATCAAGATTGTCAGGTATATTCATCTTTCCTCGAACTCTACGCCTTTCTCTATGGCAGAACATATCGAAAACACAGCAAGCATCTCTCGTTCTAGCTTTGTCATTCCTCCTTTTTATGAACACGTCTTTTCTGCCTTTGACATCATTTCTGTTTTCGTATATTGTTTTATAATGTTTTCTTCTTTGCTTTCGTGTTATCAAACTGTTTCAAAGGCCCATCCTTTTGCATTTTACGATTATTTTACGTTCGTATCATTGGCTCAAGACATCTTTCGTTTGCATTTTTTTTGTCAACATTCGGCTTGGTCAGCTCGTCGTTGTTTTGTCTCCCTTGGGCAGCGCATGACGTCTACTTGGCCGATCTGTCGATTTCTTTTACCATCATATCGGACAGATATGCGGCTGTCGGTGTTTCGCCTGTTATCAAAAGAATTGCTGTTCGTAGACGCTTGTACTACATTACTATACCATCGTTTTACCGCATTAAATGTTAACAGAGAAGTTGTGCATTCAAGCAATATATTATTGGCGAGCAGGATTATAGAGTACAAATGCAATGCAGGATGCGAGCTAAGAATACAAGTACGAGTTTGGAATGTAGTAATACAATGATTAAGAAGTGTGAGAATGGTAGTGGTAGTGGTGATTAGAAGTCATTAAGAACAACGATCGACAGCGACGTCGGCTTGCCAGACGTCCTCGAAGACGTTGCGGAACGAGACAAGGATCAGATGCTCGAACCGGATCTTGGAGAGGCTGATCTCCCATTCTGGCGATTTGGACGTCTCGGTGCGCGATTTCTGTTCAAGGTAAAAAAAAAAAAGCGGCAAGTGAGCACGCGAGGGTGTCTGCGCGGGGGAGGGGGGTTGTCACTTACCTCCATGAATCTGGCAAAGTTCATGGACACCGTCGCGCCGAGCTGGACTCTGGTCATGGGTCCGTTGGTGTTGAGCTCGATGGAGCGCACCCATTCTACGTGTTCATACCCAGGCCACTGCCGATGCCAGACTCATCAGACCCCGTCACAGTAAACATGCAAAAAAAAAAAGAGAGAAAAAGAAAAAGGGACATACGATGATTCTCAGCGTGACGCGCGCGAGACCCGAAGAGGCAAAGACGAGGTCGCCCGCGCCGTGTATCATCGCGTCCAGCGCGTGAGAGCCGCGCGTGCTCAGTTCGCGCATCGGGACGCCCTGGCGCGCGTGCCCGACGTAGTCGAACGTGATCGGCGCGTGCAGAGGCGCGGAGCGGCCCGTCGCCTGGCGCCACTTGGAGGACGGCGTGTACATCGGCTGCGGCAGGCGACGCCGGTGCGAGGAGGGGGACTCTGAGGGGCCGGCGTTGCGGTTAGCGGAGGGACGGACGGCGCCGCCGATGGCGGTATAGGGGGAGACGCGGAGGTAGTGATGGGAGGGTGAAGCGGGTTGGTGTAGGACATGGTGTTTTTTTTTTTTTCGTGTTTTTTTTTGCGGTCGAATTTGGTTCGTGAGGGTGGGGCGGATTGGAATTAAAGTATTAGATGGATAGAGTAGATTGGGCAGGGCCGAGTGAGCTGCAACGGTTTCTGGAGAGCATTGTCGAAAAAACTCACTCTAGATTTATACCAGTATCATCTTCAAAGACGTTAGAAAGGGATTCTCTAAACCATTATGGGCGCAATCCAAAGGGCAAGTGTTGCTTTGAGGGAAGGAAGGAGTCCGCCGTGCATTTTCAAACTTTGAAGGAAGGGGGGGAACAAGGGGGAGGACGCGCTTGTCGAGCGCACCGCACCGGGGAAAGGCCATGAAAGGGCTCACCACTGCCGACGCCCCTTCAAAAGAAAAAAAAAAATTAACCCGTTTCTTTCGACGATTGATTCGCGTCGGGCAGGAGGTGATAATAACGAGGGGGCGCGTCCTCGATTGTGATCACATTCACGGCCTAAAAAGGAAATTGCGTCACATTTCGGGTTCATTTTTTCTTTTTGGGTTGTGTGAAAAAAGACCGACAATGCTTTGACTTGCAAAAGGAAAAAAAAACAGGATAAAAGCGGGGTAGGTGGATAGCTTTGCGGAGCCCCGATGTCCGTCGCGGTTCTGGGGCAAGCTCGAGGATTTTGAGACTGACTTGGCTCCAAGACGAGAAACGGAGGCTCAGTGTGCCCAAAACGAGGGCGTCGGGTTATGCAAGTCGCGTACAGTCCGCGAAGAGTAAACGCCAGTCCGTATAGCGTATTTCGATCCCGCATTGAGCAAAACACATGATGACATGCAGGGAGCGTGGAACGTTGCCTTGCATATCTGTATCGTAATGTTTGGTTATATTTAAATGGATGGGCACTTGTTGATTTCGATCGAGGAATCCATCTTCCTTGTTGGCGTGGAGATACTCCTGGTCACGAAGATTTCTAACGGCTCTCACCAGGATCATATGCCGAGGAATCCACTCGACAATCCGGTTCCTGGCTATTCCAGTCGCATCCTCATGGGAAAAACGTAAACTGACCGGGCATCTAGTAAACGTTATAGTAACATTTCCCCACACGGCTTATCGATGTCAGTCGCCCCGCGCGCTTTCGAGTTTCAAGCTTCGTCCCCAGGCCAACACTCCCCAGAATACAGTCACTTATCTGCCGCCGCATCACGTCTCGTGTTCTTCCCGAGCTCAAGCAGGAGAGCCCGACTTGTCAGAGGCTTTTTTTTTTGGTACGTCTTGGCTTATCGCTTATCATCTAGTTCAGAAGGAACTCGTGAGGGGTGAAAGCCGTCATTGTGCGGTAGATCCCATTTAGTTTCGAGAACACTCATGGCAGGCCGCGGGTCTCAGGCCTATTGACGGAAACCAGAACACACTAAAACAACAACCCGCCGGGCAGGAAGCAGCTCTATGGCCGACAAAGAATATATAGAACGGACGGACGGAGGAAGGACATATCTTTTGATGATGATGATGATCATCGTCATAACGCTACTTGACCGATATCGATGCGGCAGGAGGTCCTCGTCGCCGCGGCGTGCTGGCTGTCTGGCACTGGTGCTGATACGTTTCCTCGTGATCGCCGTTGATTGGTGTCGGAGGCTATGTTACGTATCCGTATCTGCATCGTCACACAGCTGACGTTCGCGGGATCTAGCGGAGTGGGTAAAGCTAGAAAGGTCTCCGACCGCGATTGTTATAGTCTCCCCCTTTGATTTCGTGTGTTTGATTTCCAAGTTGAAGTATCTGTGTCGGATCTTTGCGCGGCGAGTCTCGGATGATCGGCGTTCTTGTGTTTGGTGGTACCTGCTACCCCCGATCGACGAGGCAAGCCGAGGGACGGAGGGAGGGGTGCTGAACGTTGATGCGACGATTCGATCTGAGTATTGAGTGCTCGACAGTCGGGCCAAGTGTGCTTGGCAGGGAGCTGCTGTTTGTCGCGCGGAGAGATCGCGATGCGCAGCTTTACATGGTAAAAGATAAACGGCTTGTCGAAGAATTTAGAAAGACAAGGCTTGTCCGTTCGTTGTCGTCCTGTGGAAAGGGATACAACGGCGCACTGAGCTTCAGCTTCAGGCCGTTCTTGTTGTGTCTCAGAGTCTAGTCAAAGCTCAGACGGTGAAGGAGGGGAAGGCGACGGCAGGGGCCGGATCTGCCATCCTGGCAAAGGGGGGATCGTCACCATCCGTCAGTCAGCTCTGCAGTTTCACATGCATCTGAACGTGTCCACACACACACAGTGATTCCTCTGGACACGCATTGAATCGGCTGGGAGTTTCCGCTCAGCTCTCTCAAGTCATTGGCGGCACGTTGCAGGAGAAGGTCTGTGTGGTGACGTGTTGTTCTCCGAGGACGAAGCACGAAGCACCCACTTTGCCCGTTCTGCTCTTCGAGTGATTTGATTGCGGCAAGACCGCGAATGAATGAAAAAAAGTTATATCGTATCGTAGGCGACGAAACGCGGTCGGGCTTTCAAAAAAACAATCATTTCGGGTCCTCCGTCGGTGTAACGCCGCTACCTGCTGCATATGACGTCGACCCGTTTTTTTTGTGGATGCAATATGACGTATACTCTTCTCGTTGTGCAAAGTTGCGGTGAATGAAAAAGACATGTCTTCCCGTCATGAAACGCAACAAGGCTGACTCGAGCTTTCCTGTCCTGCCAGGGCAAAGGTCCTATGTGCATCTTCAGATTTTCTCGAGCGATGTTCTGATCGGAGATTGACGCCCAGGGGAACGGCTTCGTGGGTTCACAACCTTCAAAAAAGCCGTCGTCGCTCGTCGATCTCACGATCTCGGAAATTGCCCAGCCGCGGGAATGAAAAAAAAATGTCGAATTCTTTTTCACCCAGACTTGGCTTTTTTTTTTTTCATTTCCGTGTTTACGCAGATTGCCGGACGTCAGATTTACGTCAACTGTGTTCTATCTTTGTTTTTTTTTTCTCCGTTTCCTCTTTTCCCCGCCTTGCACGCAGAGAACGGACAGACAGTGCTGCGAACCAATTTCTATTATTTAATTACTTTGTTACATATAAATCCATCCTGTCAGTCAAAGTGCCGTCTCCCTTCCCAGAGTCTGCTACACTGCAGACGCGGCATGGGCTGCTTGTAATCCTACCCTCCGCGTACAGAAAACAGCGACGGACGAACGAGGCAGATTCCATATTTTGATTTCGACTCGGGAAAAAAAAAAAGACTTGACCACCATGCCAGGATCGACGACGACGACGACGACAGCGGCCCCGGCATTCAACACTCAGCCCACGCTGCTCAGACTCCCGCTCGAAATCCTGGACGCCATCGTCTTTGAGCTGACGGAGCTCACGCCGCTCGGCCCGCCCCACCCGACGGTGCTGCCGCTCCTCCTCACATGCAAAGCGCTGCACGCTGCGTTCTCGCCGATGCGCAATCCGGCGCTGTGGACGCGCATATTCAGGCGAGGTTTGATGTCCGTGCCGTGGAGCGCCGCGCGATGCGGCCGACGTACGAGCAGTGCATCGCGCAGATGGAGCTGTGGTGCAGGACGTTGAAGGTGCTGAGGAGGGGCGATGTGTATGGCGTTTGGGAGAGGGCGGAGAGGCGTGCGGGTGGGCCGTCGAGGTCTGCTGATGGAGAGACGGAGGCGGAGGCAGAGGAAGAGGCAGTGGGTGAGGGTGAAGGTGAGGGTGAGGGCGGACCGGAGGAGGACGACCCGGCGGACGATGACGAACTTGACGTCGGGGAGGCGCTGTTCATGGCGTGCGTCATGATGCTCGAAGACGACGGCAAGAACGCGAGGCAGCTCTTGGAATACGCTCGCGCGTATGAGTTTGCGGAACGCTTCGTCAAGCAGCGCCTCTATGAAGGCAAGGAGGCCAACGACGGCTGGCCGTGCGAGACGTCCATCAACGCTTGCGCCGTCAACCTGCTTTGGATGCTCACAGACGAAGGTGCTGTCGTCGTTTCGGTATTTCATCTGTTCTCATCTCTTTTTTTTTTTCCCAGAAAAACTGAAAAGAGAGTCGCAAGCGGACAGGGATCTCATGATCAACATCCTGCTGCCGTTCGTGTTCAATCCGTACCGCGTGAGTCGCACGTTCTCTCTCTCTACATCGTCTTCACAACTTCTGACCGTGGCACCAGTACATGCAAGCCGAGGCGCCGCCGAACCACTACACTTTGCCTATCACGCGCATCCTGCGCACGCAGCACATATCCACCATCGAGACCGTGCATGGGCCGTACCCGATCTACGCGCCTCAGCGGACGCGCACGACAATCACGTTTCCTCCTCCCTCCTCCGTGCAGGAAGCGGAGCTGGAGCCGGAGCAGCAGGGGCAAGGGCAAGACCAAGGGCAAGAGCCGGAGGAGCAGCCTGCGCTAGACTTCACATTGACCTCGCGCACAACGCGCCTCAGCCGCGGAGGCATCTCGCACGTGCATTACCTCTCCCGTCCCGCGCTGGCCACGCCTCTCCTCGCTCCGGCAGCCAAGCTGTTGTATTTTGCCCGCAAAGAGGTGTTACCGCTTGGCATCCCGCCGCACCTGGCGCGGACCCGCGAGGAGGCCGTGCGCGCCGGCCGCTTGGCTTGGAACGAGGTCGGCGTCACGAGGGAGGACCTCGAGGAGGTCAATTGGGCGTGGGGCACCAGGATGCCGCTCGGTGCTAGCTCTGGGCCTGGCGGGCCTGCTGCGCCGGAGGGAGGTGCTGACGTGCACGGGACGACGACGACGGGCAACGCGAGGTGGGACGGCAAGGCGCCGCATGAGATGATGTTTTGGAGACGCTTTGAAGGTGGGAAGAGCAGAAAGTGGGACCTCGATTGGTGGAGGCTCCGCTTGTGCGCCTCTCCGGCCCTCGTGGACGACGACGACGACGAAGAGGGCGACTCTGCAAACGCGAGCGGCGGTCCGCCTCCACCACCCTCGCCCTCGCCCCTGTCTTTCCTCGCGTCGTCGTCGGCTTCGGTGAGCTCTGCCTCCCTATCCACGCCGGCGCGCACACAGGCACATGCACCGCACGCGGGAGAACCAGACCCGGCTACGCTCGACACCCGTCCTGGGTCCGTCCTCCCGCCTCCGTGGCTCCTCACAGGGCTCTGGCAAGGCCGCATCCTGACGCCCGAAGAGGCCACGACGCGAGAGCTCCTTCACAACCCGTTCCACCCGGACTTTGAGGGCGTCGCTTTCGCACGGGCGCGGGCACGAGCGCAGGCGGAGGGGCAGGCGGAGGGGCAGCACGGCGACGCCGTTGAGCAGGATGCTGCGCTGTTGCAACAAGGCCCGGACGGCGATCTTGCGCACACGCGCTTCAATGAGACGGCGCGCATGGTCCTGGTGCGCCCGTTGTACGTTCGCTTGACGGAGCTGCATGGCGTGCGCGGGTTCGGGCATCGTGCTTCTGCTGAGGAGAGGCGTGCGACGGCCGAGGATCCTGGGATCGGGATTGGTGGCGCGCTTTGGGAGGAGGAGGGTGAGGGTGAGGACGGGGAGGAAGGTGAGGATGAGGATGAGGATGAGGATGAGGAAGACGACGGGCTCGATGAGAACATGGCTAATGCGTGGTTCCCTGGGCATCCTGGCACCCTCAAGTCGCGCGTCGTCGGGCAAGTGTACCACGATCCCTCGCCGAGCCACAGGATCAACGAGCACGCCGCCGACGAGGCAAGCGGCCTGACGTCTCTGTACACGACCGAGCCTCCCTTCCGGGCGCCGCAGCACCATCGCGGCGACGACGATGATGATGAAGAGGGCGACATCGTCAAGCGGGACCTCGTCGAGCTGAGCGTCGACCCGTCCCTCATGAACGACCAGCAGCACGCGCTCGGAGTCGGCGTGGCGGGCCATGGATGGGCCGGCCGGCGGAACGTGCAGCAGCGCAACAGACGCAGCGTCTATGTCCGGCTGGAGGACGAAACGCCGCTCGTCGAAGTCGACGTCAATGTCAATGTCAACGCGGGCGGTAGCGTGAACGAGGCTAAAACGAGTCGCGGCGCGGCGAACGGCAAGGCGCGGGCGCATGGCGAGGCTTGGACCGGGCATCCGCACGACGAGACGCGCTGCGGCGCGTGCGAGGCTAGGCGGGAGGTCGTCGAGGCTGGGTTTAGGATCGCGAGGCGCAGGGAGGTGCGGCTGCTGCGGAGTGCGCGGGCAGCGGGCGGGCGAGGTGAAGATGGGGTGGCGTCGCTGGAGAACGAGGATGAGGAGGAGGAGGAGGAGGAGCGCCAGAGGGAGGAGAGAGAACGCATTTGGGAGCGTAACGGGTTTGGCATGCGTGGTAGGCCGGATGATGCGGAGGGTGCTGATGGCGGTGCCGACGGAGACGGAGACGAGGACGGTGCCGGTGCTGGTGAGGAAGCGGAGGAGGTGCGAAGAGGTGGCGCCTTGAGAGGGAGTGGTGGGGCCCCGACCAGCCGCTGGATCACCTCGGCGACGCAGAGATGTCGGAGAACGACGACGCTGACGATGCCGACCGTGGACAACGGAGCCGCCCACGGCACCCCGTGCGACTCGACCCGCGCCGTTTCCGATCGACCCCAGCAAGCGCCTAGGAAAGAAGTGCGACGGCGTGCGAGAGGTGGTTCTGCTTGGCGAGGTGAGTTTCTTTTTTGGTTTGGAGGGCCTTTTTTTTTTTTCTTTTCTTTTCTTTTTTTTTTTTTTTGGTATGCGGTGGGTGCTGAGATGTTTTGGACAGACGGATGAAAGGCACGGCTTGGCGTGGCACCACTACACGTTCTATGGGCGCATACGACCGTGGGACGGCCTGATCGGTCTCTTGAGGAAACCAGTGAGTGCTTTCTTTCTATTGACCCACCAAAGAAAAAAAAAAAAAAAACTCCTGCCCACCTTTTTTTTTTCGCTGTTTGCCAACAGCGCAACCCTTGGATGGGATACGTCTTCATGTACGGCTACATCGTCGGCGGCGAAAACTTTGTCGGCAACTGGCGCATCGTGAGCGGCGACGATCGTGCGCCGGTCTGGGAGAGCGCGTTCGTTCTCAGCAAGCGGGAGGACGTTTGAGTTGTCGGGTCGCGCTTCCTCGCCCCTCGCCCCCCCCGTCCTCCCTTTGCAGCCGGACGGGCTGTTGCCTTGCTTTTTGTTTTCTTGCCTCTCGAACTTTTTTTTGGGAGGGGCGACGGTCGGTGGAGAAACCCACTGCGTGACAGCAAAGGCGCGTGCCGTCGCACAAATCGCTCGATGCGATCCTGGTACATATTTGTATGATATCCCGTCTGGATTTGTCCCCCTAGTCTGTGCATCCTCGTCTCGTCTCGCCTCGGCTCGATCCTGCAAATGACAGACAGAACATCCCGCTCCATTCTTGAACCGCTGTAACACAACACCACACGCCTGTTGGTCCTGCGCTACCCCTCGTTCACGGCGACTTTAGGTCAAATCCTCTACGCGGATCGCAATCACCCTAGACTCTCTTCAAAACAATCTCCGCAACTCCGCAACCCTCACCCCCGCCCTTGTCAACGGAAAAGAAAAGACGTGGGTAGGGACCTCGCTTCCTGCTACGATCCAGAACGAGCCCATGTCGGTTCGTTTCGTATCTTGTATTCTTCCCTATTCTTTTTTTTTTTCATCGTCTTGTCTGTCTTGGACTTGTACCAGTATAAAAACGACATCATGCGTTCTCCCTAAGACGGGTATGGACGGATTCTCTAGGCAACTTGGCATTCTGACTTTTGTACTCACGCAACTCGATCACCCCCCCCTCCTTTTCTCCTACCTTTCTTGTACCGTCACACACGTCCAACCCTACGCTCTTGCACACCAGCCACTGCATTTTTCACGAAATACCTGACATTTATACCCTCTGACCACTGCTGTTACCCCTAGTTATTGTTTCGCATCCTCGTTTTCTTTTATTGTTTTTTTTGGAGGCAGCCACTTGCATCTTTAATAAAGAGGCTATTTATCGACTGCATGTTTGGTTGTGGAAGGCAAGAGACTGATTATGATGCGGGTATGCGCACACAACGTAAAGGCTTGGATCATTGCACTGGGGTTGACTATGAACTTGTGATTGCGGAGTTTTTTTTTTTGGCGTACCTTGAAGAGGACAAGAAAAAAAAAAAAGACAAAACTTGGCAGTCGGTGTCATCAGAACATCTGTCATGAACCTGTCTCTCGGTTCCGCAGCGATCGGTGGACGAGGTCTGTCTAATTGAAATTCCGTTTGGATGCAGGTTAGGCTTGATCCGGTATGTAGCTTTGAGGACGTGGATGGGGCTCCCGCATTCCTTCGCTTCAATGGCCTCGCACAAGCGAGAAGATGTTCTTGTCGACAATTTTCACCAAGGTCTGTGAGCGACCAGCCTCATGGTTGTATGTCGTCTTTACCAGAAGTGGCCCCTACTGCCATTTCTCTATTACCTCTTAGTTTGCCTCAGGGAGCCGCAGTTGACCTAGTTGATGTAGCGCGATTTCGAACCACGCATAAGTATACTCTTCGGCTTGACTGCCATAGCAAGAGATGCTTTTCACTTTGCTTCTGGCTCGACGAAGCTGCGGGAACGATAGCCCCTCTACAACCACATCTGCTCGACTTGGCTGAGCTTTGTTGTCGCACATGTTAGGCTGGAGTCGACCACGGACAATTATCAATTATGTCGGAGCTTTTTAGCGCGAAAAAAAGACAGTATGATCAGGTCGCTCGTCGTGGACCTATTTCCTGGCCATTCGCCCGATAACAAAGGTCCTGGTGTCTTCCCAAACAGGCTGAAACATGTAGGCGCAGACAGGAGGTAGATGGGACGTCTTGCTCGTTGAATATCTTGGCGGCAGCTTCACTGAGGCCTTGTGCGGGTCGCAACTTGTGTGAGATGCCATTCGCCATTTTGCTTGCCAAACGGAGTATAGTCACTAATAAGTCGTTCATGCAGGAAAATGAAATTAAAACAACGTGTCGGATTGCCAAGTCCGCTCCGCCTTTCGTTCCCAAGACAGGATATGAAAAGTCGATTGCGAAAAAATAATAATGAGACAGGAAATGAAGGGGGAGGGGCAATCTCCGGCGCACCTCCAGTTGGAATACGCACGAGAAAGTCTCGTCACGCGCCATAACCAGCCTTCATTTTGGGGATCGCTATGATGAGCTATTTTTACCTGGAAAAATATAACATTTCTGAATTGGGAAAGAAACGCACCAAGTGAGAGTCCAAGCTGGGGGCTGACTGGGTCGGTCTAAGCGTGGTCCCGGGCGGCATAGTTAGAACGCAACACGGGGTGAGGAAAGTGATTTTGGCCTAGTTGGGAATTCCCCCATTTGCTTCACTCTCGTTTCTGAGGAAAATTAGCAGTCTGGGTCTGGAGCTGATTAGCAGGGTTGTTTCTTTTTTTTCTAAAAGTCGACAGAATGGGACAGCAGCGTGGAGGCTATAGTCGGAGTTTGCGCGTAGCTGAGCTTCGGAGTGCGATGTATGGAATTGGCTTGCGTCTGTCTCGTTGCGTAATGTGATCCCTTGAGGAAATGAGGTATGAATTGGGCAAGAACACCATGGAGGCCAAGCGGTGCACATAGCCCGTTCACGACATATGGTCTCTTTGTCGAGGGCCAAATTCCTTATCTCGTCACTGCGGAAGTGAGTTACAGTAATAACCTTGCGACGGACCGGGCTTTCCTGGGCGTGCCTTTTTCCACAACGTTCAATGGACCTTGATTAGGCTAGGAACAGGACAAATGCCCCGATGGCTGGCACGACGAATCGAAGCCGAAGTCTAACTCGCCGAGTGACCCGAAGCGAAGCTGAGCGCGGTTTGAAAATAAAAAAACATCGACTCGCTCGACGGAGCGCGAGCGATTTGTCCCATATAGGAATAACAGGAATTTACCAGGAATTTACCAAGGAACCCCCGCTCCCGGCCCAGTTTGTACCGTAGCCATGACATTCAGGGCTATACGCCAGATCGCTGCACGCGTGGCAGCGGACGGGGCGACGAGCTTTGCTTGTCTGTTCAGAACGGCTGACCAGCTGCGAGGGCGTGGAATGAAAGCCGACCTATAAAATGCCATCGTCCAGGAAGAGGAAAGATGGCACACCGCAGGACGAATCCAGACTCGACTCACCGCCGCTCAGAGCCGCAGCGCTAAGTCTTTTTTGTGAACTATAGGGGGGCTCGTAGGCACGCTGACAGCGTCTAATTTTGCTATCTCCTGAACCCGAGCTCGTCCTGATCCAAGGAGATTTCCAGGAAGCTCTAGGTCAGATCGACGTCCGGGGTCGCTGAGCCGGTCCGCAGATGGCACTTTTAGACCAGGTGAATGCGTTACGTGGGGCTCCAGCAAGGCGACGACCGCAGATCAGCTTTGTACGACGCGCACTAGGCCTCCTGAGCAGCCCGCTCTCCGGTACCCGAGCCAGATTGGCTAGCTCAGACGGGCCGTGCATCGGACATTCGATGCTGGAGCGACGCCGTCTAGCCAGCAAGAAGTCAATCGAAAGGCGGAGCAACGTCCGCCAGGCCTCTGGGTCGCAAAAGACGTGCACAGCACGCAGACTGCCTGAGGACGGAAATAAGAACAAAGCGTGAAAGATGAATGGGTTCAACGTCACATCGAGAACGACGGCCACTGGTCTGCGAACGGGCAGAGTCGTGCACGCTCCCCACGCATGAGGGGAAACTGTCCCGCCTGCAGACGAGGGAGATCTACAGCCATGAGCCTGATCCCTGGCTGGGATTCGGTAGCACGACGTTGACTTGGAAGCTGCTTCGTACAATCCCGATTCATTCGCGTTGACGGCTGATCTACACAAGCCGTGTGTCAGGTGGCTCAAGCCCTCATCCAGCACTCCTCAGTGGGCCATTAACGCAGTGTAAAAAATAAAAATAAAAACTGCTCAGGACGGAAAAACAAATCCTCCCTTTGCGTTGTCTCAGCACCGCAATCTCATTTACTGTTCTAAATCAGGGTAGGGAAACGAATACAAATCCGCAGGCGGCGTTGCGGCCGCCCTTTGGTGTCGCTGGTGTATAGAATTCAAGAGTCTAAAGATAGAACAGCAGACTCTTGCATGAGCAGAAACAGCAGGATTTGGCAACGCCCGAATATGGCCCCTGCTGACAATTTGTTGGGAAAAGCGGTAAAACAAGGGAAGGCGGAGAAGAGCGAGAATGCGGGGGCATTAAGGGAGATGTTTACGCACTTTAGGATGAAGGCGTTCAGCATTGCCATCAGAGCAAAAATCGAGGGTTCAAAAAATTCCGAACAGAAATCCGAGTTCACCTGGGCGCTCTCAGAAACGTTGGCGTCATAAGAGGAACGGGAAAAAAAAGAGTTCATTAATGAGGGAACTAATGCAGTTTGCACAGCATGAGCTAGGCAAAAAGGCGAAGGCCAAATGAAAGATCTGGACGCCCGTCTCTCATCCCAAATTCAAATTTTTTGAGAATTCAACCTCTACACGTTTCGTCGAGGCATGCGCATTATGCTGTCCATGCCTTTGCGATCAGTTCCGTCAAACCTGTTATGCATGTGATCAGAATGCGAGTATCGGAGATATGGCACGTCTTCACATACCAACGTCGTTGGTGTTGAACTGGTAAACGCCGACAAGGACACCCACGGTCGTAGCGCGGAGGGCCCAGGTGGCGACGGGGCCAAGAACGGGGAACTTGCGCTTGTGGACGTAGTCAACCAGGAGACCGTCAAACTGATCACAGTGTCAGTGCGCGAGTTAATGACAGATTGAAGCAGCGGCCTGGCGCACCCCAATATGGCTATGCATGACTAGGGAGATTCCGAGCAGACCGTCGATAACGGGGTACTGGGTGCCGCTTGTTGCAAATGCGGCGACTGTGAGGGGCACGAGGCCCGCAGAAAGCAACCGCTCGAACGACCAGTGGTACGAGCCATGGGTCTTTGAAGGGGGCGGGAACGTCGTCGGATCGTTGACGGTGCCCCTGTAGACGGCTGGCGGAGCAAAATCAGTTGAGTCTCACTGGGCATAAACCAAGATGTATGCGAGTACGCACGACCGCCGGGGACGTAGGGAAAGTCGCTCGCGTTCCTTCCTGTTCAACGGAGGTGAGATCATCAGAATGTTCTTTTCGACTGCTTGGGTCATGCAGCAGCACGCACGCTGGACCACCGAGCTCAGCACGGAGCGGCGAGCGAGGGCTCTCGGGAGTGTCGATCTGAGGATGAGTTGAGTGGACATGAGGGACGGTGAGCAGGCTGGGGTTGGAATCATGGCCGACTCCCGCCAATCACGCGCCCGGACATCCGGGTGTCCCCGCGTGTGTGGGAATTTGTTGTTTGATCTTCTTTGTACTCTGCTTGTCCATTGCAGTTCGTTCCATAGTACATCATACAATCCACGGTTATTGCTATCCATTTAAAGTCACCGCAAACTCCTTTGGCACAAGTCGTTGTCATTAATTTCTGCACGTCGACACATTCGCTGACATCGTGGTGGTCCCTTCCTTCCACAAGCAAAGTGTTCCAATTAAAACACGCCGTTTGATCAAGCAGTCTGCCTCCACGAGCTGTGAACGCCGCGTCCGATTGTAAGAGGTGAACTTCTTTCGTTGGTATCAGGCTAGCGGGCCAAAGCTGAAAGAAGAGCTCGTGAAGCGAGTGAAGAGAGCCGTAGCTTGTATAGACAACACCGGCAGCAAGGGTTTTCTTGCTATCTAGTAGGACCTTCGTGGATCCGGAAACGTTCTTCCTTCCTCGGCTCTTTTTTGTTGCCCTGTATCTGATAACGGGGACATACTGTGGTGGCCAAAAACCTGACGTGGCCATCGGGTACATCGTGCTGATGTGGCGTGTGTCGAAAGCTCAGAGGCGTCGACTTCAATTCCAGCTGTCCCTGCGACCATCTGACCATATCTCCTTCACATGTGAAGGGAGGCCTATCACATATAAGAACGCCTGTCTGGCCTTCTCTGTTGCGTCCGAACAAGAATGTCTGCCGTCGCCGTTTTCACTGCTTATGAAGAATCCCTCGCGGCCGTTCGCCGCTGGCAAAAACAGGCACCCACGAGTGATGAGAAGGTCCAGTTCTTGCAGGCGGCCATCAGGAGTTTCACGGATCCGGCCCAGGTGGCTCAATTCAAGACGGATGTCAAAGACGTCGCGGCCGCAGCGGTTAAGGCCCAGAAGGCCTTTGATAGCGCAGATCAATATCTCCAATCCTTCATTTCTCAACATGGGCAGCAGTTTCCAGGATTGGCTGTATACCGGCTACGCTGGCTTGGGTACAAAACGGTAGAATCAACGTTCTTCCGTCCTTTTGTCTGACCTTGTGACGACGGATATTCGTTTGCACCAGCGCTGGACCAATCTAGTCCGGACATCCCGAGATTTCGCCTCCAAGATGAGCGCAAGTTACAAAGGTACGCATCATTACAGCAAATCTCCAGGACTCGTGCACGAAAATCGGATCGGTTTCAGAATATGACGAGACTCTACTTCAAATGATCGATTCCGTGAAGACCAAAGAGGACATGCAGAAGGCAGCCGCTGCTCTTGAGCGATTTAGCGTAAGACGAAGAGCATTCCCCTGTAGCTTTTCCACGCTGATCCTTGAATCGAGCGCCCCAGTCAGAAAAGCCGTCTGATATCCCGAGCAACTTTTCCCAGCAGTTTTTAGACTTGAAAAGAGACGTAGATCCTTTCTTGACAGAGTTCAGCAGCTACCTCGACCAACTCGGTGCCGTGGTCGCAATTGAGATCATTATCCTCAAAATGGTGATCAGCATGGTGCAAAAGAGGGTCGACGAGTACGTGTGACTAGAAGCACCCCCAACCGCCGACCATATTTATCGCTATATCTCCCACCAGATACACGCAGATGGTGAGTCTCCGCGCCTGTTACTGCGACGCC
Source organism: Macrocybe gigantea (assembly GCA_011319805.1). Lineage (NCBI taxonomy): Eukaryota > Fungi > Basidiomycota > Agaricomycetes > Agaricales > Callistosporiaceae > Macrocybe > Macrocybe gigantea. The sequence goes on from SJRY01000120.1 coordinate 49,969, forward strand.
AGTATTTTAGGCCTAACTGCTCTTATCGGCTAGATTGATTTACTGCTCAAGGCTGTAGAAGCAGCTTCATGGATGAACGTGAGGCCTCGATCTGCAGTCCACAGGCAAAGAATATAAACCTCTCCGTTAGCTCGTGTCGCCGTCCATCGCTTACATCTTGATTATGCCCTTTGTCATATATCGCGCTTGTAAGTCACGTAGCTGATGTGCGGAGCTCACACGGTTTGCTTCACCACACATTGCACTTTTCAGCCCTTCAACAGGAGGTCAATACGTATCGACAGTCTCTTGACGAAACGGTCCGAAAGCTACAAGGCCTTGTGCGCATCAAGACGGAGTTTGGCGAGCTGGGATCCGCAGTCTTTGATTCGCTCTATCTGTTCTCTACCATTTGGGCGCAGGTATGCTTCATCATCGTCCCGGTCCCCGTTCGCTGCTGAGGTTTTCCCAAAGTTCCACAGCGAAGCACTGCAATTCGCCGAGATCCTGCGGAAGCTTCCGACTGTGGAATACCCTACGGTGAGTACGGAGAAAGCTGTCCACAGCTTCTCTTGTTTTTGGACGTTGAATCCTAAAAACAAATTGCAGGAATTCAGGCTGCGCGTTGACCTCGCGAGGAAAACGGCGGCGCCATTGCAGGCAGCGCTGCAAGAATACGCGAACGAAGTTAGTCGCTCCCTCTGAGCGAGGTTTGTGTCCGGGGTGCTCGGCTGAAAATGAAGGTGGTGTGGTGGAAACACTAGGAAGTTGTGTATTTTACGCTTGCATTAGCCGTTGGATGGAGAAGAGGTGAAACTGTAGATTCATCGCATGTTCTTTTGGCGGAAAGTCCATCCGTGTCGTTGTTTCGTCTACTCTGCATGCCGAGAATGCTCTCTGTCATGAAAATCGTGATCGGGGTTCTCCAAGGCCGTCGTACTATCAACTCGCAAAGATTTCTGGGCATGGCACTAGTCTGGCTGATGTTCGTCTTCCTTTTGAGCTTCGATGCCTTCTAACCTCGGTTCCCCATCATCTGCAATCACTTCTTCTTTGCCAGTGAGAGCCGTCGAATATCAGAAGTCAAGGAATACGGTACCTCCCTGTATCATCGCTATTGCGTCCGAACACCGATAAGCTTTTCTGCCGTCTCCGTTTTCCGCGCCTACGGAGAATCTCTGGTGGCTCTCCGTCACTGGCACCATGAATTATCGACCAACGGGGGGGAAGACCGAGTTCCTGTGTACCAGATTATTCGCTAGTTTTGAAATAACCTGCGGCAGACTCTCTTTGCATCCAACAAGGAAGACCTATCTCTAAAACTCTCACTTGATCTCTGGCATATATGATTGATCATGCTACAGTGTTCCCACGGTCCTTTATACAGCATTTACTCCGCACTGAATATCTTGAGATAGTCAAAAGCTATGAACATAAGGGTGGTATCATTTCGTAGATAAGCTATTTGCCTAGCTTTCCATGCCATGATCTAGGAGAAATATGGAAAAATAAATTCGTGGTCGACAATTTCTGACAGGGTTCCTAAAATGGCAAAAGACAGTCCTTTATACAGAAAAGCAGCGCGTGCCATCTCTTCCCAGTGACATCGCAGACTGAGATGAGGATTGGAATGTCAAGTATAGCACTTAAAAAGTATCTATATTAACTTTTACACTGTCTTGTACATTTTCTCATGGTATGGCAGGTGGACGACCAGGTGTTACTTGTATACATCACGCTACATAGCCATTCTGGCATTCTTCGTGGGATATAAGGAAAGAAAATGACAATCATAAGTCCCAATATGTTCCTCAAGTAGAATACCCTCAATCCTTCCATAAAAATCATGCTGCAGTGATGCTTATTCGTGCGACATTGATGTAAAATTGCAAATATTTACAAAATTTACAAATAAACCTGTTCCACAGGAGAGAAAAAAAGAGATTATTCTCATGAGCAATACGCGAATAATAGAGCTGGTATAGGGCTTTAATTTGTGCATTTAAGGATTCCAAACTGTGGAGAAATGAGGGAGCTAGAGGCCGCTGTATAAAGGAGCATGGGTGTATAAAGGACCGTGGGAACACTGTACTTGTCGCGCATCGTGCATCTATCATGAGAGTGTGGCCGATCTTCTCTAAAGCGCTCCAGCTGACCTGGATCATCATATATAGGGTAGCACTAGATGTGCCCATCCGCAGACAGGGTGGCTCGGTGCATGTTGATGCGCTATGTTTGGGTATATTCGTGCCACTTCTTCTCCCGAATTTGGGAATGAGCTAAAGTTCATTTCCATGTTCTTTGTCCCTTGCCCACCTCTGACTTGGAGCAGCTTTTTTTCTCGAGTTCCACCGCCGGTCCTTGCAGTTGGCAGAAATCCTGCGAAAGCCTTTAGATGCAGGGTTTCCCAAAGTAAAGGTGCAACGTACGGCTCTCGTGAAAAGAAAAATGACAGGAATTCCAGCTGCATGTCTGCCTCATGCGGCGCCACTTCCAGGTCTTACAAAGTCATGCAATTATGCAATCCAAGTTGCTTGCAATCTTTGAAATGGGTGGTTCAAGCAACAGCTCGAGTGTTCGCTTATGGTCATGCCATGTCGGTCCAACGAGAGGTCATTGGGTTTGCAATTTGTGTCTCCTCAGATACGTAAGGGCATTGACAGAGAAACAGTATGCTTCGGTTGATTTTGATCACAAGCTGAGTTTCGTGTGCAGTGTTTTGTGCCAGCAGGCATACTAACACCGACCCAAACATCGGTCAGGACCCACCTTTCGGACAGCTCGAATATCTCGCCACATATTGGCTCTACCCACACCAAAGTTGATATCTGACACCTAGGACAACTATTAAAGTACTTCAATGAAGTTAGTATTGTATAAAATATGGTATCTGACCAGAGCATAGAAAAGCAGTTTGTCATGCCTGCCGACAAATGCCGCGTCAGAGCAACGTCAGAGTTTGATATCCAGAAATGGAATGAACAGCAAATGCGTCGCCATCATGTCAGTTTGCCTCTCATGCCCGCTGCGCAGAAATCCACAAGGCATCACGATCGACATTCAAATAACCCAAGTTATGAAGCCCGCGTGCAGGACGCGCTGGAATGCATCGCTACTGGAGAGTACAGCAGCTTCCGGAAAGCTGAAGCGGCAACAGGAGTGAGTGATAAAACACGAGAATGAACCTTGCCCATGCTGAAATCCTAGATTCCATCTTCGACACTTTCTGACAGGGCAAAGAGACGACACGCGTCATGGAAAGACTCCAGCGTGGTGCGGCAGCTCCTCACACCGGAACAGAAGCAAACCATTCTCGATTGGATAGCACATCGGAGGAGCATTGGCTTGCCGTTTTCACCCGCTGATATCCGCACCGATTGCAGCATATCATTACAATAATTATCATCCCTACTACACTGATAATACTTACGATCAAGCTTACGATGCTTCTAATATGCCAGATCATTATCATCAGGCAGCCCAGTATTACTTTTCTCACCAGTGATATCTTGATAATAATTTTAATCGTAGTATACAACCATCTAGTAGCAATCCGTAGATAATTCTTCTGTTCTTCGCGACGGGATACAGTGAGCATTCGGAGCGTCCGACCACTGGGTCCGGCGGAGTTCAAATATGTCACTTGTCACATTGTGACTGTCCGAAAGGTGGGTCTGACCGATGTTTGGGTCGGTGTTAGTACTGGAAAGTTGCGAAGTTTTCAGCTCCGCTGTATTGCCAAATCTTTCCCAGAACTTCGGTTTGAAGATAGACCAGGGAAAGCTGGGATCCCAAAGCACTCTCGATGCGTAGACCGTGCTAGACTTCACTTTAGGCAAGGCAGCGACGCTGCAGGCGACCTGACAAGAATACGAAAAATACTCCACCCTTTTTTGTCTATCTCTTGGCCTGCTCTACATGCCTGCTCGCTAAACACTTCTAGAATGGTGGTGCTCTCTTCGGACCGGCAACTAGTCCAGCAGTATGATGATCAGAGTTCTCCGTTCCTGTTGTTCCATCAACTACTAAAAGACTCTTCCTGCACGCCATACTGCTTGTCATTCGCTGATGCCGTTGACTTCGTCGTCTTCCAGTCTCGGCTCCGCATGATCACCGCAATCACCTCTTCTTCGCGTGTGACATAAAAAACCAGGACGTTCTCTGCCCTAGATTGTGGTCACTGAATCTGAACACCAAGGATGAGCATATCTGCCGTCACCATTTTTCACGCCTACGAAGAATGCCTCGCGGCCCTGCGTCGCTGGCAGAAACAAGGGCCTACCGACGACGAGAAGATCCAGTTTCTCCGGGCAGCCATCAGTAGCTTCGAAGACCCAGCTCAAGTTGCCCAGTTCAGGACGGACATTAAGGAGGTTGCAGTTGCAGCCCTCAAAGCCCATGAAGCTTTCGAAAGCGCCAATCAATACCTCAAAGATTATATTTCTCAGCATGGACAGACTTTTCCAGGTCTCATTCAGTATCAACAGCGTTGGGAGGGCTACAAAGCGGTATGTTCACATATTTACCCTTGTCTTTTATATTTTGAGCGCTCGTCGCGACATACAGCGCTGGACAGGCCTCCTCCGGATATCGCGAGACTTTGCGTTGAAGACGAGCGCGAGTTACAAAGGCACGTTGCTCTTCATCCGGTCATTCGTAGTCCGTTTATAAAACGGAATTTGGGAACAGAATATGACGAAGTTCTTCTCCAAATGGTCGACACGGTCAAAACCAAGGAAGACATGGAAAAGCAGCAGCTGCCCTCGAACGATTCAGCGTAACGGGTTGTCCATACTTCTGTCATGGTAGTGCCCTGACAAACATATAGGCCGAGAAACCGACCGACATTCCGAGCAACTTTTCCCAACAGTTCCTCGATCTGAGAAGGGATATCAGTCCGTTCTTGGTCGAGTTCAGCAAGTACCTCGACGAGCTGGGCGCTCTGATTCCGATAGACCTCCTCTTGATGATGTTCTTTGTTACTTCCATGCGATCGGAAGTTGACAGGCGAGTCAATCCCTCGGGCCTGCGTTATTTGCTGTTCACATTCTTCATAGCTACACGCAACAGGTGCATATCCATCCTTTTTTTTTCACCGGTTAGGTAATGGTTGCTTTTCTGCGCTAGATCAATGCTCTCCTTGCGACCTTCGGAGCCACATCATGGACGCAGGTATGAGTGTCCTCTCCTCGCATCTCAAACAGAAGGGCAGGACAGAGACTCCGCCTCTTCTCGCAGCTCTCACCTGGATCCCTGGCATACGCATTGATCATGCCACTCGTCACCTATCGCGCTTGTAAGTCCCACGTATCATCCATCCAACCGTCCATGCGTCTCTCCATCCCGACCCCAAGATGCCCAGCTAATCCAGAGTTCTCTCTCTCCTTCTCTCCCCTCCTCAGCGCTGCAACAGACGCTCGACAGATACGAAGCGGAGCTGAACAGACTCATCCAGAGACAAGAAGGCCTAGGACGCATCAAGGCCCAGTTCAACGCTTTGAGTCTGGGCATCTTTGATTCGCTCAACGTCTTTTCTACCACATGGGCAGAGGTAACGTTCGAATCCCCCCACCCTCGTCTGACCGCAAGTGACTCGTGAATTTAAAAAAAAAAAAAAACCAATCAAAAATTGTTAAACAACAGTTCCACAGCGAGGCTCTCCAATTCGCAGAAATTCTGCGAAAGCTTCCCGACGTAGAATTTCCCATAGTAAGGATGACAACAGTCCTCTACGGGTCGTTCGCTGAGGGGAAAAAAAAACCATGACAACTCACAGGAATTCAAGCTGCGCGTCGAACTGGCGAGGAAAACAGCAGGACCGCTCCAGATATCCTTGCAAGACTACGCGAACGAAATCGGACGCATCCTTTGACAAGCGTAGGGCAATTTCGGCAAGGTTGTTCTTTAGTGACAAAGTCGTGTATACTGTATATGTCTTTGTTTTTTTTTTTTTCCATTTGCATTTCATCTAGTCGCAAAATAAAAAAGCCGAAGATAAAAAGCCTTTGTTTGTATGGAAAGACAGAAGGAAGCACAGCTCGGTACAAGCAATTTGCTATTGCTCATCCAAGGGACGAGCGAAAGAAGGCAGACGAAGAAAAAAGAAAAAAAAAGGAAATATAGCACAAAGAATCTACTGAGCAGATAAATATAAAAGAAATTCAAAAGTCGACGCACGAAAGCGGTAAGCAGAGACGTGTACATGGCCCAAGTACTAGGATACAACTGCGCAGCAGGAATGGGAAGGGCAGGCGGCACGTTCAATACCTTGTCTATGTTTCTCTCTCCGCCCGCTTTCGTGATGACCTTCAAAAGCAGCATCATGCAGCATTTCAAAAAGAAAAGCGAAAAAAAAAAAAGAAGAGAGACAAACAACAACAGTGGCGGCAGCAGCAACAACATCAACAGAGAGCACAAGCACACACAGAAGATGGTAAAGGCGAAAGGGGAAAAAAAAAGGTAAGCATAACAACGAATTGAATAGATACGGAAACAGAACGGGGAGTGGAGATAGAAGAATTTTGATAACGCACGGAAATGGACGAGGGCACGAAAGGCGGTCCAGGGATAGATACTAGTACAACTTTGCGAGCACTTGTGAGGTATCATATAACATAGATCTATGAGGTTAATCCAGAGGTAGAAAGAGGGAAAAAGAGAAAGAGAAAGACCGCTTGACGTGTCTCCGAGCCTAGATTAAAATGCGCAAAAAGTGCACAAACGGCAGAGGAAAAAGGGTGATGGAAAAGAGACAGACGCTCTCGCGGCGCGGCGGCTATCGAGTCGTGTCACATCGTAGCACCACCTTGCAGCGAAAGGCAATCGCAGAGGCAAGGCAGAGCAAACCGGGAAAGTCAATCTCCCTTTTTGTTCGTTTATTTTTTTTTTGGTCTCTCGCTCACTCGCCACCCCCAGCGAGCTCAAGAATGAGCCTGCACGCGACGTCCATGAACACGAACGGGGAGACAACCTCGTCCTCCTTGACAAACGCGCCGTCCTTCTCCTTGATCGACCGGCTCGAGTCGCTGCTCGTCTCGGACAGATTTGTCGGCGCTGCATCCGCAGCCATATCAAACCTACCCGCGCCTGGCTCCGTCGACGCGCGATACGTCTTCTTGTGATGGAAATCAACAAGATAATTGATCGAATCGACCATGTAGAGCTGCAGGTTCATCAGCACCTGTGAAAAGGAAGACAAGCGATGAGCGCCAGAGCGTTGCGAAGGATGTAAAGATACGCACAACGACGTCCTGCACCCGCGCTCTCGTCTCTACGAAATAAATACTGGCCGCCGCTTTCAAATCGACTCCGCCACTGCCATCAAACTCTCTAGCGCGCTCGATGCCCGTTCCGCCCTTGCGTGCACGGACGCCTCCCAACCCGCCCAGGTTCTTCTTCTCCTTCCACTCCATGCCAAGGGCCTTGAGCGTCCTATAGATCTCCAGCATCACCTCCATAGGCGGGCTGCGGCTTCGTATCCCGAAATGCCACTTGGTCTTGTGCTGCTTGCGCTCGCGCGGACCACCTACCGTCGCCCCCGCAGATCGCCGCGCCGATAGGTACGACGTCAGGTGGTGCTGTTCAGGGAACTGGTCTGGGAGAGACGAGTTCAGGACGGCAAAGGTGTTCACCTCCGGGTTAGCGTTGCTATTCATAATGTCGTCCTCTGGGGGAGGTGACACAAACCCGAGCCCGTCGTCGGTTAGTAACGCGTCGTCGACGTCGTCATCGTAATCGCCGTTGAATTCTGCTTCAAAGGGGTTTTCTTCCAGGTCAGCGGCGCCTGGTGAAAGAGCGCTTGGAGAAAGCGCATTGCGCGGCTAGAGAAGATTGGTAAACGACCAAAGACCATGAAAGGAGCAACTCACATCCATAGCGGCGATCTGAGCATCCCTCTCCTGCTCCGCAAACTCGGCCACTTATGAGAAATTTCGTCAATAGGAGAGAGAGAGAGATAGGGCTAGTAGGACACATACGGTCTTTTCCCGACCGTCTCTTGTCTCTGAGCAGCATATATGCAACCTTGACCGCATTTCCCTGAATGCCATCGTCCCTTCTGAGGCATTCCCATACGTCGTCCTTGGAAACGCCGCTGATCCTCGAAGCCAGCTCCTCCACGACGTCTTCTTCTATCCTGCCGAGCCCCTCGATCATCTCAAAGTCAAGCGGCACTTTAGGGGGCGTGACGAGGGTGCTAAGATGACCGAGGACGGGGCCAGGCGGCGGTGGGAGGGGCATGAGATAACGCGGGAGGTCGGTCGTGAAGAAGGGGTGTTGTGTGATCTCTGGGACAGTGATACGCTTGACCGGGTCGACAGCGAGCATCGCGTTGATGAGATGCCGGGCATCTGAAGACAGGAAGCTTGGCATGTGATACGACCCCTCTAGGGAAGCCCAGTGTGAATGAGACACAGGAAACTTGAGCCGACTCAAGGAAAACTCACGGCATATTCTCGTGAACAGGACCTGAACATCGTCGTCCTCGAACGGTAGTCTCCCGCACAGCATGACGTACAAGATCACGCCCGAGCTCCAAACATCAATCTCTGGGCCGGCATAGACGCCACCCCTGATGACCTCGGGCGCGGCGTAGTTGGGGCTACCACAGCTGGTGGTGAGAAAGTCTCCGTCGCTGATCTCGTTGGATAGGCCAAAGTCGGCGATCTTGACGTTGAGGTCGTCGTCGAGGAGGACGTTTTCAGGCTTGAGATCGCGGTGGACGATCTTGAGCCGGTGAGAGTACTCGATCCCGGAGATGATCTGCTGGAAGAAGCGCCTCGCGCGGGGCTCGTGCATGCGCCCGTTCTCGACGATGTAGTTGAAGAGCTCGCCGCCGGCGTACTCGAGCACGAAAATGATGTCCGTCGGCGTGGAGATGACCTCGTACCTGCGGGTGGGGGAGGGACAATTCACAATTCGTCAGCATCGTCTCCCCGAACGCGACATGAGGAATGGAGAGTCGTGCTATTTACAATTTGATGATGTGCGGGTGCCGGAGGGTGCGCATGTACTCGAACTCGCGCCGCACACGAGTTTTCGTGCGCTCTCTGTGTATGGCCGCTTTGGAAATGTACTTCATCGCGACTTTGTGACCGGTAATCTTATGCATGGCCACTGCAACAAAAAAAAAAAAAACCGTCAGACCATGCGTTCTGCGCTAGCGGAAGGGAAAAGCAGCGAATCTGCGGATCCTGTTTGACCAAGGAGGCAGGCTGGAGACTGACTTTTGACTTTGCCAAATGTGCCCTCTGCAATGTCCTGGATTACGGTATACTCCCCAAGCATGGACGGGGAGAATACGTTGGCCTGGTCACTCATCGCGGCGGAGGAATAGGCGAATGCAATGTCGGTGGAGATGGAGGTATTGGGTATAAATGAATTGTGTGCACGTGTTTAGTCACTTCAGCAGATCCTTGGGCGCCAATTTTGCTATCCCCTCGTTTCCGAGCTGCTATTTCAAAGGTGCCGAGTAAAAATCCATTTAATTCTGCTCAACATCCTTACAACGCGTTCCTTACTGGAACTCGTCGTCTGCCGTCGTTGGGCGTCAAAATCAAAAAAAAGTCCTCTGATCACGTGCGCCGCAATGTCTTGGTCGATCTTCTTACTCTGACTCTCAAAAGCTATAGCGCTGCTGCATTTCCTAGATGCAGCTAGTCGACAACGATACCGTGCGTTTTTCATTTGACAAAAAAAACCTTCAACTCAATTCTGAAAACCCTTATAGTTCCTAGAACGACTAGCTGAGCTAATCGAGTCCACAAAAGATCGCAGAACGGTGTGGCTCACGCACAAACGACGTTAGTTCCTTGTTGGATCATGCTTCCAGGATGCTCGCGTTTGACAATGATTTTGCTCGTAGTGAGGTACGATGGTGAGGATGCGCTGATGGCGCACGGCGATGAAGACCGATCGGGGGCATCTTCGTCATCCACCGGCACGCGCGAATACCCATGCCTCCTCCGTCTCACCGACGGCAAAAAGACCAAAATCTCCACCAAAGTACGTCTCCAACCCCCAACCCCCCTACGCCCAGCTCACCCCCCACCCGCATCAGATCACCTCCGCCGCCCTTCCCAAATTCCACGCCGCGTACGGCGCGCTGCTCAAGTCCTCGCTCGGCGCGACGCTGCGCAAGCGGGACAAGAAGCGCGAGAAGCTCAAGGCGGACGAGGCGGCGAAGCGCAGGCGCAGGATGCTCGAGCCTGTCGTGGTCGATGGGCCGAAGCGTGGCAAGGGCAGGAGGAGCAGGCAGCGCAAGGTCAAGGCTGCGCTCAAGCAGCAGGCGTCGCAGGCAAAGGCGAAGGAGCGCAAGGAGGAGGAGAAGAGGAAGACGGCGCAGTCCGCGATGGCTGGCGAAGTGGCGTCCTGATTTCTTTTCTTTGAGGTTCTGCATTGCCTCTGTACCCCAGACATCCTCCGAATGCGATCCATTATATAGAAGAAATAAGTATGTTACGTGAGAGGTTATGTATATGATGTGCAGGATGAATGATGATGACGAGCGAAAGCAAAGGAGAAGAAAAAAAAAAAAACTAACCGACGACTTCATAGTCGTTGCTCTTCACAGCTGGGTCCTTCAGCGCCTGCTCTCTGATCCTCCGATTCCTCATCGCCTTCTCCTCATCGTCCGCAAACGCATCCTCGACGATCTCAACCAGCTTCACAACCGTCTCATCAATCTTCCTCACCACCTTCTCCGCAACCTCCCAAAGGTCCCTATCCTCCCAAGCGCATCGTCCTCACTCGCCCGAACAGGCGCAGCGCCTATGCCCCCAACGCACGATGCACCTCCTCGCACGCCTCGCACACGATCCTATGCGCCTCCTCCCGCTCCCGCGCGCCAAGCCTGCGCACGTCCTCAAAAAACTCCTCCATGAGGTGCTCCGGAAAGTCCACAAAGCACGCACACAGCGCGCGGAAGTACGCCAGCGCCTCGCGCGGCGCGCCAAAGTCCGTCCGCGCGTACGCCGTCAGGTCGACGTGCTGCAGCCGGATCAGCCGCGCGAAGAGGTACGTCGCGCTGTCCAGCTCCTCGATCACGGACAGCATCGCCCAGAACGTGTACAGCGTTGCGCCTGCCAGCGTCGCTGTCAAAGCCAGGCGTCGCATGTCGTGAGTCGCGGTTTGAGTCTGGTGGGTTCAGATAGGGAACAGGCCACACACCGACGAGCAGGCCCTTCATCTTCGACCTCGGCGTCCCATCGCGTCTATACCACATCCTAGCCGACAACCCGGGCGGCCGCCCGCCGCCGCCTAGTGCAGCAGCATAATACCCCCGGCGCGCAGGCAAAGGGACGTCCATCGACTTTGAGTTCTTCTTCGGCGTCGACGCGGCAAGCGGCCGCGAAACGCATCTCAAGGCATGATGTGACCGAGATGCGGCTCGCCAGCTGCAAGCGAGCATGGAGAATGGCAGAATGGTCTGAAGCAACCAGCTTCTCTCTCTTTTCTTTTTTTTTTTTTCCCGGAGACAGCGAAGGCTCTGGGTGATGATAGACTTGGCTTTGCATTTATTTGGCGGCAATCCAAGTTCTGTTCCGCTGGCGAATCTCGCCAAAAGAGAACGGCTCTGCCTTCTGAACTGACTTGCACAAGACTATACCAAGCAACGCTCCATATCATGCTTCAAATACGATGCGGATTGTGCGTTACAAAAACTGTGGGCTCTCTTGTATTATTCGTGGGCCTTGGCATATGCTCTGCTTCGGATCGGGCTGTGGCGTAATCGACAGAAATCCGACAAATCGGACGCTTCCGCGCACTTCACCAGAAGAACAAAGCCTTTGACAACGCGTGGGTCAAGTTGCGCGAAACATTAATAGAGGTACAGCAAAACACGTCCGCTATATGGACTATGATTTACCCTGGGTTTGACGACCGCATGACAAGCTAACCGACGACAGAGAAATCCTCAGGCGTCGTCGTTGGAGGGGTCTTGCTGAGCTGCTCGATCAATTGCATTTGCTGTTTATTCTCTGCTTTCTGCGCCAACTCCTGCGCTGCCTCAACGAGCTGCACGGTGCTCTTCAAAACCCGGAGTGTATATTCAACGTAAGCTCTATCCCCGTTCAACTGAGCCTTGAAGATGTCGTCCTGCGCATGAAGGCCGTACATCTCTGCGCATATCCGATGCACGTCCTCGCACGTCGTCCGGACGATTGTATACGCTTCTTTATTAAGTTTCAGGAGGAGCTCCAAAGCTGCCATAAAGTTATCCAAATCCTCAGGATTCATGTCGGTCAGGAGATGATAGAGCAGTCTATAGTATGCGAGTGTCTGCGATGGCACCGAAAGATCGACAGTAGGGTATCGGGTGAGGTCCAGTATTGCAGCTGCAGCTGGCGCGTGGACAAGAAGCGTGCTTGTTTGGTGAACTTTTCTGCGGCGTAAGGTCCGCAACGACCAAAATGATCAGGCCTGCAACAGTTCACCCCCACCAACAAAATCGTCAATGTGGGCAAGTACGGATCGTTTGGACGAAGCATACCGATTGCGACCTTTAACCCCTTTCTCTTCGATCTGGGTGCCCCGTCAGGTCGATACCACACCTTGCTCCAGATCGTGTTTCGCTGCGATACGAGCATGGAGTACTCGGGGATGCCGCGCATAGCTGTACCGCCATTTATCCGACTTGCGATCGCGAGTTTCGAAGCAGCTGGTGGTGTCATGGTCGACGCCGACCTCGATATCGATGCACATCTCAACCCGTGAGCAACGAGAGAGGGAAATCTCCTGCTATAGAAGACCATGGTGGAATCGGTGTACGCTGTGCGGCTGCAGCAAGCACCTGTTGGCAGGAGGATGTGCGTAGCTGCGGCATGATACAAGGGCAGGTGCTTGTTTGTCCTTGTTAGGTGGCGTTGCTTCGGGGATACAAAGCACGTGAGCGGTGAAATGATTGTGGTTGGGACCAGCCGATCATAATGCACAGCATTGCAAACCCAAGAAGGCCAAAGCATAACAAAGAGGCCACAACCAGTGTGGCCTGTGGCCCGGCACGAGCCCTTTCCGTCGTTGATGGAGGGCAAAGATGGTCAAGCTTCTTTGCAAACGGGTGGCCTGACAAGCATTGTGACGTGACGACGAAATGGTGTCTCATATAGCCAGTCTTTTCGCGACATTTGATTTACATTGCCTCAGCCACAGTGATTGTGCTGTAGACGTTGTAATCCAAGTGATTAGATACAGCGAGCAACGCGACAACCTGATGCTCTATGGTGAATTATGGATCGACCAGCACAATGAAATCGTCAGGTATCGTATGAGGCTTCCTGAGTTTCCTGATCAATGTTTTTCACTTTCATCCGTCGCTCGCTGCTGCAGTTCCAGCAGCACATTTTGCAGCCGCAAATCCGATTCGTTGAGCCGGATCAGAACTCGACGGTACGTTTCATCCGCGGCCAGTTGGACCTTCGAGGTTCTGCGCTTGTCCTGAATAAGATAAAATTCTTCCAAAATCCGATGCACGTCCTCACATGCCTCCCGGACGTGTTTGTGCGCCTCTTCGTTGTCGGCCAGGACCCGTTCCAAGCCTGTGAAGTATTCGTCCAGCGTTTTAGGCGTCATGCTCATCGTGGCGCGGAACAGCGATGTGTAGTACGCGAATGCCTGTGTGGGCATAGAGAAGTCGATCGTGCGTATCGTGTGAGGTCTACAAACTGCAGTCGCAACAGGCCGGTGGACGGGAGACACATCAGCGTCAGCCACGCATCAACGGCGTACATGTCCGCGATGACGAGAATGGTCATCCCTGCGACGGGTGTCCGAAGAAACATGAATGGTGGAAGTGCGGGTAGACGAAGCAGAAACTTGCCGACGATGATTTTCAAGCCTTTTTTCTTCGATCTCGGCGTTCCGTCTGGTCGATACCACATCTTGCGCCAGATCGTCCGCCGTCGTGGGACGAATGTAGCGTACCTTCGAGTGGTATGCATCGAGGTGCGAACAGTCATTCCATCACCCATGGCGAATTTTAGGGCAACCGGCGCCATGTTCAATGCCTTTAAGCTCCGAGGCGATGCAGACCCAAATTCATGGAGAACGAGAGAGGCTGATCTCCAGCCATTGAAGAACATAAGGGCTGTGTATTCGCTGTATGGTCGTGGAATTCCCCCGAACGGAGGGCGTGAGGAACGATGATGAGGAATAGGTTAGATGGCGCACGGCGGAATGAACGATGGTGGGTGTATGTTTGTCCTTGTTAGGAATCTCTCATTTGCATGGCGTCAAGTTATTGTCTGGATATATTCTGGATATCTGCCACGAGCACGTCTACCAGCGCTTGTTTATACGGCGACGAGAAAGACCTTGTCCTCTGTTTCCGAATCACTCATGAGGTGCGTGAATAATAATGGCGTGGTGTATAGTCGCGCAATTACGGATGTGGGTTTTCTATAAACGTCCAGTCCACAATAACCTACCCGACAAGATCGTGGAGGCCAAAGCGACAAGATCCCACAAGGTGGTGCCATATTGCGGGCCACTCGCCGATCAAAGCCTCGTCCTATTCCATGACGCATTTCTGTTGACAATGGCTACACCGTTCAGCTATTTTGAGTATTACCCGCGGCCTATATAAACGGGCGACGGAAGCTCCGAGACAGCCGTGAAAAATCCCCCCCCCCCACTTCCTTTCCATTGTTGTGCTCTCAGCGTTCTCCCTTCCGATCTGCTTTTCTGCCGGCTTTGCACCACTGCTCGCGCTGCGCAAGAATAATGTCTTTTTTTTTTCTTGGTTGTCGTTCGCTTCGGACCTCTTGTCGTTGCCCACATCTGCCACTATGGACGTGTGACGTGATAGGAGCCAACGGCTTGCCTATTGGCGTCGTCGCGCGAGCGTTTGACTACTTGGGAAATCGCCTCACGGTCGCGCCCCAGACGGCGTTCTTCCCGATGCTCATGGAAGCTACATGGCCTCTCATCATCGATGATCTTTCCGTGGAGAATGAAGGGGAAATGCAACAAAGAGCTGTAAACTTCAAGTCTGGGATTGCTAACGACGTCGACACCGAAGGCTATCGGGATTGGAGGCAAATCATCAAGGCATCCATTGGAAGCGGCAATTCAAAGGCCTCATGGAATCAAATTGGGATGTGCGTCGTTGTCATGAACATATGTGCTCTGGCTTGTCTTGTCTGGTTGTCTGTCCTGTCGATCTTGCTGCCTGACTAGCCTTTCTCGCGGCAATTATCATTCAAGTCAGGATTCGCTACAATTTCAACAAGATGACAATGGATAATCCTCGGGGACGCTAAACGGAGAAGACAAGAACAGAAAATGATACCAAATTGGAAACTCAATGGCTCACAAACCGACACCGAAAATGGATAGCTGACAACTTTATACGACCTATCTCCATCGCGTTTCGTTAGCTGCTTTCTGGTTACCGAGCTGGGGGCCACTTCGTTTCTGACTCAGTCGGCTTGCACAAAAGGCGGTCATCAGTCGCTTCCACAATCTGCTTCGTGCCATGACACTCCCTGCTACCGCGAACGAGAACGCAGCGCCAACAGCAGCCTGCCACAAAGCAATGCCCCTCTCTGTTGAGATCCATACGTGCCGGTCTATGTCTCTAGGGAGAGGTGCTAATCTTTTCTTGACATTGGAGTTGACGCCGAAGATTATAGCTTGCGGATGCCTTTGCGACTTGAACACCCTTGATGACGTCTGGCACTCGTAACTGTTTGCGGATCTTTCAACCATGGCTATGCAATGCGGAAAAGCACCTTTTTCTGTGTCCTCGATTCACTCTCGTGTTTCTGTGCCAAGATGCCCCCAATTATCTTCAAGCTCGTTGGACAGTCACTGGAATTTTACGCGTCATTCCTCATGAAGATGAGAAACAAGGCCCTGCAAATTGCAAAACCTGAAAAGCGACAAGTGACTAGGCGACCGGCACGTAGGCGATGAGACTCGGAACGCTAGTCAACTCGTGATTATATCAACAGCAAGCGCTAGACCAGGTTCAATGCCTGAAGACCTGAGAGCATATTGGCAATCCTTGTCTTCGTTATCCCGGCTTGCTAAGGCTGGACGGCGAATGACGGACCGGACTCGGACCATATTTGCATTTGTTAGGATCCAGGGGCTACATCCTCCCTCAGAGTTGTTGATTCCAATAGTTCCTTTGTCCTCCTTCGACGAACGCGGCTGGAGGCCTCTGCCTGCGACGTCGATGCGTACGGCGTGACACAATGCTGTTTTGGCTACCCAGGTCCTTCGACGTCCCGGGCTGCCGGTTGGGTCCAAGGCAAAGGCACGTCACGCACCTCCTTTGAGCTCTCTTCATTCTCGACTTTCTTCCACCCACGTGTTCCCAAACACAATTCCCAAAGCGCGTCTTGGCCACAAATTCCAGCGTCCTGATCGACCAAGTCCGATGTCGACCAGCGATCAAAGCACCCAAGTCCATTCTTCGCCGATTTTGGATTTCAACCAGCTTCACGCGTCGCCTGTTTTGGAGAATCGCAGCAGTATAAAAAGCTCGATGCGGCACCAGCATGGCCTCAGAAATCGCAACGCGTCTTAGTTGCTCTCCTCTACCTGTTTATTCTTCCTCAATTCTCGTGTCTCTATCGAATTTCGACCCCAGCTCTCATTTGCGCAAAGATGCCTCCTTTTTCGCCATCGTTAAAGCCCAGCTTGCGATCGTCGACCGCTTCTTCCAACAGTGAGGAGAACGGTGTCCCTCCGCAGGCGGGGAGGCTGTTCAGCAAGTTGCAGGCCAGGAGACTATTCGATGAACTCTTCTGTCTCTTCCACGGAGACTATCCGTCCCTCTGGACCTCGGAAGCTTGTGAAGACGAGCGGGGCAACCTCGCGTCGGATGACTGCTCCGGCAGGAGATGAGAATGTTCAGGTTGGTATCAGCACTGATATAGAGAGCGGAGCGACATTGATACCTAAGGAGGAGAAAGGCAAGGGCAAGGGGAAACGCCGCGGAGGGCATCGAGGTACAGCTGGAACTGCACCACCGAGCGAGGTTAACGATCAAAGCAACACCTCTCCTGCATCTGCCGGTATGCCATCGGTGGGAGGCCTGCCACCGATCGACGCCAATCCCGTCCAGAACGCAGTTTCCACACCGCTTGAGGGTAATGAGGAGAGCCGAATTCCGGGAGATGTTGATAAGAAAGGAAAGGGGAAGGAGGACGTTCAGTCCAAGGCTAAACCACGAAGGAAGTTCAAGTTGGGAAAGCGTCGTGCAGAAGAACCGCGCTCTCCTATTGCCGGCCTCCCGCCCAGCTTATCCCGTATTCCGGGGCCATCCAATCCAGGCACAAGCGGGCGCCAGTCTAGGCAATCTCTGCGCCCTGTGGACGACGTGCCTTTACACATTGCCACACCCGCCGGATTGGCTGTGAATGCCGAGTCCTCCGTTGGGGATCCGGTATTGACTGAGATTCAGAACATCGAGCATTCCTTTCGTAACCAATCACTCGCAGGAGAAGAGGCGGGTGATGAAGACGATCGCAACGCAGAAGATGCCTTGAACAGGCTGAGAGTGTCCGCCGGCGACTTTTGGCGCTCTATCACCACCGATCTTTGCCTTTCTAATGGCGGTCATAACAGACATGGAGGACCCAACATGCAAGTCTCCGAGAGCTATCGTCCTTTGACTCCTCCGGCCCTTGTTGGCGGTGACGGTCCAGCTTTGGGGGATGTTGCATTTGGATCAAGGTTCACGTTACCGCCTTTGCCGCAAAGGTGGAATTTCAATGCTCGATCGCTATTTGGCTTCGGCACCGCAAATAGTCAGGCAAATATCGCGTCGCAGACTGCCCGCGTCCCGGCCCTGGCTCCTGTTGGACGTATAGCCCCGCGCATCCTTTGGCTTCCTGCAGAGGAATTGGAGGCTTCGGTTTCTTTCTATGATGGCAAACACCTGCATTTTTGGGATCAACCGGATGAGTGAGTGCAATTGTAGCCTCTGTATATGCGACTAGAGCTCATCGTTCTCATGCGATCTAGCGTGCATATTGTTTATCCTGCGCAGTTGAATCTGACAGTGAAGGAACCCGAGAAGTTCAAGGACGTTCCCCTTGCGTTGCCCAGCATTCGCGTGATAGACATTCAGTGCAAGGCGCAGCTGGCCACGAAAGGCGTTGTCTACGTCCACAAGGATTTTATCGACCCGGATGTGCGCTACGAGGTTAGGTACATTGGCGCAAAGACACGCGACGAGATGGGAAGGGAGGTGCCCCTTGCTCCGGATAACGGCATCACGATCGAGCCCAAGTGGTACGAGATGGAACATGATGGCCAGAGCCATGCGAACGAGCTTGGAGTCGCGAAGAGGGGTTGGTACCTCAGGTTTTGGGTCCCGTTCCCGACTAGGCTGTTCTTGAAGAGGGGCACGAGGGTGTTTGCTGTGGAGGCGCAGGTTTGGATTGGAGACGACCACGGGCTTGTACAGGGGGAGGAGGAAGAAGTCAGCGTCTCGCATTTGAGAGCTCAGCGGGAGATGGCCGTCTGACTTGGTTAATATTTTAGATTAGTTATATGTTATGATCATTGTGTAGGGTTATTATCAATCATGTAGTTGACGAAGCTCTGACTGTCGCGTTGGGAGATCTTACCTAATATGGGACTGGTAGTTGCTGAATGTGTTTAACAACGACAGACACCGACATGAGTAAGATGAAACTGCGACGCCCAGCATTTGTGGGTTTCTGACAGACAAGAGGTGTGATGACCCTTTCTAGTATCAATACACAGCACGACATTCGTTGACCTTCAACTTAGAACGTTCAACTTCCTCCCGAGATTCCAACCTGGACGCTGAGCACTGAGTCCTTAAAGCCGCTAGCACAGACGACAACCTTCAAACTTGACTCTGGTCCTATCTCATGGCTGATTTTCAGTCGGCTGTCGGACACGACGCGTGCCACCCAGCCCGACGAACCCATGCCAACGAACCAGAACTCGCCTGCCCTGTTTTCCCCTTTTCCGACATCAGTCAAGAGGACATCGTTCTGGAGACAATTGGGACCGGAACTCGCTCGCAGTCGCTCCCCTTGTTTCCTCTCTCATTTTCTTGCAAGTATACCACCTGTGTTTCCAACCGAACAATGCTGTCAATTCCTCTTTGTGGCCGTCAGGGAACTTTGTCGCACAATGGATCATGAAGAACGAACGCACTAGACGGAAATTTGTCCTCTTGAAACATCTGGATTTGGACGCGGTTTTGGCCTTGCCGGTGGACTTGATCGATGAAGTTCGTTCGTGGCATTTTCGGATTTCGAGCATTGGCGTTCATGACGATAACCAGATCCTCGGTCATCTCCACCCCATCGATCTCTACCATCTCAGCATAACGGCCAAGCGCGTCCGATGGTTCGTCATGAGCAAAGGTTCGCTATCGCTGTGGAAGACAGTGTTTGCCCGCCATCCGGATTTGCCTCTTCCTCCGTCGCATCTCATCGAGCCTAGATGGGCTGCGATCCTGTTTGGACCTGCAGTATGTGAGGTAGGCTAGGCCCCTATGATTGTTCACTTTTTGCTTTATCCTCAACCATGTATCCAGGTTTGTGGAAGACGCGGAGCATTGATGGACTTCACGATCTATGCTCATCTTTGCACGACATGTAGATGGGGCAGGTGGGTATTTACTTTTTTTTTTTTTTAAAAAATAGTATTCACAACTAAGATAGATTATCCACGTCGCCAACATCCACGAACATCCCTACCCTTCGGGTCATGTCGTATGGAGCATGATACCCGCCACACACCGGATTGGTAATGTCCCGTATATTTGGTCATTAGCTCCCATTGACTCCATCGCGGATAGACGGAAACACATATTGCACCGACTGGTACGCCCGGTATCCGATCTCAAACGTCGAGAAAATGGGGAGCTCTGGGAGGCCCTTAATCGAGATGCACAGAATGACAAACCAGGTGCTCCAGAAGAACTCGAGTTGTTCGAGGCTATACAATCACACAATGCGACAAGCATAACTGAGGTGTTTGCATTTATCCCGTCGGTAACTACTTCTGACTTTGGATTTAGCAAGCCGAGATATACAACAAATGGGGGGATAAAATTCACAGAAAAGTCTGTGATATTTATCGCAAAAAAGTCAGAATTATCGAAGAAGAGTGAGCTACAATCCACCATATCATGATCTCTCGCTTAACACGATCGGTAGAGTCATTAATCGGCTCGAAGCACTTGGGTATGATGAAAACAGGATCACCTTCTTGTATTTAGTGCATATCAGCTCCGTAGGTAAGAGTCTGACGCGTCGTGGTTAGTACAATGACTATCGATGCCATATCTTTCGCTGATTTGAAATAATTATTGCAGTTTCGAAGAAGATCCAGAAAGAGGTCCAAGAGACAATAGCTGCGTTATCAATGAACGAATTGCAAAACCATCGCCATCAGTCGGCCTCGCTGGGACAACTCTGATGTCCTCACGCTGATCTTTTTCTCAAGGCATTCCATTGCCTGCCCGGTCTTAGATGCAAATTACTTTTATCACTAGGGAACAGATGTTCCGCATTCACCTCGACGGCAGGTCATGTTGGAACAGGAACCGTCTGCAGAGTACAAGTGCAACTGTTGTCCAAAGTTTCCCCAACGACTGTTCGCTATGCGGGATCTCTTGTATCATTTGCGAGACAAGTACGTTTTGCGAATGAAGGTCGTCGCTGTTCTTGAACCGACTGCGTTTTAGGCACAAAATCCTGGAACCTGCAGCTGATGTAGATTGGACAACTGTAGCCCTCCTGGTATGCGAATAAGTTGCTCTTCTGTCATTGACTTGCTGTGTTCGTTCAGACCATATATGCACTATAATTGTAATTCACGTAAAATGCATTTGAACCTATAGTACGACGTAGATATCCGGCTTGGGCTGAATATTCTCGCACGTTGAGGATATGTCAACAAGTCGTTGTGGCGAAGGACCCTGAATGGCACAGCATTAAGCGTGCTGGCGCTCTTGTCATTCTTGCAGAAGTTCTCAAGTATCGGTACCATTCGCTGCCCTGATGAATCGCTTACCTCTCGCCAAACCTACTAATACGAATGAACAATCAAAGCGCCAGAGCCAGATTTTCCCATTTTCTGACGTTGACCAGGATGATTTCATATCGGAAACCATTGGGTATGGAACTCGGGCGACCTCTTTCCCACTGTTCCATCGTACTTATTCTTGTATGTTTCTATCTTCACCTAATTCCACATCATTCATCCGTACCTCAGGGAACTTTGTTGCACATTGGATCATGAAGAACGAGAGAACGAGTCGCAAGTATATCCCTGCAAGACGACTTAAGCTAGACTCCTTCCTCGTTCTACCTGTGGATCTCGTTTATGAGGTTTGTCTGCAGTCCTTCCACCTATGTCCCTTGATTTTCGTCTCAACATGGATAGATCCTTGTTCATCTGCACCCCATCGACCTTCACCATCTCCACATGGCCGCTAGAGTTTTCCGATCTCTGGTCATGAGCCGGAGTTCCATTTCGCTATGGAAAACAGTGTTTTCCAATGACCCTGATATACCACTGCCTCCGCCACGTTTCATCGAACCAAGATGGGCTTCGATCTTGTTCGGCCCTTCGATCTGCGAGGCATGTTTCCATGAGTCTCGTTGCTGATTAGCCATTGAACAACGTATACAGGAATGTGGAAGACGTGGTGCATTGATGAATTTTACAAACTATGTTCAGTTGTGTTCTTCATGTATGGAGTCACGGTCGGCATTTGGCTCCCTTTTCTCTCGTAAAGACTCTCATCTTTCACCAGGTACATTCGTTCCTACCGGTCTTCATCAACAATTCTGTATGATCCCCATCACCCTGTGTGGAGGTTTGTGCCCGCAACATATAGGACCAGTAAGCCACTTTGGATACTGCGGCAAATCCGTGTTCACGTCATCTAACACAGATGGGCAGTCCTATTACACTAAGGAAGATAATGATATTTATGCTCAGTACTTCATCGAGGATGTCAGGGAGACCAGAGAACTTTTGGATGCACTTAACAAAGACGTGAAACAAGGGACAACAGGCGCTTTAGATGAACTCCAATCATTCGAGATTTCGGCATTGAAACGCGTGGAAGCCGTCACTGAGGTATATGACCTCTCAAAGTCGATGATTTTCTGACTTGAGGAACAGCAAAGCCGAAAATACCACCATTGGGGAGTTCGCATTTTCAATGAAGTCCACAACACCATCTATCCGCTCAAACCCTTGATCACAGATTCGTGAGTTGGAGAAGATGTCTTTTATTCCGGCTGACAGGTCCAATAGTATCATGCAGCGACTAAGGAGATCTGGGAATGACGTTCACGAGTCTAACAGATACATTGTCGAGGATTTCGTATACAACAACTTCAAATACGACAAGTTGACGCCTCGCGGTTCGTACATCTGTTGATCTGAACGAAATCCTGCTGATATGGATACCGCAGTTTGGAAGAAATGTCGAAAGCAGGTAGAAGAATTGATCATTTCCGCTATAAACCGGCGGGAAGCCAAGGCGCGGCGTCAGCGCATTCAGTCCGAGGACAGGTAATCAAACAGTGTTATCTCGAATTCCTGTCCAAACAACCACCAGCATCGTGGCAGTACATGCCTTCTCTGGGCAGAGTTCTCGATTTTGAGCTCTTTACGCACCTGAGAGACTCGTCCTTGGAAGTTCTAGATGTGTCCGAGTGTAGAAGCGTTATGGAACAGCTACCGCGTCAGTTTCGAATGGCGCAGGAAAACAAGGCAAGAACTCGCACTTGAAGTCATAGACCTCAGTGGATCATCTCGACGAATGACGGACGAAGAGCAGGAGAGCTGTCTCACGTTGGCAACCAGCGTTTTCAGGTGTCCTTCTTGTCCCCCAGTGGACGCAACTGCTTCATTGGTGGGATGACGCCAGCAAACATATCCACTTTTCGTGGCTAGGAAATGGCCAACGGCTCCTGTCCAATAAGCCAGGCTCCATGGCAGCCTCATCCCTTGCGGCGATGCTTGGCTTTAAGCCTAGGACGGCCAAAGCAGCTGACCTTGACAGCGCCGATGCGAGGTTCATCTGTGCTTCCTGTCCCATCCACGATAATGTTCGCGGCCACAAAGCATATACGTGGCGTGAATGCGTGAGTCGATTTGCGGCTAGCTTCATTCAAAGATATCAAGACATTTTTTTTACAGGTTGCACATGCTATAGAAATGGAACATATTGAATCCCATACCGTTCCCTCATGGCGCCTGATCGCTTCTGAAGTCGCGGCATTCATCAAAACTCGTGAACAGCCACGCCTAAACGTAAATGACCGGTCCTGGAGTTGCGTACACTGTTCATGGAATTTTCGAAACTTTGTTGTGAAGCGGGACGTTGTCAAGCACGTCAGGCAGTGGTATGTGCCGCGCGTTGTCGATCAGCTATCCCTTATTGCCTGATGCTTGGTTCTGAAGTCATTCGATTGCTCGTCCGGTAATGGAGAGAGACTATTTCTATTATCATGGTCCGGATGCCGTCCATTCCCCTCGAAGACAAGTTGTCTTGGCCGAGAAGCCGCTTGCAGATTTTAAATGTGCTCACTGTACGATATTCCCTCCGAGGTTATTCACCTTGAGGGATCTCCTCCCACATCTACGGGACAAGTATTTTTGCTTCTGAGATCGTAGCGTCATCCGTTGCTGATAAGCTTTCTGACCCTTAGGCACAGAATCACAAATCCTAAAGCAGAAGTTGACTGGAAGGCTGTGACTCTCTTTGTTTAGGGAGGGTAATGAAAGACTAGCTGTCGAAAAAATATGGCGGCCGCATGGTTGAGAATGAGCTGAGGACAAATGCCCGTTGTTCATGCTCAGATTCTATCCATTTCAAAAACCCCAAAATTAGAACTGAGAGAACATCTTGGCGAAGGACGGAGTCTTGCTCACATCTTAGAGCAGCATAGTTTAGGTATCATAGCTGGGCTCCAACCACTAACTTGACACTGAAAAGTGGAGCATCTCAGTTTTTCTCGCAACCCTTATAAAAATCCGAATGAGCGACCTCAGGTCTTGAAAACTACCTGCCGTGCGGGTTGAGATAATCGACATCCATCACGAACGTGAAAACATGATATTTCCATCTAGCCATACACACGGTTCTTAATGCAAAGCGTCGATCGTCTTGGAGCACGTTGCTTCCAGCCTCTCCTCAGTAAACGACTACACCTCTCAAGGTGATGGTTTCAATTGCAGCTCCTCGGCCAATATCTGCAAAGCCTGTGAAAACATGAGATAAAGCATTTCGTGACCGAGACATATATCTTACCAGGGGTTTGCTGTATATGCGAGTCTGTTGGAAACCACCATTTGCGAGCCACAGACCAGGGACACCCGTCGGTCTAAAGCATTGACTTAGTTCGCCTTCCTCATCTATAGCGAAGATACGGTCGCCCAATTTGTCCGCGACGGAGTCTCCCAAAAGTGCCCTCAGTACTTCTATGACAGGTCGATTACCGGTCCTAGATCGAACATGTGTGTCAGCAAAACAGCGACGAGCTACAAATGTGACAGCCTGCGCACGCAAGCACGACAGCGTCCGCAGGTATGGATGTGCCATCTTTAAACACAACGGCGTCTGAGGCGAATCTTTCGATATCTACGCCTGCCTTGACCTAATAGAAAAAGTCCATGAATCTCCACTCGCATTGTATAAGACGATATGAAGGAGCCACAAACTTTGACTTTACCATCGACTATGAGCTGTCCACAGCCAACGTCCAGCACTATTACGCAGAGTGATTAACATCGTAATGACTGAGTCGAAGAAGGACCTACTGCTTCCCGACGCAAGCCGTTGAAATACGAAGCCCGCCAAGCCGACTTCTTCGCCTTGCGGATCTATCTGCCACGTCAGCCGGAAGCCAGCTTTGCGTAAACCTGCGAGAAGCTCTTCGTCCATCTTCTTGGCCATCGCCGTACCTCCTTTGGCAGATAGTTCCATGGCTAACACGCTGGGAAAAGATATGTGCGCCAAATCAGCGTCTTCGATGCTTTTCCCTCTGCATAGTAGTCATCTCTGAAGAACAGTTTCTGCGCAGTCTTCAACGTCGTCAGGCAAGTTGCATTGCGTTGGACCATAGTGACCTGCAACAGCTTCAATAATAGGACTAACAAGCGCAAACCATTTACCTCTTTTGCACCTTTGGAAACGAGGTCAGTGCAAACATCCCCAGCCGCATTGGCCTGGACAGAAATCTAGTTTTTGAGCGAAAAGACAATCTAAATTTGACTTACTGCCCCGACCACGACCACACGTTTACCTTTAAACTGAGCCGCGTTTCTGAAGTTGTCCGAATGACAGATAGGACCTTTGAAATCCCTCATTCCGGGCCATTCAGGGATGTTGGGCTGTCCACTTCCGGTAGCCATCACAACATGTCTAGGGTGCAAGGTGACCTGTTCGCCGGCATGGTCGACATGCACAGTCCACCTTTTCAAAGTGCTGTCGTACGTAATAGTCGGCAGCACTGCGCTCGATAGCCATATGTGCAAGTCTTGGCTGATGGCATACATTTCCAGGAAATTTGCGAGTCTGTCTTTAGCAATAAACTCTGGGAAATTCATTCTGGTAATAGATTTGCCGGTCAAAAAAATATCAACAGAGCGTGTCATGGTCGGGACTCACGGCCATTCTTGATACAACACTAAATCTGGGTCAGCCATCATGCAGATCGATCAAGGGTCATGGAAACGCACATGAAGAAAAGCGCGCCGGGGTGTGTATCGTCAAATTAGGGTATCTAAGGCGAACGTTTGAGTGGTTGTCGGTGGTGACGAGGAAAAATTTAGGTTGTACCTCTCTCTCCAGGAATCACCAATGCGGGCACCCTTCTCAATGACCAGCACGCGGAGGCCCCTGTTCTGCATGCGCGCTGCAGCCATAAGCCCGGCATGTCCTCCGCCGACTGCATGGTGATTAATAAACAGGTATCAGAAGGAACAAAGGGAGCCCGAACCGATAAGAACTGTGGGATCCTTCTCGACTTCTGCCCCGCGTTTCGCACGGAACTCTGGCCAGGTAGTCATATGATGGTCATAGTGTCCGTATGGACGTTCCTTGGGCTCTTCGTGACCCTCAAGGTCGTGAAGGTCGGTGAACACGGTGAACGCCTTCCAGTCATTTTCCGAGACCTGGACTATCCGGAAATATCCCTGACCACGTCCTTGCGGGTTGCCGACCGAAAAGGTGAACGAAGCTTCCACGCCTTCACATCTGGCTTGCCAGGAAAGTCGAAATACGAAGGAGATCGGATTGTCGATGTCGTGTTGAGCTTGAAGTCATGCAGGCCAGACCGTTGGAGCCTCGTCTGTCCGTCCACGTTTCCGAGAGGAAAGCAGCGATCTTCTCACGGCCACGTAAGGTCCTCAAATCCCAAGAATAGCACAGGAAATCTTTGTACAACGTTGGTCATTTGGACATCGAATGCCTTTGAGCCAAAGGCCTTACCACGTAGCCATCCGTCTTCGAGAAACAGGTCAACGAAGGCATGGACATCTCCAGAGGCAGAGGCTCTGGATATCTGGTCGAGCCACTGGTTAGAAACTGCGAATAACTGATCGTTCGACATTTGGAGTGAGAAAAAAGAGTTGTGGGTTTCTATACCTCGACATCGCTTTATAACCACTCTCCTTATACCCGTGTGAGGCCATGAAGACAATGGGGAAACGGTGGCCGTTGTGATTCGTCTTCAAAAGATCCGAATCCTCACTTGGGCAAGACGAGTTCAAAATATGGTGGAGGCATCTCCGCGATATCGGCTCTGCCAGCCTTCTGGTTTCAAGGAGCTAATAACATCTCCGAATATCAATAGAAGATCTCACAAGTTATAAGATCTTCTATGATCATAAAAGAATCGATGAAACGTTGATGCAGCCGATATCGAAAACGAGGTCGAAGATAGACGCGTGTCGCGTTGCCGAGCTTTGCAAGTCACGTGGTGAGACGGATGTACGGATGAGTGGGAGGAGGTTGCTATCGACGATACCCTCGTACTCAATGTCAAATCAGACCTATGCCGTCGAGCAGCTCTTAGAACTGCTGCTGCAATTAAAAGTATGCACGCAGGCCCTCGGCCTCTGTCTGATAAGCCTTGTTGACTAAATTTCGGCCCAGAAAACGACTCCAAAGGCAGCTCGAGACATCCTGAATAACCAGCCCCCGATAGCGTATGCGCTAATGACCCTCATGGTGTCGATGAACGCAGTCAATATCGACGTTTTCCAAGTGCGTTGCATGGCCTCCGTTTACCGCGAGACGGGATGCTCAACGAGAACGTGCTTCATGTTAGAAAACGCTGACGGAGTTTAGCTCGTCGAAGCCAGCCACGCCAGCCGTCCCTTCTGTTTCATCGACCCCAGTTCCGGCAATACCGCAGCACATGCAAACGGCACAATCGTCTCAGTACCGGACGGCAACGCCACCGGGGGTTCCACCACCTCCACCGTCATACTCATATTCCAATGGTCACGGGGCCCAACCAGCCTATAGTGGCGGAGGGGCCCGGTTGCAGGTGGATATGGGCAACAATATTCGGGGTATAACTATGGTCAACCACCATCGGGGTACCAGGCATATCCACCTTCGTATGGTGCACCCGCACCAACCGCCCCAGCGCCTGCTTCGGCGCCTAGCACCGTTCCCGATGCATTGGCTGCCATTCCGGATGAACAAAAAGTGCGCTCTTCACCCGTTCTTAGCAGGCAACCCTGACCGATGCTTTCCTCCCTCATAAATAGGCGCTGATCGTGCGCGTACTCTCAATGACCCAGAGCAGATCAACATGCTGCCTCCTCAAGAACGCAATACGTATATCCAGCTGGTACGAGCTCTTCCGTGCATCTATATGCCCTCTCACTGGAGGCTGTTTCAGAGAGCAACGCTTGGCGTACCAACATGAGGCGACATTAGTTTCTAGCTCCATGGACACGTATAATTATTTATTCTCCCGTTCGGCACTTTCGGCACTTCATAAGTAATGGCAGGGTAAAGACATGTGTATCAGTATCGTGTTTTGATTTTATCGCTAATCTCGGAATGGAACAATGATGTTCATTGCAGCCTTGTTTGTGTTGTCTCCGTTGAAACAGGATAGTTCAAGAAACAGGATAGTTCAAGAATTTGAGAAAGAATATATTGTTTAACTACAGAAACAATGGAATGAGGCGAAAGAAAAATTATACAGACGAAGCCTTATTTTCCTTTTGCGCTAGGGAAATAAGTGTTTCTCAGAACTGTTGTCTATATCAACTCCAGTGAAGACGACTCACACATCGTGATACGGTCACCCAATGAAAGTGCAATGCCTTGCGTTTTGCTCCTGATCCGGACATGACCGGTAATTGTACCCGCCTCCGTTCGTTCAACGCTCAGATTGGCCAATGCGTCTCGCCTGGAAGAGAATACGTAAGAGGACGGCGCGAAAAGTGCGGAATGAAGGCTGACCAAACAAGCTGCGAGCATACATGTTGGCAGAAAGGAAGTCACAATCTCCTGACGTGGCACCCTCTGGCGTTAAGCATGACATGTTGGTCGCTTTCATGACATGTTTCAGATACTCTCGAGGATCGCTGTTGCAGTAGTGATCAGCAAGATTTATTCCTATCTGAGAGTCAGAAATAGACTTACGACATCGTTGCGTTGACATTGACTCTGTTTTCCCACTCGAATTCCGTCCACATGCTGCGGAACTGAGAGGCAGGTCAGTCAACTGCGACAAGACTGCTCAGGGCCAAAGAATTACCTGAGCTTCATTGCAGTAGGCCGGTTTGATGTAATCCATAATATCAATATGGATATCGTTCAAGATGACGCACGCCTCGGACATGTTGGGACCCTCCCAGAGAATGCTTCCAAAGATGACACCTGTCTCCGTTGAAGAGACCTTGATAGTCGCCTTGATACTCTGGAATCCGTGAGGTGCGATGGTATACACAGAAGGGCGTTCCACGAGTTTGAGGTCGCCAAGTGTAGCGAAGTCCAGGCAGAGATTTTGTAGGGTATTTGCCGTTTGATTAACCAATAAAACATCTGTAGGAGAACAAGAATAGGGATCTAGTTGCGGTAGTATGTGGTTGTGAGATCTTCCTACCTAGCAGAATGTCGAAGCCATGCATCTTGACGTATGCTTCAGCATATATAGGATCCGAGAAGCCTATTTTTGGGCTCGTATCATCGCTTTACCACCAATCCGTGAAAAGGCGCACCAGTTAACTGAGATATCCTGCTCAGGTTCGACATAAAGTCTTCTTGCAGCTCTCCAGATCCTGTCGCCCTTCCAACGTCCTCATCATACTAGGCATGTAGACCCAAAAGAGCTCAGATATGATGGAAGGGACGGACAAGGAACTAGGGTGAACTCACGTCAATGACTTCCTCTGCGTCTTCTTCGAGAATTGACGGAATGTCAAGAGGTCGTCTACTTGGACGACCTTCTCCTGTGCTGCCTCTGCAGCTTTCTTCTCCGCCGCCCGTTTCTGGAGGGAAAGACGAGTGGATGAGGACGCAAATAATTCCAGCAAAACCTCCAGGAAGTCTCACTTCTTGGGCACCAAGCATCTTCGAGTACGCGGCCTTCGTGTCCTGCAGAAAGACCTCGTGTATGGCCGGCTTATCCTCGAGCTCACTCAGCGTCTCGACACAGTTCATGATCCGTTCATTCGAGTCCTCGTCGATAGGAACAGTCACAAATTTCGACTGTCCGACGCGGATGATGGAGTCATGATCAACATGGCCTACAAGGAGAGAAATTGCACAATAAGACCAACCAACCAACTCAAACACTGAAAAGAAAAGAAAAGAACGTGCCTCAGCTTTCAACATATTCGAAGTGACGGAATCCTTGGATTTTTCCACGAGGCGGAGGACGAGCTTAGTAAGAGTGGACGCGAGGACTGCGCCTGTGAAGAAGTCGCCGCTCAGTATGAGCGCTCTTAGAGGAGGTTTCGCAGCAGCTTTGACGGCTTCAAGTTTCGCGGTGCTGGAACTCGTGAACGCAGTTTCCATAGCATACGTTCCATCCGCCAACACCCGAGGTCTTCCGCCTCCTTCTATCTTCGTTGGCTTCTCTTCACCGCCAACGGCGGTTGTCTCCTCGTTGGCATCATCCAAGAGCCTCTGCTCTGACGCAAGAATGGGGATCTCTCCGATAACTTTTCGTATCTCCTGCATGCCGCTTTGAATATCCGAAACTTCCTCCACGTACTCTCCCAGAATCCAGAGCACACCACGGAAGACTTTGCCGGACTTGATTTCGGACAGAGTTTGGATGAGTTTCTCGGTGATGGTGGCCCGAAGGTGCGGGAATTTCTCGACAACCTCGCTAAAGACACTTGAGAACACGAATATACAACGACGGTTGGAGGACATGCATGCATACCGAACAAAGGACACGACATCCAGGGCAGAAGGATTGTTTGAATCGCCAAGGAATTCCATCAATGCGTGGACAACGCTCGCCGCGACTTCAGAGAATTTGATGGCCGTAACATGTATGGATTGAATTAATAGCTGTCTATACTCCGATGCCTGGCGCGTGAAAGAATGAGAAATTTGGACCGAACCCACGCAACAAGATAGGAATAGGAATACCTTGTCGAAATCAGCTTCTTGCGTCCTGAGCAGTTGTTTCTTCAGGAAAAGCACGACTTCTTCAACGTTCTTGCTCGACGTCATACTCAAAACGATGCCGATAGCCTTGCGTCGAACTTCCATGTCAGCACTACATCCACATCAGTTCCGTAATTGTTCATGAGATGCCGCAGGATTACAAACCTAGAAAGAACTTGTAGAAGATCCATGATCAATCCATCGAGGACATGAGCATGTTTTGCTCTCAGAGCATCTATCCGATCCAAGACGATGAGCTTCACGTTATTGTCGGATTCCTTGATAACGAGATTAATGAAGCACGATGCAGCGGCTGGTGAGGGAGTAAAAAATCAGAAACGGGGAAGATAAATACATGCTTTCTGCACCTTTGATAGCAGCTGGATTTTGAGTAAGGGCCGTCAGTGTGGTAGCCGCTTCATATTTGACGGCGTGCGATGAGGTGTTGAGGAGCTCGAATATGCATCTAATATACCGCGCCTATCATAAGTGATGAGAATGCTGAGCAGTACAATCGAAACGAGCGATAATCAAAGACTCACGCGATGTGTCGAATCGTTTTTGCAATCTAACCGTATGACTTCGATGATGCTCATCTGCAACGCCTCGTCCAGCGACGGAACGGAGTCATATATGCTGAGAATGTATTCCACAGCTTTCGGCATAGAACAATGTGCCAGGAAGACGAATGCATTTCGTTTACATGTAGCATCAGACTCAGCGACCAGGAAAGTGTGCATGAGCTCTGGCGCGTCAGGAATGAGGTGTTCAAATTCGCGGTATATTGAGTAGATCGCGAATACGGCATTTTTGCGGACGTAGGAGTGACGATGCTCAAGGCATGAGCGACATGTCGGGATAAGTGGTTCCAAGAGCTCCGCATCCTTGGCAATCTTTTGTAGAAACCGTAATGTGGCACCGCGAATATACTCATTTGGGTGTTGCTATACGGAATGCAAGACTCATATGTTGGGGTTTGGTCGATGGAGGAAATAGAACATACCAGATCATTTCGAATGGCGTTGCTGTAGACGGGATAAAGCAAGTCGGAATTACGCGATGAGGATGAGGGCATGTACCGCACTTACACGACAAGAATCATCTCCTGCTTCAGCTTTCCACTCTCGTCATACTTTGGACATACTTCCCAATAAAAGTGAAGGAGTTTCTTGAGCTGCTTATTCCGTGACGGCAGTACGAATTGGATTATCGGCATCATCAAGTTTGGCTACAGATATATTTCGCATCGCTTGAATTCATTCTTTCCACATTGCAAAAGGAGAACGCGTACTTGAGAGTTTCCGTTCATGGTCGATATGACGATCTTGCGCAACGTGTCCAATTTGACTTCGTCTGAACCCTTCTCCAGAGCTGAGCGCAGCTCGGATGCGGAAGGATACTCCGCGCCGGAGTCGTATACGACCGTGTAGCATGCTGGGTCGGACGAAGACATGAGCGAAAGCGAAGAGGTGGGTTTTGCCAACGGACAGAAATTGAGGCACAGCTTGTCCTGACCGTGGGAAACCTTGAACGACGCGACGTGTCCATCGTCCTCGAAATTGAGTCTTGTAATCCTACTTTCAATAGGTAAATCCTTATCGACAGGCACTGCAACGTTCGCATTTGAACTGCACAGTCTACATATCTTTGCAAAGGCGATTATTATGCAATTATGCAGCTCCACGCAGGATTTCATCACGCCCTTGAGGCATCTATTTCTTGCAAGCTATATAGAATCAGAACCAGACTGGATGCTGAGTAGGCGTTCTTCCAAAAGACCAGCCCGGAATATTTCCTTAATTCCGCTGAAAATTGACACACAGGCGATTTTCAACCACCAACAGGGGAACATGGTAAGTCCAGCAACACTTTCTCGAAAAACCGCGCGGCTAACTCCCAACTTAGCAGAAAAATCATCTTTTTTTGGCGCACTTAACCGAGGCTTGAAAGACTTATCTACTGAGCCAGCTCAGATTTTCGATCCTCGGACTAATTGGCCAGGTCCATAAAACTGATCCAACTCCGCCATCTCTCAACGTCACCATCCAAAGACGTCCACATCGAATTTCCATTGATCAACTTCTTGTGAACCCACCGCCCGCGTTGCTCAGAGTCTAATAAACCAACATGACAAATCTTCTGCAATGATATGCATCAAAGCCGCACTGGGGCCTGTGATTCCTAATTGAAAGAAAGAAAAGTGACTATATTTATATCCAGTCGCGTTGTGTGAGTTAATAGAGCGCCTCTTCTAACAGTGCGTCATTTTCCACTTTGCAAACCCTGCATCAGATTAGCGAACTCCTGACCATGTGATTTATTCGCGTAAGGGCGGAACATGAGAGTCGGAAGCAAGCGAGAGACGTCTAGGGCAATTCCGGTCTCTTCTGGACTCAGCGCCATCGCATGCACTGAAGACTCTTCGAAATCAGTTCGGAAACTTCCAAGAAGGTCCCTCGACGCCACCTTGCTCGATTTTCCGTCCAAATTAACGTATATTAATTCTGCGCCACAGACGCCATCCAGAAACAAGGAGGATGACCATACTATAAGAGATGTGAAGGCCTGAGCCAAGGCGTGAAATACTCACTGATTCCCACAAGCGCGGTTACGCGCTGTCAAGAGAAACATGCTTATCGGTTTCTCGATGATATATGCGGCTCGCTAACGTTGCTACTCGACAGCTCATCAGAACCGTTTGCGTGTGTCACATCATCCAGTAGATGACGAGTCTTGCCTCTTCGGAGCACGAAGCGCCAGCCCAGGCATCTTCGCGTCCGCCACGAAAGTTCAGCCCAGCGTTGGACGAAGTCTGGCCCGGGGATATCGACATGATGATCACACGCACAACAGGAAACGACGGACATTAGCTCCGATATCAACCTGTCGATCGTCTTCGCAGAGCGAAAGCACACGGTCGCATCACATACAATCCGTTGTGGCAAAGAGTTCGCGCGAACCGATCCGGAAAAGCCCAAGTTCCTGAGAATTTGGACATGCGAAAACACCAGCGCGAAAAAAAGCAACATTCCGACATGAAGAAACAAGTATGCAAGTTCAGACTACGTCTTTCAGTCAAACACACGTCCAAGCAAGGGGCATCGTCCTCATCTTTACTCTGGGTTCTACGCTCTTTTCTGATGGGTGAGATGGGCGTTCTTGAATTTGAAAACAAAGGAACATCTCACTTGACAAAGACTGATGTCACCTGAGCATTAACTGAGCGCATCATACGCCGATATGTCACCCGCTGGCCGAGCTGATGCACACTCATACATTCGAGGTACGTGCATTTTCAAATTTCTGAATGACCGAACTTTCAGGAAAACGCCAAGGCAGGAAAGTCGCTTGACGTAACAATCATCCGGGTGACCGAGGTGGTCAAACCCACCGCGCAAGCTCTGTTCTTCCACCTCCATACGCCACGAAAATGGCTGCGATAAGTAGAAAGCGGTCCTGCCAATCCTTCGATCCTGGAAATCGAGAAGATCAACCAGGATAGGCAATATCATGACTGAAAGGAGGTAAGCGACAGCCGCGTCTTGAGCTCACTCCATTAGCAGTGACACTTGGCTGAGAGAAAATATGCGGAGGTCGTCCAGATCCAGCTCCTGTCCTTCGCGGGAAGAACCTCGCCGAGGTCCAGGGTGAGAAAAGATCAGCGCTCAGGTGCGAGAATATGGGACTCTGATGGACATCCTGTGATTCCAAGTCGTTTTCCGGGTGTATCAATGTCCATTCGATCCGTTCTCTGTCACTGTCGACCTTCCCCTCGGACAACACGGTAGGGCATGCGCACACGACACACGAGGAACACGCCGACCTGGAATTCGCAAACAAAAATTCGAATCACCAACGGCAAGCGTCCACCCGCGTCGCCCGGTTTCGCGAACTTCGAAGATAGTTCAACACCCGAAGACGCGCCTTGCTCCTGGGACACCCGTGATCAAAAGGGCAATTTCCGAAAGTCCGTACAGGCAGCAAACCAGCTATGGGAAAATGTACGCGTAAAGATAGCGAACGGCTAACCATGAAGGTCGCAGAAACAACTGGCTTCGGACTCGTCATTGGAACCCCATGGGAAAGAAAATATGCAGCGCTAGAATAATTCGCGAAGGCCGGCGAAAGAGCCCTCCAAACGCAAAGATGACAGCAAACTGTGATTGATGACGGACAGATCTAGAGAGGTCGACCGGCTGAATCATGCCTCTTTCCGCCTTTCGCTCGGCTGAGTGTTTGTGGGGATATTCCGCGTCGAGAAACATCTTCCAGTGACATGGGAGAGAGAAGAACATCGAGGCGCACGTTGGACCGCAAATATGACGTTATGGATGTCGGTGAGAAGATGGTAGAAGTGGCGTGGTGCAGTAGGAATCAGTGAAAATAGCAGGTCACCATTTGCTTGGCAAGAAGTGCCAGAGTGAAAGATAGATAGATAGAAGTCTGGGGTATGTGATACGCCATTACGTGGCGATCATGTCGACCCCTGTGAGAGCAGAACAGAGAGATTGATGAGCCGTATGTGCAAACTAAGCTATGCATCGACTTGATTCAGACGCAGTGACGACTACCTCCGACCTTGTCATCATGAGTAGCATCATGAGTAGCACTTCAGAACGTCGAGTCTCGTTTGTAAAATAAACATTACACGAGCGACGACGACTAATGGCACCGACTTGTCTCGCAAGAGGCGTTAATCGACCGTTACACCTCGGCTTCTCAAATCATTTTTTGCTGCTGAGATCTCCTGTGAGGATAGGAACAGAATCTGCGTCAGGAATTGATGTAACATTTTGACAGAGAAGGGGTGTAAGCTGAACAGCGATGGGCTATGAATTTGCCAGACCCAGCCATCGGGGTGGTTTGGATGACGCCCCCAAACTGGTTCGTAGATGGGTGATTGATGGACAGTCGCTGGAGAAGAAGGCGTGGAGGGTGTAATAGAAACGAAAATAGATGGACCATCAACAGAAAGGTGTGATCACGGCAAGGATACCAGAAATTTTTCGGCAAGGGCTTTATGGATCCCCGTTCGGGTGTAGGAGGGGATCAAGATGTCGCGGTTTCAAAAGAGAAGACGACCGCGCAAACGAAGAGCCATAAAGCATGAATAGAACGAAGCCGAAGGCCAAAGAACTCACACTCAGCAACTCGGTGTATGCTTCTGGGCAATCTCTAAAGGTGAAGATCCCCCATCCGAGAGACCAAAGAGAATAAGAACCGAACGAAACGAGTAGCCACCATGGCAGCTACGTGGACCAGCGTTGCGCCACAGGACGTAACAAGGAGATCGTTTTGAAGCGACAGGAGAATGTTGGTTGGAGAGGCGGTTACAAAAGAAGCGTCAGTCTTGAAAGAGA
Organism: Macrocybe gigantea; assembly: GCA_011319805.1. Taxonomy (NCBI): domain Eukaryota; kingdom Fungi; phylum Basidiomycota; class Agaricomycetes; order Agaricales; family Callistosporiaceae; genus Macrocybe; species Macrocybe gigantea. The sequence continues at coordinate 85,918 of SJRY01000120.1, forward strand.
CGTGCTAAGACGTTTGCTGCTGACCACAGGCAAAATTTGCTGCGCTATCTTGTCATCAAGCAGAGGGACAGAGATCACTTGAAAGAACGCGAGAAGATAGAGAACGACGAGAAATGAAGACGTGAATGCCACACGGGTAGCGCGAGTCATGATAGTCCGGCTGAGAGTTTTTGTCTTGCAGGACGACGTGGCGGTGCGGTACTACCTTTATTGGGTAATCCGAGCGTCATTTCAAGTAAATCTAATCTCCCGAATTTCACAACGAGAAGAGATGATTGATTCCTTCATCCATTCGTTACATTTGACTACAGACGAGAGTTTCTATGATTTCCATGCAGATTGAAAATGCTGTACCACAGGTATAAGGTCGTAAAGCCAATCTCACGCTTTCACGAGCTGAGCGAGCTTTCCGGACGCAAATGCAGCCTGAGCATCGTCGCTTCCTGCATCACCGAATTCAGACATCGAAATGCGGGCACCGATGTAACGAACTACATACCTCCGAGATGCTTCTTGTCTGTCCATTCGAAAGATGATATCTCAATTTCCCGGTAAAGTGATAGATACAACATACGCACTGATGAAAATGTTTGGAACGGTACTTTGACCAGTCTTCTCGCGCAAATATTCCTGAATTGCGTCTCCATTCTCAGTTTCATCGAGCCTTCAAATTAATGGTGTAAATACAACAGCGGCATCAATAGCGCGACAACTTACTCGATCACCTTTGCAGGTACGTCCAGAAACTTGCCCGAAAACAAGGTTTTGGCTCTCCTAGAGTACCCGCACCAGGATTTAGAGAAGATGACAACCTTGTTGTCGTCGATGAGTTTCTGTGGTTATGTAGGTCAACATTCGGGATTCTCGTCAGCCCGAAACCGAGGCCCGCACCTCTACAGTGTCTTTTACCGACATTGCTCGTTGGTGTCGATGTGCGTATAAAATGGCAGATGATCCAAAGAATGCGACCGATAGAGATGCAGGTAACTTGTTAGAAAGAGCGGTAGAGAGGCGGGGCAGCATAAATATGGCGGTATGTCAGCCACCACGGTGTGGGTCACGTCGATGGATTACAGTGCACCAGACCGACGGCACGTGATGCAACCACCTCATACTCCGAACACGCGACAGCCTCGGCCTTGCAAATCCCGGGTGCATTCACGCGTCTTGATCGTTTGGCTTCAGAATGCATAGAAACCTGTCTGCGGAGGCTTGCATCCGGACTTTTGACGTTGACAGGCTCTGCTTCTATAAATGGCCTAGAAATCATCTACGTTCGGGCCGCAGCTCGAGATAGCGGCCAGGTGCTGCGTGTTACGATCAGGATAAGCGAGTTGACGCCATTTCGCATCGAATCGGTGCTATGGAAGGAACAGAGTGCAAAATCCGACCGCAGCGCTCTGGGGTCGGTGGGCTTCTGACCCCACAGATGAAATCAGCAGAAGACCTTCGTCAATTTTCATCAGAAGCAAGATCACTACGCAACAGCACGTTCAGTTGAGGACCAAGTCTTCGTATCTCACCGCTTGGTAACACATCCGAGTCTCCGTTGTCTAGAGCAAAAAGGCCGCCGCAACCCCCACCCCCCGACTGTCAGAGCTTATCATGCAGCGCCCTGCCGAACAACCGCATCCCCTATCGTTCGCCTGTTGCGCCCTTCAAGTTTATGCGCTATGTCCGTGACATCGCCTGCTGCAAAATACCGGGTTAGAAGAACGCTATCCAACCTGATGCAAGGGTCGTCCGGATCTCGGGAGAGACTTGCTTTTTTTGTCGAGATGTTCACGACTTCTCGCAACGACCTCTCCCCCATCCCGTGCTCAGCTGTTAATAACGCAGGATGACAAATGCTCTGGCTTTCCAATCCGTTCCATCTGTCCGTCTGAGTCAGGCGATTTTCCTTCTGTGGGCCTTGCTCCCTCTACCGCTTCTGAACACCCACACCAAGCCGCTGCAGCCCCATCTGTGGCCCGCTTCCAAAGTCCTCACGTTCATCAACCCTCTTTTCATGATTGCAGGTCCAAAGTCACGCGTGGCAACTCGTGTCCAAGGAGAAGCCCATCACCGGACTTCCCTATGGTTCGGAAGAGGCATTCCTTTCGCTATCGCTGAGCCTACACTTTCTGCGCTGCAATCACGCACGGCATGTTGTCTTTTCCGAACAGAAAGCAAAGTGCGACGTGATCGATCGGACGTAGCGCTCCCCAACAGACGTTTCTCGTACATCTCAACAACGTTTCAATCAGATATTGAAGACCCTGCTGGACTCACCCATTCAAACGTCACATCCGCAGACCTCATTGAATAGCCAAGGTCTATTTCAAATTGCTGGCCAGTGTCGTCAACTGATTGGCAGCACGTAACCTGTGTGTGCGAGGTGGTCTGTCCTCAAGGCAAGAACGCTCACCACGGAGAAAATAGCCACCGCCTACCGACAGGTAAACTGGACCTTTCGGTAAGACTGTTTCCTTTTGTGCCCAGTTTATGTTTATAAATAGACCAAATGGCGACGGTGCGTACAAGCATTCACAGCAAAAAGAAAAGAAATGCTGGTAGGTACAAGAAGTACTGTATCCAGCCTTCGTGGGAACGAAGACACTGACCGACAGGTGTTCCTGAGCCTTCACCTGAACCCAAAGCGACAAAAAAGGGTAAGTATGAATAACCACTAACTTGAAAGTAAACTCAGGGACTGGTTCGTTCCCCACGTCCCCGCATCGAACAAATTCTCAGTCAGACTGTTTCTGTGACGAAGCAACGTCGATCACCGAAAGTCTGGGTTCGGAATATTATTCCACCCTTCACTCGTGGGACGTTTCTGCTTTCGCTGATCACGAGTCGAGGACCCTTTCGACCTATCTTCGCGCCTGCGCTCACCTGTGACCTGCCGCACATCCAACGGCTCCAGGTGATGGGAGAAACGCAGAGAAAAACAAACAACAACAGCGTTTGGCAAAGGCGTTGGTGTCTTGCGGCCTTCCGCTGTTTCGTGCCCCTTCTGAGTGCGCTCCAGCTTCTCGGTGCATCACTCGCTGCCTGTAGCGGGCGACAGAGATAACGAGTCGGCCGCCCTTTGGTTGAGCGATCGGAACCGGTTCGATTGCCGCTTCCAAATGTCCAGCTGCGCGAGTCGCAACCCTGTCGGAGCATGCAGAGATCTATCCGATGCAGGCGCGAAGAGAAGCAAAAAAAAAAAAAAAAAAAAAAAAAAAAAAAAAAAGAAAGAGAGAGAAAAAGTACCTGTGCCGACGAATTCGCTACGCCGCTGTTCGCCCCGAATGCCTGCCTGCGCGCAGCTAAGGCGTCTGTATTTGGGGCGGGAAACACACGTGGGCATCATGTGCGACGCAACTTAGACTCTGCTTAAACATGGCCTTTTCCATATGCGTAATTCTCGGAGAACTAGTTTCGAGTTTAATGCTAGCAAGAGGGAAGAAGAAAAAAGGCCAGCTTCGAGGCTAAAAACTTTCTTCATGTCACCTGCTCATTCTCGACGTCATTTTATTTTCAGGCCTATACCGCCACATCTTTGAGCACGACGCCTTGAATGTGCCTCTAAAGACTGTCAGTGAGCGATGGCCACCGCCGTTCGCGTTACTTGCCCCATCCAGCACTTATTGGAGGAGAAAAAAAAAACTGAAACAGGCATCCGACAGTGGGTGATCGATCTGGGTAATCGCGCTCTGAGGCAAGAGCGAGGAACTGCGGATCCGTTGGCTAGAGTTTCTCTACGCGCGAGCGGAAGACGAGGATGTGAAGTGGCATAGGGTAGTACAAAATGTGACCTCGGACGATTTTCTATTCCGTCCTTGGGTCCGATCGCCAAGCGGGTGGATCGCTCGTCTTTCCTGGAACGAGTCGTCTGCGCCCACATCACTCATATCACCAGCACACCGGAAGGAGAACGGGGCCGCCACGAGTCGCGAATGGCATCTGCTACCCAAGATCGTGATCGAATCTCCTCTCTCCGTCGACGCTCTGAACCGCCAATGGGTTCATCTCCGATTTTCTGGCTCGTGTTATAGGTTCGTCTGCGGCGTGCCCAAGTGGCTTGCTAAGAGCCTATGATATATGGACTTATGCATGATAACTAGCGCGTATTTAGTAGGTCACCGGAGGCTGCTTAACCCATGCGGTCCGCAGAGGGTCTCTTTTGTGGTCTTCGTCCTTTGAGGTCGGAATGAAACCGCACGTTCAAAATACGAAAGGCGAGACGCATCCTAAAGGGATAGTTTGCGTTTTGGTATGCTATGGCTCTTCTGCTTGGCAATTGACATCGCTGGACTGATAGATATCGCTGGGCGTCTTGTTGTCGTCCAACGGCAGTGTCGAACTTTGCGAAAGAGCACGAAGTCAACGGAATTCAGGCCACTAATTGCCGAAATTCCTACCTATTACCTCGTTGTATGGGCGCTTTCTATCTCCTGAGTAAGCACCAACTCCATCTTCGGAACCTCTCGCGAGACGAGTGGTTTGTGTGTTGGACAAGAAAGGCACAGACCGATATCAACCCAATCACGGGTGGATGTCCTAAAGAAGAGTCTTGAAGAGGTACATAATTAATAATAAAGCGGACTGAACGGAAGGATGGATCGCGGAGCACCGAAAGGATAACGAGCGTCTGTATCTTTAGATGCACATCTCAAAAACACCTGGGCACCGCAATACAGCTCCCGAACTGCCGTGATGGCCGAGACCTGATGGGCATTCAAACCACGTCCTCTCGTGGTCCCTAACATGATCTTGGTGACCCTTGTTAGTTGTTTTCATGCCTCTTGCTTCTCTATATTTGTTTCTAAAGATAGTGCAGAAGGCGAAGCAGCGCTTGCGTCTGCAGCGTTCTAGCGTTACGCGTCTCCTCGTGATGCCCGAGTGATCACCGGAACCTGTTGACGAAGCCTTGGGAGTGAGCGAGCGAGCGATTCCCCCATGGAGAGAAGAGGCGACACTCGCACTGGATAGACACAGGATCCAGGACGTCTTTGGGGAGGTACGAGGCACGAGGGCTCGACTTTGCTGACAAAAACAGATGCGTCCGTGCCATCCTGAGATTCATCACTGCGCTTGCGGATCAAGGGCGCGTCTGACCGGATGCAACGCAGCTCACGGGGCTGATGCTGATGCTGGCTGGACATTGACGCTCGTAGGGGAAAAGAAAGAAGGGAACTGCAAATCGCCAAACGGGCAACGATCAGGATCAGACTGTCAAGGACATACCCCCCCTCTGACCAGCGAACGGTAAATAGTAAATATAGCACGCTTCTTCACTTCCTTCACCCTTGGTCAGCGGTTTTCTGTTCTGCGCTTGTAAGACGGCGAAGGATCGCCGCACAGCATGAGGCTGCGCGCGAGCCTACCCCTTGGCCTATCTCGACTGTGTCCCACTCGCTGCAGCAGCGCGCAGAATGCTGTTACATGTGGCCTGACTCGGCACATGACAAACGTCTTGCCGTCACGAGTTTGCAAGAAACTTTTTGAAAAAAGAAGTTGCGCGCATAACCATCACAACGGGAGCCCGTGACAAGAACGCCAACTTTCCTCGTTGCGCTCGTCTCTCTCAATTCCCAGAACGTCCAACACGCCAAAACCTGTGTTTCTCCGACATCACTGTTAGAGCTCATCATGATCAAGCTCCAGCACCGCGATATCGTTGAACCGGACGTAACTCTGTACGGATCTAGAATGCACAGCAACAAGCGACTTCTGTGGACCTTAAAAAAAAAGATTCTTCAACTGGCTGCCCCGAATGACAGGGATTGCGTTTTCGTCCCGAGGTGACGTCACATTCCCTCTTCAACGGATTGCCCCGACTTCGCGGAACGAATCGGTACTGTATACGTGCATAATTCGTGTACGTCATCGTCATCATGCGTCGTGCTTTCTTCAAACAACCGATAAACGAATGTGTGATGATAATTCATGACGAACAAGCTACCGCAGCTAAAGACGTCGACGCATGTACAGCGTACGCTATGCAGTACAAAAAGTGCACAAAAAAGAGAAAACCATCTTTTGTACGCATACAGCTGAACGCAAAGAAAAGAGATTACGATAAAACAAGCGCACCTCTTCTTCTCATGCGTCCCCGTAAAAAAAAAAAAAAAAAAAGGAAAGGAAAATAGAAAGATGGGGTATACAAACTGCCGCGACCGCTTGTTCCGCAAACGCAGGATGCAGAGGACAGGGGAAAAAACCGGACGGGAAAACATGGCAGGAATGAGAGAACAACCGATGAGACGTGCACGAAGGAGGCCGGAAAGCGAAAAAGAGAGGGCTCGGAAAAGGGAATGGACTGCTTGGCTAGAAAACTTCTGGAATTATCACAAGGCGAACAATGAACCGTTCCGACCAAAAGAAAAAAAATTTTTTTGAGAGGTCCATGCAAAAAAGAAGTCAAGAATAGTTCAGAAAATCAAAAAAAGGGTTCAGCCGAAAAAAGAACAAGACAAGGCTCGAACTTTCTCCGTGCAAAAAGAAAAAGACCAGAAATCCAAGACTCATCCAGACCCGTTGCCCCCGACACGTGTTACAAAAAGGGCACCAGAAACACATCCTTTCCCAAACTTTTGCCTCTCTTTCACACTCGGTTTTAGAACACGACGATCGCCGCGCCAGCGATGGCCGAGAACACGACAGCGGCGAACGCACCGACGTTCGAGTTGATCTTGAGAGGGGCCATGGCAGCAGAGGAAGTAGAAGGCGAGTTGGCGGCTGCGGTGCCGGTTCCCGTGGATCTGGACGTAGAAGACGCGGTGTTGGAGCCCTGGACGGTGGTTCCGAAACCGCTACTTGTCGCGGAACGGGTTCTGTTTCGGAAAAGGAGCAAGATTAGGATGGCGCAATCGGGTTAAAAAGACAAGTTGGTCTGGCACTCACGTGACGACGGGTGTCGTTGCGGAGGTGACAGAGCCCGTACTGGTTCCAGTGACGGTACCGGAGGTGGTGGAGGACACAGAGGACACAGAGGACGCGCTGGGGTTGAGAGCGATGTTGAAGGGCGCGGTCTGCGAGTAGACGTCGTTGACGTTGCCGATGTTGAAAGCTTGCAAGACGTATCCATCCCTGAATTGATGCGGATGTCAAACTACGCTCAAATTAAAATCGTCTTCTCACGGCGGTACTTACCGGGGGCGGGAACGACGGGGAGGGTGACGGTCAGAGAACTTTGGCCGGGTTGGACATTGTTCGCGATGGCGAATGTGTCGTGGAAGACGGTGTTCTGCAGCTGGAGAGAGAAGGGGCTGCAGGTGGTGGCGACCATTCAGCAAAAACATCGAAATGTAGCATCCATCCCGTGTAAAGGATGCGGCGGGAGGGAGGCTGACACGTACGGGTCAGTCGGCTGCCAGTCCCACTCGATTGTGATCTGTGCAGCGCTCATAACGTTGGCGGGAGTGTGAAGCGTGAGGGCGTTGACGAAGGGAGCGACGAGAGTGAGCAAGCTGATGCAACGTTGTTTTTGTTTTCTTCCTCAGCGACTCGGCGAATACGCGCAAAGAAAGAACAAAGCTTACCTGAGGGCAGCGAACATTTTTGCGATGGAGGCGAGGAGAAGATGGTGGTCTGAGGTTGGAATTAGGGGAAGGAAGGCTTAACAGAGAAAAAAAAGCGGACGACTCGAGGGAAGATATTAGAACCGGATCCAACAAACAACGCCATGCCAAATATATAGTAGGGATTATGTAACATTTAATTTGCTATAATTATCGCTCTTTTGATGGGGAATCTATGGCGAGCAGGCCAGCCAGTCGTTCTATCGTGCTATCGTGCCGTATCCTTGCAATAAAGGCAATAAAGATAGTGAGTAGGGCGTGCGCGGCGATGAGGGGCGGTATAAAACGGGGCAAGAGTGCAGGGGACAATCAATAGATCTGTAGAGCCCCTGTGTGAGTCTACGGACGTTTGGTGGGAAACGAATTCAGCCCTCACCTCATCAAACGGACGGGTGTCGCTGAAGCAGCTGTCGAACACCTCGTTGACCACACGTTCCGCCGTTTCGTGGTCTGGGCACGACGGATTTGCCTCGACGGACGTAACCGCCCTGCGGCGAACGCAAGCCTGTGATATTTTGCATGTAATCAATAACCCGTCCGCAGCAAGAACCGCGAGCACTAGCCGTGTGGCGTTTGGCGGCTCTATTCTTGGCTCACGCACCTGGTGCTGTTTGGTGAACGACATGAATCCTCGGCGGAGTTCTCGTGCGTAGCGACAATCACCGCTGAGGCTGTTCGCTCGTATCTTTCCAAAACAAATGACGGCAACAGCGACAGCAGTTAGAAACGCTTGAGGGTAACATGGGTAGAGACGCAAAACGGAAGCAGCAGCGCACCTCGCTACAGGCATGATGCCTCAAGTTGTTCCAATCGACCTTGAACCTGCAGTGATCGTACATGTGCACCAGCTCGTGTACGAGGGTATCTTCCATGTGTTTTTGCCCGAAGAAATGCCCGCTGCATAGTATGACCGCACCTGGGTCGGGCGTGAAACCTCCCGCGCGAGTCATGTCGCAGGGCGCGCAGACAACGTTCGACGGGGGCACCTCGCATCCAGCGAGCTTCAGGTGCTTCAGCATGAACACGACAGCCGGGCCTAATTCGGGCATATATCGTTGCGACGGACACGCGCGTCAGAGTTATGAAATGCATCCAGCACAACGCAGGTGAAATTTCATTTTTTTTTAGTTTTAAAAATCAACGTTCAAAGAAGTGTGTGTGAGACGGGAGGCAATGGACGAAGAAAGGGAATGGAAAAACCGACTGAACTGTAATTCATCAAGTAATCCCTGGTCTTCTCACACTGCCGCGTATCGTACGCATCTATCCACTCCTGTCGCTCCTCCTTCGTGACGCCCATACCCGTTATGAGTGCAGCCTGCCTTCTCCATCTCTCGAACGCGTTGGGCGCTCTCGACTCGGATGCTTTAACAGATGCAGGCTCCGAGTTCGGCCCACTTTGCGTCGAAGAAGATGCGGATGCGGAGGATGAAGGGGAGGAGGACGACATTCGTCGATTTGACAGGAAAATTGGTCTGTCCCCAATTTCCTTTCGTTTAGGGCATGTGCTTCACACGAGCACATGACTCCGGACGGGCCGGGGACCGGCACTGCTGTGGCTGGTCTCTTGACCCCAAAAGAAAATGCATTAAGATCCATGTCATATTTATTCTGGAGGTTTTTCGAGAAAGTCCTTTTACCAGAAGATCAAGTTACTGAAAAATATTGTCTTTTTCCATTGAACAAACTCTGCAGTAAATACGACATGGATTTTAAAAGCTTTTTCCCATGGTTATACCCTCCAGCCACAGCCCTTTCCACTTTCCACCGACTCCGACTATCTGAGCACAGTTGCTAACTGGTTGATTATCCATAGCAGGGCATCCGGAGCGCTACCGATAAGGACACCCGGCAATTCGCATTCAACTCCCGATAGGATATTTGTCCTCCATTCAACGCGGTACGCGGATAGCGCGATTGAAATGAGGTCTAGACGCGGTACGCCTTGGTTGGAAATAACATGAAAAACAAGGAAAACAACAAAGCCAAGGCACGACACCGCCATTGAGACATGGCCCACGATCGTTGATAGCGTTTGCCAGGCACGCTTGGCGTTGTTCCACATTCTACGACATGGCGATCGTCTCGCTCCCTCTTACCCTTAACACTGGTCTAGACTCGCGTTTTCGCATGCACCAAGGCGCGAATGTGCATCGTCGTCCTGTGTTCCTGATCCCCTGTTCGCAGATCAGACTCATCCCGGCTCGACTCGGTTCGACAGGACATAGACAGGACGATATCTTATCCTGCAAGGACCTGGACTGTTATCTTCCCTGACGCAAGGATATTTCGGAAACAATTACTCCGTTTTACACTAGGTAGGTCTATGTCGAACAGATCTGCGAGGACTCTAGCCCTTGAGTGAATACATTCATCGGCCAGCATAGAGTCGGCATGCCACCAGTCCGTTGGATCAGGAAGCCAACGTAGACGTCTTCTGAATCCCCATTCTTCGCATCACACAGCCTATTAGGTGCCAACATTTCCACATCCGATGAGTCTAGATCACCACATTGACATGGGCACTCAAACGCTTGTATTTGATGTCCAACTGGGGCATCGTTCGTCCTCCCACTCGTCCATCTCTTGCGCTCATGGCGCGAACTTGGCCTTCTAGACCCCCATGTGAATCCTGCCATTTGACGATCCCGACTATATGGTGACTAGCCGATGTCACGGGGATAAAAGACACGAATGCGGGCAGAGCGTCTTGGGCTGCTGCAGCCCTTTGCGAAAACAAGAGCAGGGAGATGAAAGGTGGAAACAGATGGCAAGAAAAAGGTGAAATGAAGTCTCCTTTTTTTTCGCGACTTGCAGACCCAAGCTAGCCCTGGCAATTTGCTCTCCTGCCACGTCGACGATTGTTCTCGTTTTCACTATCGCGTGTCCCTGTGCATCCCTCCCCCCTGTTGTGTACCCGCGATTGCCGTGGTGCATCACGCGAAGGTGGACAACCCTTTTCTTTTGACGCATGTCCAAGCGTTGTGTTGGCTTCTAGACTCGATGTCGAGAGCAGAAGATAAGGAGCCGTTTGTATTAATTCCTGAAGTCCAAGATAACCAAGCGAACGAAAGAGGACAAGTGCAACGTGCATGCGCAGTTCTCTGTCGCACCTACTGCCACGCCAATCGCGCAATCCGATACCTTGGGTTCATCTCGCAAAAGAGGAAGGACGACCGAGAGAGATGGGAAAAAGGTGACAGTTGTAGGCTAATTGTCTATTTACCGGGATGGACCTGCGTATGTAAGTTGACGATGTCAAGGGCTCAACTCAGCGGTGGGCGTCTCTTCCCTCTGGACAAACCAGCGGTAGCCAATCGCGTGGATCAATCGCCTATCACCATCGCCGTTATGGAAATACCTTTCATTCATTTTCCCTGTTCGACATCTTGTTGACAAACGCGTCACGAAACTTTGTGCCCTCCATGGTTGAATTGTCGCTCAAAAGTCACACGACGTGCACGCGGAAAATTGAATCGCCCCATTCGCGAAGCAGACCGAGGCTCTTCAATTGAATTGTATGACAACTATGCCGACACGTCCAACCTCACGAAGAATCCACTATCTCAACAATAGCACCCTGCCCTCCGGCCGCCTTTTCTTCCAATAAAGTACATATCACGCGACGGTTAATCCGGATTGCTCGATTCTTCACCGCATTACCCGAGTTGAATGGCAAAGTCAATGATCCCTCTGTTGCGGGTGCAATTCAGTCTCCCCCCACGTTCAATATACATGGATCCACGTCACTTATGATTTGTCGTTAAACCGGATGTAAAGGGCGAGATTTCAATCAACGGCCAAAGGGGTCTTCTAAAAGCAACACAAGCCGTCTGATGAGCTTTGAATCCATGTTAGATATGACACCGGAAGAGTAGCCAGCCCTTGCTCTACCCTCGCAAAACGAGCAACGATGCGTTCCAACTACATCAAAGCGAGCGAACGCCTTTTTTGCCATTGGTCGTTACTATCCGATAGGCCGTTCTGCCGTACCATGCCCCTCGTCGGCGCCCCACTCCTCATTCTATGGCATGCTCCCATTCCCTCGGTACCTGACCGATGTCGCGCATTTTTGTGGCCTCCGACTTGCACATTTCGCCAAGTTTCGTCCCCTTGAACATGTCTTGCTGCTCATCAATTGAAAAAGCAATGATCCGCATTGCGCCGCGTCTCAGCTTTTGGGCCCCTTTTTTTTTCTTTCTTTTCTTTTTTTTTTCCGATGGCTTATTCATCGTCGCTAGCAGCGTTTCATTTTAGCTCAAGCGTGTCGGGCAGGGTCGTCGAAGTTGAACAACCTTACGATGTCCTGCTGACGATGCAATCATCCTACAACAGATGACAGGGAATCGCGCTCAGGGATCGATCCATACTTCGGACGGCTATCCGGAAGCGCACGAGCGTTTAGCCGTGCAGACGAACTTCGTCATGGGATTGATCAGCCATGGCAGCGCTGACGAAGCTAGAAGAGAACCCGACGACCTGGCTGCGTGGTGAGAGCGGCGTGATCAGGGTCTTGATTATCCGGTCGGCCACGCCGGCAGCTGACGATAGTACTTGTCCAAGTCGCGCATGCGTTCTTGCGCTCGGCGGCTTGGCTGATGTGCTCATAGAGTGGCTGGGATTAAGGCTCCTACCCCGCACTGGGGTAATTGCAAATTCGCCAGGTCATCTGTATTGCAGGTCAAAGATATGATGTCTTCTTGGCCTATTAGTCGGTTCGTTATATCTATGCGCATCTGTCAAGTCGTACGCTAGGATGTTGAGAACCTGCCAACTCAAATGCAAACAATTCCCGACGGGTCGCACGGAAAAGGGTCAGTCTTTTTTGAAGTCGCATATCCATTCATTAGATGCGACCGTGTCACACTTTTCACAAAGCAGATCGAAAGGTACAGACGAACGGATAATTAGAAGTACGTACACATGCCATTTAAGCGATGATTCCTCGGTGCGACAATGAGGCACATCTGTATTCAAGTCTTGCATCTAAATTTATGTGCGTATCATCTTCAAATCTTCTGTCATCGGACTTTTCAGGATCCGTTCGGTGCGTGCGTGCCTTCTCTTGTTCTTTTGCTTCTTCTTCGAATCACCAGATCAAATCTCATCATGACCGTCGTATGACCCAGCAGGATGGATGTCGCTATCAGGCCTTAAGCCTTACCGCCAAGCTGCAGAAGGAATGCGCGACACGTCGGGGTAGGTTGGGGCAGAGAAACAAATCTGCGGTCGGACTTGCAGCTGCCGGTGAATGGCACCACATTCAATCTGGCGCAAACCGAGCGCGAGAAAGGGCTGACTCGTCCCAGAATAAGGGCAAATGAGAAGAACCGGAGTGCTTTCCTTCCCAACAATGGTTTGACAAGCAGGACAACTGGTCTTCGTGAGGAAAGCGCAAGAAGACAGGGAGCGTGATGCGCGCTCATCGTAGCGTCATGCAGCAGGAAGATTCATATCACGACAAACCGGGGAGCGCATGCGCGTTCCTTTCGAAGAGGAGCAGACGACCCTGAGCTAGAAGAAAAGAAAGCGAGAACACGTCGTCGGTGCTTGACCGCTGGATTAAAGTGAAGGTTTCAATGCAGGATTGCCCGTTTATGTATAAAACCTCCGCAACATAGTTGACGCGGGAAAGGGATGCGATGACGCAAGTTCGCTCGCTTGTGATTTTGAAAACGTGTAAGTAATACATGTCCAGGATATTCGTACCCTGGGGGGCGAGGAAAACAATATGGTAGGGTATACATACATACTGTACATGGAAACAACATGGTGCGAGTGCACGTCTTCCGAAAAATCCATTGGAAAACAAATTTACAACTTGGCAGGGTTCTTCCAAATCGGTTGTCGTTTCTAACCGTCGATTTGGAAATCAGAAAAAGTAAAAGGTCGAGTGAGCACAAATTGTCCAATGATATCCTCACCTCTACAAAAGCTTTTAGCCCCTCCTGCACGGCCAGGCATATGTAATTGCATCAGCTTGCGAGTCACCGACCTGCGCGCATATACAGTGGCGCACCTTGATATTTTCCCCCTTATAGACCCTCGTACTCAGCGGGCTTTTCACATGCTCGAAAAACATGCCCTTGTACCCGCCGGTGCTGCCTTCCTTTGTTTTGCTATCCCTCATGAGCATCAGGGCCTCTTTCGTCGACTGAACTGCATCAGGCGAATTTTGCGTGATCTGCTCGGCGAGAGCAAGTGCAGCCGGGAGAACTTGATCAGCACGGTCGACGACCTGGCTGACGCTATCCGTTCGTCGTGAAAAAGATAGAAAAAGAAAAAGAACGTAAAAGGCAATCAGAATACGAACGAAAGAACTCACAAGCCGAAACGTGCATGTGCCTCTTCGGCGCCGATCGTTTTGCCCAAAAAGAGCAATTCGGAAGCAAGCTGGTCATGTACGGAAGAGGGATAACTGGGTCCATCAAAAGAAGGGACGATGGAAGACGAAAGTACGCACCTGGTGGCCCGAAGTTTGCGCTAAGCGTGGAATGCCTGTACCAAACATGTGGTTAGTTATGTCGTTCTTGACATCGTGAAGGGAGAAAAGAGGGGGTTAAGGGAAAGCAAGGCAAAAACGGAAGGTGGCGTGCACAGTAAGATCTCAAAGGCTGGTAACCTAGGAGACAAATGCGATGGGAAGAAAGAGAGAACATCTCGAAAATGAAGTCGAAAGGAAGGAAGATTTGTTCACGACTCGGGTCCGCCCGACCGATGAGAGAACGAATGAACGAACGGATCGGTGAATCAATGTGCTAAAAAGCAGACATTGTCGTAACCATAATGAATAATTCATAATGAATAAGAGGAGAAAGAATAGACGAGGGTTCACGGAACCTCTATCACGACGGAAAGGCTTAATTAATTAAGAAGAGACTGGAATAAGGGGCAAGATGCTTAAAAAAAGAAAGTACAGTAGGGTATGGCAGGGTGGCGGCCGAGAGTTACGCCAGTGACGCGGCAAAGGGTCGAAAACGGTCGATAGAGAATCATTGAGGGGGAAAAAAGCAAAGCAGGCATCCCATGGCTGCGGAAGGAGAGGACGCGGTATGTGTCGATAGAGAAACACCGCTCACCTCCCTGTATGGCGACGACGCCCCTCTTGACCTCAGGGAACGCAAACTTTGCCGTCCGGTTCGCGACGACAAGGTCGCAATTGAGGACCATCTCGAGCCCGCCGCCATACGCTCCACCGTTGACGGCCGCAACGATGGGCTTGACGGAGCGGCGGCGCGAGAGCGAGCCGAACCCGCCGTCCGGGTCGCGCAACAGCCTGCCCTGGTCGTCCGTCTTTTCGTTCTGCTGATCCCGGTTCCAGCTGTTCAAAAAAAAACAGACAGAAGGAAAAAAAGAGATTCTAAACCCGGTCTCGGCCGTGAGGAAGCAAAGGCACGTACTCTTTAAGATCCGCTCCTGCACAGAAAAGCCGTCCGGCACCGGTCACGACGAGGACCCTGCGTACGCAAAGAGACGCACACGGTACGTTCAAACAACGTTAACCTCCCGAGTGTATGCATGACAGGAAACGGCGCGCCAAACGCACCACAGCTCGGGCTCGTCCTCGAACCAGTCCAACACGGCCTTCAAATCCGCCGTCAGCGCGCGCGACATGGCGTTGAGCGCCTCGGGCCGGTTGAGCGTGAGCAGCATGACGTGCGGGCGGGGAAACGCCACGCCGAGCGCGGACGAGTGGGGCGGGGGCGTGAGTCGGGCTGCTGCCATCCTTCCTTTTCTCCGTCTTGGGTATCCTTGTCGTCGTCGTCGTCGCGCTCGCTATTGCAATCGACGGCGGTGATGCGCCTGTCGTCGTTGTGGGGAAAGCTAAACAAGTCGATCGTTCCGGCATTTCTCAAATTCCGGGCCGGTTCATTCTCTCACCCTCACTCACGACCTCGGAATCAAACACCCGGCATTCAACTTCCGCGACTTGAACAAGCTTGAACCTCGAGCAAAGGACGGACAGACGCCGATCAACTGACGACGGGGCGAACACACACAAATCCGCGGAAAAGAGAAACGCGTCGGGAACAGGGCTCCATCGATGGATCCTTCTTCGACCCAGGAGATACCCGGTTACACCAGCCTCGCCTCGACTCGACTCGGAGCTTGACAACGAAGGCTTGGAGCACGCTGCTGCAAGTTGCAACCTTGTCCGACAGTGTGCCGCAGGCATCATCATGAACTCGTTTTCTGCTTCCGCCGCTTACGCGTATACTGACGCCGCTCGCCTAACGCACTTATCGATGATCAGAAATTCCCGCGTTTCTCTTTACGGCAAGTTTCATTTCGAGAAAAGAGGAAAAAAAAAAACAGACATGCGCGAAGGAACGTATTGCCGGTGCAATACATTCGGTCCTCGTATCGTATCGTCTGCCAGTTCCGCCGTCATGGGTATTGACAGCAAACAGACGAAATGGTTCCGAGAGGGAAGAAAAATGATGATCGGTGCATTTGCCTTCGAGTCCAATACTGGGACTCCCTTTCTCATCCCACATCCCACAAGAGTATGCACAGCGCATGGTCGTGTTCTCCGACTTTACGACAAGTGGGCAACAATTTGGCTCTCGGCTTGACGGATCCGGACGCCGCAAGGCCCCACACAAACAATAGGACGAGTTTCGCCCGCGTTTTTCCCCGCAACGCAAACAGCGCTCTCGGATCTACATCAGATACTATGCCACTATGCCCTCTGCCCACGGACCGCTCCCACGGCGATTGGCACACGCCAAGGGAAGGCGGAGGCACAAGGGCGATCTAGGCGTTTAGCCTTTTGTCTTGTTTTATTTTCTTTTTATTTTCTTTTCCCCGGATTCCTCGACACAAGCCGCCCGTTTGTCCGCTGAATCATTGATGCAGATCGCGCGGCAAGTGGGCCTGCGCTCGCAAACGATGATGCCATAACTCACGAACCACGACACGACGACAGGACGTACGTAACGCGTCCATTTCCATCACAATCATCCGAGCGCCACGTCTAAAAAAAAGAAGGGAAACGAGTGCGAAATGCTGTATGTGTTGCACAAGTGCATCAGGCGCGTCTCCATGCCTCCATGCCTATCAAAACACGCTCAAACAATTCCAACGTTCGAATCTTCAGGAGACGGTTTCGCAACAGATGACGACAGCGACGACGCGTTTAATGAACCTTTTTTTTTCTTTTTTTCTTTTTCTTTTTGATCGGAGCTGCTGGGCGCAAACTTTGTCAACTCGGGGCTAACCAGTGCACGATGCCGCAGCCGTGCCCTATCACGCCATCGCTGCCGGTCTTATCACCCTATATCCCGAGCTGGCGCGGGTTGTCGTGCGCCCCCAAGTTGAAATTCGATCGCAGCTCACGCGCACTCGTGATAGCGTATGTCGTGCACAAACGTTCCGCGTCGATCGTGCCCGCACTATTTGAAATTTGAGTATATATACTCTATGAAGGGGAGGGAAAAAAAAGACTCGAAAAGAGAACAAAAAGAGGAAATGCCGATCTTTCCGAAACACCAGCTCAGTTGGATTCGAGTTTTCCGCTTGGCGCGCAATAAAAGAAGGAATTTTAAAAAAAAAAAAAAACCAAACAAAAAAGCGAGTCCGCGAGTCCGCGAGCCCCACGCCCCACGCGTCACTTCCCCGCAACACGCTGTACGCTCTCGCTTCTCTGTCAACGGGTATGACCACGGGATCGCCATCGCGAGGGTGGGGTCAAGTGATGATTCATCTCGGCGATATCCTGTGTAACAAGATAAGAACAGCAAAAAAAAAGCACGACGGCGAGAGTGGTTTCGGGAGCTGGCGGCCTCTTTTATTTTTGAACGAATTCAATAAAGCGAGACACGGGTGGCACGGAAACGGGCCGGAATTGGGTTTGGTCATGGAATCATTTGGAATGGACACACGGCATCGCCATACGCCCGATCCGCGATCAAAACAAATGACGTTATGCATGATCGCGTTCCGCCAATTCAACAATTCAACAAATTTCTGATATAATACCAAAAAAAAAGGATCTTGCTGACGCGACGTTCTCGGTCCGACGATGGAATAAGATAACGAAACGATTCCATGAATTGATCAACTGTTGGTACAAGACGTGAAAGAGATATGTTCGTCGGGATATTAGTCGATCGACAAGTGGAACGGCTGATTAAACAGTTGCGTCTCAAAGGAAAAGGGAGGAGGGGCCAAATGTACAGTAGAGTACGCGATGTATGAGGGAAAGAGTATCACTATTGGCTATTAGTAACATAGCAGCACAACAAAGATGAGGAAAACGAAAACGAAAACGAAAACAAGAACATGGAAAGGTAAACGAAAGGAAAAAAGCAAAAGAACAAGAAACACCTCCATCAACGAGAAATCAAAAACGAACGAACCGAATATCACTGTCTTTTGAAATCCCCTCCCACCTTCCTTGTCCACGGCGCGACGATCCCGAAAGAGGCGGGAACGAGGTCCATTTTGGATCACGAACGAGTTCCTTGCCGTTTCCATGGCAGGGAACAGAGAACATTCTTCGGACCGGAAGATGCGGAGGTCGGAAGTATGGCGTGACAAAAGGCAAGGAAGACGGCGGAGGGGGGAAAGAAAGGGGCTTGGGAACGGAAGGCGACAATTCCGGGCAGCCCTAGACACGCGACGCGTCTCTTTTGTTACAGACCGTGGAGCCGATCAAGGTGGAGTGGGCTTGGCGAGGCGTGTTGCCCGAGGAAAGAGAGAAGATGGTCGATAACACAAAGTGATCGGAGGAATGGGCGAAGAAGCGACCGAGGGGCGACCTCCGATGGTGGGCCGGATATGACTTGCACACACGAAAACATAGACGATGAACAGTGAAGGTACAAACTGCAAGACCGGATGTGAGTCATGGAAGTGCGTGGCCGTGGAACGTCATGCGACTTACTACAGAGCGATGAGTAATATTAAGAGACGGTCATGAGCCAAGTTGAGGATGGATAGATGGATGGATGAGTGTTGGTGGAAGGGTAGGTGAGAGGTTCGATGTTGGTACAATGCAAGACAGAAGAGATGATGAAGAGAGAGATGAGAGGAGAATAGATAGAAGAGACGTGAAGACGGAGACGACGGAGACGGTGCCATACTAGGACGGAAGATGGATGAAGAGCGGGAGCGAGGACGTCGCGTCCGGAGGAAGGATCCGAATCGCGCGTCCTGTCCATGGTCCGGCGGGTCTGATCACGGAATCGAGCGCCCCCTCATCGGAAAGGGCACGTCGGGGCGTGGCTGCCGCGCCAGCCGCAGTGACAGCACTGTGGCGAGCTATGGTCGACGCACGCGGCGGCAGCATCGGCGGTGGTGGCAGAGACGGAGGCGAAGTCAGCAGAAGGCGTTGTTGCGACGTTGTGAACGGAATGCATGTCGATGGATGTGTGTGGAGTTCGGGGGATATGAGGAACGGCGGAGCTGAAGGCCCTTTTTATCTTGTCGCACACTTTGGAATGCAACCCATATAAAAAATGGCAAGTTGCCATTTCCGGGCCGTGCGCAATGGATCTGGTGTTTGTGGCCCAAAACAATGCCACTCACACAACAAATTAATTATTATTTTCACGCATACATCTCCGATAGGAAACCGAGCCGGTGCTCGGTTCGTCCACTCGTCAGTCTAAGCCTCATTTGGCAAATGAGTCCTGTTTCCGGCATCTCGGACCCGTCCGATTGGTCTGCCGTGCGAGTTTTGGCTGGCCACCTGTTTTTTATTTTATTTTGTTTTTTTTTCTTTTTACCCCACACACACCCCTCCCATCTCCATCCAGCCTCCCAAAAACACGCGACCTTGTCAGATCTCGGATGAATCCCTTCTGTTCTTTACATCGCATCTGCTCATCCTAGAGGACCGACTCTGCGTCCCTCCTTGACAACGCGTCTTGTGCTCCATCAAGCTAGCGCCTGAGCGTCCCAGGTTTCAATTTAAGCATTTGATGGTCTTATCACCCTTTCAACATCTGCGTCGTTCATCTGGCTTGTGCTGATCATACGACCCTCCAAAGCATCTTTGGAATGCCTTTTTTTTTGCATCCGTCCCGTAGCCAAGCATTGACCGCCTAGAGGTACAGGGCGTATACTGGCCGTATATTGCCCAATTTTGATGGAATCAATCTCCCAAAGGACAAAAAAAAAACACCAGAATGCACAAAATAGAACGCGAGCGCTACGCGCTATACCTGTTTTGAAAAAAGAAAAACCAAACCAAAAAAAGGGAACCCAGAAAAAAAAAACCAGAATGTCGCGCACAGCATGCGCAAACAGCAAAGGTTTGCGCCGACCGGATGTCTTCAGTGCTGTGGGCGCTCCCTCCCTTACCCTTACCCTTGGTCTTACCCTGTCTCGCTACCCGCAAACAATGCGCTTATCTGCGCGTGCGTAAGCGGTTGAATGTGGAATCGAGTCAGCCACCACTGAACATTGAATATTGATGCCTGCTGTTCACCTCTGGGCATCACCACGCCCGCCATTGTTCAAATCTGCGTGCGACTTGTGGCCAAAAAAAAAAACATTGGTTTAATTTACCGTGCAATGCCAACGAATACGATACAATACACAATCTACTCGCTTGCCCAGGGTCTTCCGTGGGCTAAGCAATGACTTGTAAAAATAGATTGTTCGTGAACCCTCCTTGCCGCTCTTCAGATTGTTGAAGATGGAAGTCTTCTTTCTCGCCCTTGCGCCTTGAAGCCCATTTGGTTCTCCGGACAGCACGGAGTCGGTGTGCAACACCCATTGCAATGTTTTTTTTATCCCCAAGATGTGTATGTCATCAATGTTCATTTCCGATTGTGCTGACTGTGGTGTATGATACACGTGTCGACAAGATGTAGCAAGAACCAAGAAGAAAAAAATCACGTCGAAAAGAGAAACAAGAGATGTCCACCAAACAAACACTTCATCCATCCAACGCCTCGCCCGACCCACTCCTCGTCCTCCTCGGCGCGTCCTTGTACCACTCAGGCACCTCATGCGCCCTCGGCACCGCGCGCCGCCTCATCTCCCGCACCTCCCTCTCCTCCTCCCGCTCCCGCTCCCGCCGCTGCTCCTCCCTCACACGCTCCATCTCCTGCTCGCGCTCACGCACCTGCTCGTCAAACTTGCGCCGCTCTCGCATGCGCAGTTCCGTGTGCAGCGTCACTGGCTCAGCGTGCACGACACCCGCCGGTGCGTTTTCTTTTCCGCTACCTCTCGACGTGGACGCGTACGACGAGGAAGATGCGAAAGCAGGGAGCGACGCGCCGAGCGCGCTCGACTTTGACTTCCAGTCCGGGACGGGGTACGACTTTGCCAGCGTCGCCGTCCACGTTCGTGTTGCCGTTGCCGCTCTCGCTCCTGCCTTCGTTTCTCAAACTCGACCTTACGCGCTTCCATCCGCGCGTCGACCTCGAATTTGAACCCCACAGGTTTCGTCGCGGTGCTCGCACTGGCGGAGGCGCTCACGGACGCGGTAGCATCCGACGACAACGTCGATCTTGCAGGTCCAGCACTCTGGGCAGACTCCGGGGCATTCGTCTAGAAGAGGGAAAAAAAAAAAGGAGCAAGTCAGCGTGCTTGTTCGCTGTGTGTACATGATCGGGATGAAAAGATAGCGACGAACGTTAGAAAAAAATGAAATGAAATGGAGAGGAAAAGGAAAAGAGAATGGAATACACAAAATATGCACCGATCTCCGTGAGGTGATCTAAGAGGCGAGGGCTCTGCGTCTCTCCAACAGAGAGCACGAGGATGAGAGTTTAGGCGCCGCGAGCTAGTTAAACCAATCTCGCTTCAATGGCTCCGCACTAGACTAAATGCTCCACACCACGCGTTAGATAACTGGGAAGTGCCACCGCACACTCGTCGAAGTCGCAAGTCGACAAACCCAAAGATAAACAAGAGAAACGCGGGCACGGCAAGAAGCAACTCAAAGTCACCAGCCCAGACTTTGCGGACGTCCAAAAAAAAGGCATCGACGCAAGTTCCGAGTGGCTCTTGGTAGGCTCAGGCTCATGTTCGCAGCGTTCCAGGACCTTGGTCCCAAGTCGTGCATGCCAACACGTGTGCGCAGCCGAGAATAACAAAAAAGAAAGGCAGGGAAAGAAAAAGGCAGAAATTTTGATGTCGGGCTTCGAATGCGGGGTAGAGAGCCAAGACCGACGCGAGAGAAAGAGGCATGAGAAGAAGCGAAGAGTGGGAAATGGGATGGGCTGGCAGACATCGAGGCAAAGGCCCACACGCGTGTCAATCAAGGTTGATAGAAGACGACGCGAGGAGGACGCGTGAGTGTGGAGACGCAAGGCGTGTCCTTGTGGACTTAAACTTTGGCATTCCGCGATGAATGGAAAAAGACGCGACAAGGCAATAAGAAAAAAAATAGCCAAACGGCCGAAAACCAGAGGGGCGAAAAGAGGAAATGAAAATTTCAGAGGTCAAACTTACGTGATGATCACGTCCACGCTGGCGCCGGGCTTGTCCCTGCGACGATGACGATGAAGAGAGTGTTCGCTTATGGGATTGGGAATGTTCGAGCCTATTTGGGGCTCTCGGCTTGGCGCTTGTTTCCAGAGGCGTGTTTTTCATGGCGCGAAGGCTCTTTGCGTTCGCAACTTGGTTTGCCGTTCCGTTTTCGACGACGATGGCTGGGTGTGGATGCGACCGTTGCTTTTTGCCTTCCTCAGGGCGACAGGTGTCACGAATGCCGCGCAGCTCCTTCCTACCTTCCGTGTTCGTTCCGGCTGAGGGCATTGACAGTTTGCCTACCGCATCCACGGTCTCGGTTTTGTCGATACGAGGCCCAGCGGATGGTGACGTACTGGAGCCAGGACCAGAGCGAGCGCGAGACTCGATCCCGACAGGTCCACCAAGTTCGGCGCGTGTGCCGGACTCTGGGTCTGAATCGCCCGCGACGCCTGCTGAAACATGACCGCATGCCGGAGTTGAACCGGCATCTTTCAAGACCCGATGATCATGGGCGCATCTGACCCCATCCACAGGGGAACCCGAACCGCCCTCGTCTGCGGACACGGGACTAGATCCAAGACAAGGACCAGGAACAAGTTCCCACTTGTCACGTCCATCAGCTTTGTCGTGATCAGCATCGGCTGCACAACTTCTATCACTGTTTGCCTGGACCTGATCGCTATGGGCATCTTCTGACGCTAGCTTTTCATCTGTTGAATGTAGTTCCGTTTGTGTTGTTCGACCTCCAAAAATATTGCGATGCCCTTCTCCTTTCAGGGCGACATCAATAGGGTCCGATTTGCCGGAGGAAGACATGAAGATGGCAACACGTTCAGGCCTCGTTCCCGCTCCCGCTCCTACTCTTGTTATCGTTCCCGAGCCCGAGCCAGCTCCAGAACCCGAGCCAGAGCCAGAGCGTAACCTTGACCCAACAATCGAAGAAGTTGAGGATGACGCAACCGAACCCGCTGCGTTCGTTCTCGCCTGCTTCTTCGAATCTGGTTTAGCTCTCGTTTTTGCCACGCCAGCGCTTTTGCTTTCCGCTGAAATGCTCGATTCGGCCAGCCTCGTCGTCCTCGTCGCCTTTCCCTTGTCCTCATTTCGGACGCTTTTGCTGGAAGATCTAGCAGAATTCTGCCGGCCCGCTGCTCCAGGACGACGCGAAACGCCGTTATCATCCTTCCAGTCGTTATCCCCAATTCTAACGGCATCGGTAGATACCGGGTGCGCCCTCAGCCTCTTTGTGGGTCGAGGATCATCTTTCGCTGATAACGCGTCAAACGATGATGAATGCTTGCTTTGTCCATCGGCATTCCGAACTCGTTCGGCGGCCGAGACCGGTCTTTTCGTGGACGACCGCCTGGCTAGATCGGACATTGCTCTAGTATCCTCGCCAGATGGTCCGCGATAAGCTGTGCTCGACAGCAGTGGATCCAACGTCCCCGCTCGCGGTGGAATGGATATGTTCATGTTGTTGTTACTCGAGGTCGTTCCAGATGCTGTAGTTGCACTAGATAATGACGCCATCACTGGCTTGACTTGCTTGTGAGGTGAAAGCTGTGACAGCGTGAAAGGCTGACTCTTGTCAGAAGTATCATCATTATCACGCTCCTGCCCATCAGCAGGGGAGCGTGTTCCAGGGTTACGCTTGCTGTTGTGGATAACTGCCTCGAGATTGGATGCTGACTGATCATCAGGGTTGACGTTTTGGGAGGATTGCTTAATTTTCCCCACGCCTGGAGCAGGAAAAGCTCTATACAGAAAATCAAAACACGCAGCAGAAAAGCGGTTGAAGGGGCGAATGAGGGCAGGGCGTCAGCAAGCCACGCAGTTCAGTGCCTTTGTTCTGGTTGGGACAAACAAAAGACTTACACGAAAGAATCCATCAACATTTTCTGGCCATACATGACCAGCCTTTCCGCTACCCCACCGCTTGTGGTGGAGCAATACTGACGTCAAGGCTGTCCTGGCCGTTGATTAACTCCGCGTTCTCCGATGAGGCGGGTGTTGCGTGCGTGAAGTCTGTGGGCTCAAGCTCAAGAGCCCGCGAATGTTGCTGCCTGAAAGTAGGTGCCGAGATGCCATTATGGAGGTCATCGCAAGGATCAGGCGGCGTCGAGATTGGTAAGGAGAGAGTAAGCGATGAAGTAATCGCAGCACACGGCTCAGACGTCCCGGTGTTCGAGATCGCTACTTGGGTTAGGAACGACTGTAAATGAAAAGAAAAATATTGGTTCATGGTTAGCAGAAGCTCATCCCAACCGAAAGCGAGCTGAACGCCAAGCACAAAGGAAGGAAACGCACCGGTTTGGATGGCACAGAAGTGCCATTCGTGACCCGTGACGCAGTATCGCTTCGGACATTATCCACGTTGATGGTCGAGCCAAGTCCTGAGGGGACCGTAAACTCACGAGGTAGCGTATTTGGCAGGCTGCAAGGCACGTCGTTGTCGTCATTGCCAACTCCGATGTCAATATCAACATCATCATTCAACATCTCGACATCCACCTTGAGCGCCCTGAGCCTCGCAATAGCCGGCGACGCTTCTACATGTCGGTGGCCTTCGTCGTCCTCCACCAGCAATCTCGTGTTTTTCGACTTACAGTGGCAGGCCTGGTCGCAGTGTGAGGCTTTGCCGCTCGGGCTATACCATGCGGTGTCCGCTGCTTCGATTGAGGTTCCGGGCGGCGTTGTGATAGAGTACGTTTGGCTTTCGTTCTTGGAGTAACAGTCAGAGGTGCTTCTGAAGGAGTATCCCACTCAGGGGTTCTTGCTCGGGCATAGACGGTTCGGTCGGGACACTCGACACCTTCAGTCGTGAAACAAGGGCGCGTGTCGATTTGGGTTTGGGGGTCAAATCGTTGAGGGTAAGCGCAGTGTGAGTTGGTGGTGGAGACGGCGATGACTGGGTTGGCCGAGGCCGTCTCGAAGGGCCTGGTAGCATGAAGGAATCATCGACCGCGTTCTTGAGGAAATCATCACCGTTATCAGCAAGGAGGAGATCTCGTTTCGAAACGGCGGGTATTTGGAAAGAGAAGGAATCGTCTGAGAGATCCGGCAGATGTCTCAAGCTGAGCTCCCCGTCCGTACCGAGGTGCTTTGACATAATCGATAATGGCGAGGCGTCTGACGTGGTGAGGAATATGGACGATTCGTTGAGAAATGGTCGCTTTGCTGATGGCGGTTGAGTTGGAGAATCACGGAACGAGTGGGCAAACGACTGCGCGTCTATCACGTGATCGAGGTTCTCTGCTCAGCGCCACCCGTCGACCGGCAAGCATTCGTCCCGTTTACTCATCGCTAACGAGTCCGAGGTTTGCCCTAGGTATACGTTCAGCAACTTGAAACGGGGCTCACGGGTATGGGATATCTTTTTACATACTGGCATTGATGACTTCGAATCACTCGGAGTTCCGTACACGCGAAAATGAAACGTCTTCGGCCCCAGATAACCAGATCCCCCGCCTTGTCTGCGCAGAATGCGAAAACCGCTATTAGATCTGAATGGCGGAGCCCGGCGTGGGCTTTACACGATCTCTGTTGCTACATGATTCGTTTTTTTTCCTCCCTCGCCATCACCCCAACCGTTTGATGCGGGGTTCCCGTAGCCCACCTACCTACAGGCCAAATACAGCGAAGCCCGTCGTCCCCTATCAATGAAAAAGTTCACGCCACGGTGGTTAGTCGGCGCTTGCCCACGTTATCTTCCCCACAGGGTCTAGTTTACGAAGGTGATGACAGTTCACAGAGTTGTTTTTTATGTGTTCCAGATTGATGAACAACCCAGCGCGAGATCAGGGGACAGCCGAAGAAGGGGGGAAAGAGTGGTCAATTGCGCCATGATTACCGCACCAAGATGCCATACTTGGGCGTTCCCTGTCGACGAGAGTCGATCCTTCTGCGCCGAACACTAAGACGCCCCCGTTTTGTACATGCAGGCCGGGGCTCAATGGTTTCATTTTTCGTGCATTTCCCACCACTCGTGAAAGGGGACTGATCACGATGGTGATATTACTACGAACAAAGACCGCTTCCGCACAAGTCGTTGGTGCGGGTATGCCGAATGACTTATCACATCTTCCTCTACTCCGCCGCCTGTCTTGAACTACATTCCTCCCTCTGAGCTTCACTTACGCTCCCTTCCCACGCCATGACTTGATTACTCGAAGTGACCGATGGATTCGTCGTGCTTTCCATTAACGGACTGACTCTCGTTAACTGCAATCACCGACAATCGAAAATCTGTCCAGTTTACATCTCGTTTCCATGCTCCTTTCCCTGACGTTCTCACTCCATCATTCAAAACATCAAGAAACGATGTCCTGGAGAATGAATTAATTTCTTGAGCCATATTTGCGTCCTCAACACAATTCATCGTTGCTTGGTTCTCCACGATTGTATTGCGCGACGCGCACCTAAGCCTCTTCGGGCTTCCTTTCTTATGCTTCCCATGCCGTTTTCTCGTCTCGTTTCTCATACAGCGCATCCAATTAAGTCGCCGAAACTCACCTACCCGCGACGGCGTTCGAAATCACCGATGGTGCTCGGCTGCTCCGCGTATCCTACGCTTCAATAACCAAGTGTGCCAAGAAGGAGCCGCACGCACGAACTAACATAGGAATCAAGTCCAGGAAGGGAGATGTCACCTTGACAGTACTTTATCGCTTTAAAGTGAAGACACGCGCCTGCAGCTTGCCGGTGCTCTGGTCGAATGCCTTCTCTGCGACACGACCGTCCGCTTTCTATGCTTCTTCGTGATTGCTGGCTGTCGGATTGTGTCCGGTTAAACTTCCAGCTAGAGGTCTAGACCGTGACGCTTTCGTCTCGAATTGGAAGTTTACAGACCGATTGTGGACACGTTAGCTATGCTCCTCCATGCAAAACGGTAACCTTTTTCGCATATGGCCGCATGTCTCCTAGCCGTCACTTAACGAGGCAAGAAGCAAGGGGATTCCTCTGTTTATCGACGGTCACTGGGGCACGTATCACCGAGGGTTCCCTTCTTCGTGGATGGACTCGTGAGATCGAGCGGTGATGGTCTGCATTCCTTGTATGCATATACCCCTTCCTCGTTGACCTGATGCCCTTGGGCTGGCTCCTTGATGCACGCAGTGAATACCGAGAAATGAAAAGCTCAAACGACCGGTATTCGACCTTTGTCTTCTGTCGGCTAAAGAGAATTATCAAGCTAGACGACGCCTCGAGATGGGGTGGCCACGTTGCATTCCAGGTTCTCGAGCATTTCTGATAGATTTGATGGGTCCCGCCCTGTACGTTATCCCTGAGCTGGAGAAAATGAACTCGCCTCTTCTCTACGCGCTGAGTTTTAAATCGAATGTAGGAGTCGCTGGTAGAGCGCGCCTCGTGCGCGCAGCCATTCTTCACATCCAGCCCAGATTTCTGGACTTGCTCAGAAGTAAACCGGAAGTATATTCCCCCTTTCAACACCTCGTGATTGCGCGCCCGTTCTCTAAGAAGCTTGGAGATGTGGGACAATCTCAGGTGGAATGAATCAACGCAAGAAAGAGGAATAGATTCACGAACAAACCAAGCAAGACAGCAGAGCGCTGAGAGTTCACTGGCCTAATCGGGGCAGAAGTTCAGAGCGTTCTCTCAAATCAACTTGTTGCCATGAACGCCATGTATTTTGAGATCATGAGAGCCGTATCAACGTCTAAGACCTTGAAAGTGCTTGGGTCCTCATACGAACCGCAGTGGGTGCTGATCATTCTGGCTAACAATCACTTCTATGCCCGCCAAGCCCTCGGCTTGATAGTCGCTATGTTGCAGTTCGTTGCGCAGCTTCTTTGCGAGCACGGGAAGGTATCCGCGTTCCGTATTCGTGTGTCCACCTATTACGACGATGAGAACCCGAAATAAATTATGAACGTTGGACCCTATGATAGAAGGAAATAGCTTCAAACTGACATAGGATGACGTGCTTCTCTGCAGCTACGGATGCTAAGACCTCATGCTAGATAATGGGAAGAAAAAGGAATGATATCAGTCACCAGTCCACATTGATGAGAAATGCCAAACAAGATTCGTGATTATAACGAGGGAAGAGCAGGATGCGTTGAATACGAAACCTGATCCGATAGAAAGGGGGAAAAGTGGGCGAATAACATACATGTGACATCTCTCCTGTAAAATATACGTCAGCTTGTGTGCCCACGAGCATCGACCCTCCGGACCCAGCACAAATGGCGATGGTTCGAACAGGGGATAAACGGGAACTTTTCGGACTGGGAGCATAGCCAACCTGGACTGTGTGATGACGAAACGTCAGCAAGCAATTCCAATTGACCAAAAGCATATATTTCGTTATACATTTTATGGTTCGTCCAACCATGTGTTGTCCAATGAATAGCACGCTCGAGCCGGTGACAGATAGAAACTTACGTTGCGCTACGTTGAGATGTTTTTTGATCCTGTCTTCTAATGCCCCCATCTCGATAGGCTCATCCATAGTCACGAGTCTGCCTTCTCCACCCTCGTTGATGCCTTCAGCGCTGATTTTATCACCAATCAAAGAGTGAACGCTGCCCTTGTCGCCGGCCAAAACGCCTTCGGCAAGCCAGTCATTGACACCTCCCCATACCGAATCTAGCGCAGTGTGAGGGGTGTAGATTGATGTCCCTTCAGCCGCGCATCGAAGAATGGAAGCTTGAAGGGGGTTCATTAAGGTCAGGGATCGCAGCGCCTTGAAAATCGGCGGATGATATGAGACAATGACAGAGACATTCTTCTCCAGGGCTTCAGCGCATACTGACGTCGTCAAACTGCCAAATAAACTGTGAGACGGACGGCCAGGCATTACCGATTTGCCGAATAAACCCACTCAATAGTCAAGAGGACATTCTTCTTGTGGGCGTGTTGTACGGGCGATTCTGCGTGCAAAGTTCCAAAGGGCTATGTATGGTGGATGATGAAGGGCCCCAACCTAGCAATAGACCAACCTGACAACTCGATAAGTACACACATGTTCATAGAGTTGAAATCCGCCTGACATTATCCCAGTTTTCTGCCAGTCGCAGAGGCGCAATGCGCTCCATCGCACGACATACGGATCGAACAAGGGTGCCCGCCATGATCTTTAATTGGCTCGATAGACAGGTTCCTGTTGGCAGATAGATGCAAACTAAGTGAAAACACGATGGCATGACACTTTCGACTGATTTACGCTTTCTCACGGTTTCCTTGGGACTCAAACGTCAAGGATGCCAGTGCCGGTCACCGTGAAGCCATGAAAGTGATTTCTACAATAGCGCGGAATTCATTCTTGTCGCCGGCTTGGTTCTCTGAGGGATTATTCTACCGGCATAACTCGTTGATGCGCCTTGACGATCTCGTTTGTTTTTGCTTGACATCAGGTGTCAAGCTGCTGACAGCCTGTCACAGATTTTCCCTGTGCCGAGACGTATTGAAAAAAAAAAAAAGACTGAAACCCTCATTCAGACAAGGTCGGATCACCGCTATTGCCTTTTGATTTTTGTGAGTTTCTCATACATCGTCTTTCACGGTTGACGTTTCTCCAAATCGCATATGTTCTCCCTGCCCGTGGTTAAGGAACGTTTATAAACGTTGTAGCTCAGTCCGCGCATCGGTACGTTCCATAAGGGTATATGGCCTCGGGCGAGGCCAAGTACCCGCCAGACGCGGATGCAGTATGGGAAAATGTCGGTGCCTAGCGTCTGTCACAGTGGAGCTAGGTCTTGTCTGCACGATTTCCTTCCTCGCGATGTTTTCGTGGGGTGACGTACCTCGAATCTGTAATCAAGGAACTTGCTCCATGTCCTAGGGCAGAATTGGCAGGAATCCACGACACGCTATTGCCGATCGAGCCTATAGTGCCGCCTTTCGGATTGGTCCTGCTTCGCACGGAAGACTGTTTCGTCGACCTTATTTCATGTTGAGGCCTTAAAAGGGTGTGTAACAGGTTTTTAGCACATGAGACGCTATTTTCTGCCACCAGTGACGTTAGCATCCATTTGCAATTCGACAGTCTTTGAAATTCTAGATTGTTTTTCATATCTTTCTCAGCACAACGTGCATATGGCTGACGCGCGAAAACACACTTTCCTTCATTCAGCTTATAACGTACATTCACTCTTGCACAAGATCAACGGTTCACCGTTGGCTGATTGTCCCAGACCTCTCTCATCTGACGTAACTTGATTAGCGCTGATATGTGAGACTCAGCCGTCTAGGATAAAAATATGAGCTCGGTTCGTTTACATCTTACTTTCATGCATGACCTGTAATGTGCAACTTGAACCGCTAGCAATGGTAATGCTTGTTTGAAGGCTTGCTTTGTCATTTTCTGTTCTCTGGAGGATGTGGATTGCAGCTCCTCGGAATATGTGTTACCCTTGACCTTTCTATCCATTCCTGACAAATAGGCCTCGGAAATGTTTCGAAGAAGGTTGCAATTTTCCGAGGAGCAAGGTAAGATATGCGGAAAGAGGCTGTAGCAGCCTCTATCATTAGATAGGCGCTCACATGAAACCACTTGCAGAAGTCGTTTGGTCCTATCTCCGCGGTCTTTGACTCCTTTTTCTAGAGCCTCAGCGCGACAAGCCGCACAAATATGAAAGCCAAGAAGACGAAAGCTGGGTCTTTCAGAGGCAGAAAAAGCCATTCCCTCGGGTTAACGGCACTTGATGATCATTCGCAGTGATTGTGGAAATTACGAGATTATTACTGACCAATTCAGCTGCTTGGTCTGGATGCGAGTGACGTTTTTAGCACCATTGGGCCGCTTTACAAGGTAGACGCGCCTTGGAACACTCCAAAATATGATTAGGGTTGGTTACACGCCTTATCCGTGGAAATCATTCTGAGGATGCAAGAAGCTATGATGGAGATCCGAATTTCTTTCAAGAGACGATTCTCAGGACCGAGATAGGAACGATGGGTTCGCAACCTTCTGACAATCCCTTTCATCTGCAAAAGCAGGGGCTCAAACGCCCACGGGAAAGTCGAGCTCGTGTGTAATGATGAGGGCGGAGCCAGGACATCGCAACCAGCCACGTTATTCGGTTTGGTTCGCAAGCGTTCGTGATGAAAGAGGTTTTGTCATCAATAGCCCAGACGGACTTGGCCAAGGATGCTGTATTGATGGGTTGTTGGCGAGATCCTGAAGTCGCCTGGCAGCTGGGAAGTCGAACAGCATTTCCAGCCTTAGCGATACAACGATGAAGCGAATCAGATCTGTTAGTTTCTAGACTCAAGGCAGTATTGACTCAGCGCGTCGACGAATCCAATTCCACAAATTTCTGTTCGGTTCGGAACTTAATGAGAGCTACGCAGTGTAATGCTACTCAACACATGCATTCTGAAGACTGGACTGAACGCACACAGCATCAATTTGTATTGTTCGCGTGGGATCGCGTCAGGAATGGGGCTCAGATTGACAAGAAAGCCTTAGCGCAGTGAGTTGTCTTTGCCATTGCAGCCTGCATTGCCACGCTGTCTTCCCTGCAAAACTATGTTCTAAAAGTTCCTGAATTGTTATTAAATACAGCCCGGTTAGCGAAATCATAACGGCATAATGATAATAGAGTAAAGTTAGCTATAGGCGTGTCACATCGCCGCCACCGAGATCCCTCCCTCTTAGGGCGGCAGTGCTGCCGGCAGCAGATGAGGACAGGGAGACCGGTGGACCAGGAGCAAGACTGGTCGTCCTGGGTTCAACGGCGCTATCGTCTTCATCATCCCCGAGCATGAATTCGCGATCCTCTTGGGTGCTAGGCACAGTGACGGGGGGAGGCCTGACCTTCCCTTTCTTCGGAGGCGGAGGTGGGGAAGGGGAATGTCCCGCTCCGACCGGGGAGCCTGCTTGAACTTGTACTTGCGACTGGTGGGAAATAGGATTGATATCGGTTCGTTTGCTGGTCCCCAAGTTCATGCGGGCGGGTTGAGGACGCACGAAGGTAGGTTCGGCCTGACTCAGGCTCTGACTCTGATGGCTAACTGGATTAGTAGTGGGGGTAGGTTGGGGTTGAGAGGAACGCGGAAAGGCAGCCGAGGGTGTATGGCTTCCAGCGTGTATGTCATTCGTGAGATCCCGCGCCCAGTCCACAGCTTCGTGAGTAAAGTATTTGACGCCCTCTATAGAGAATGGGGGAAGCTGATCAAGACCGCGAAGACGTAGGACATAGCGGTTATACAACGTGCCAAACACGATGTATACCATGACAAGGCCAACAATTCTACAGATATTTCTTCATGAATGCATGTATTTGGAATAACTATCAGAATTTTCGACGCACAAGATAGCTAAAATGGCGAAGAAACCCCATGGGCCACCTGGTTCATTAGTAGGGCAAGCGTACTGGTTCGCCGAAGTGATTATCCATGAGCTAAATGTTAAAATTAGGAAGGTGGAAAGTTAACGCACATGTGTTCTCCATTCTAGAAAGTATGAGCATGCATCGTCATCATCACCAGGTGGAAGCTGGCCGACTAAGCGTGGGCTCCCGCTGCCGAAAACTGACGTATCACAGACAAACTCAATCAAGGCCGACCCTCGGATTTTATTGTCGCCGTTCTTAGATTTGCATATCGAGCCATTAGAAAGGGTAAGGTGTAGCCGCGAGTCCTGTATTCCCAAGGTGGTATTTAATTCCCTGCCAAACGATGCACACTTCAGTTTAGTCGTCAGCACACATTTTGAGCCAGGCACATGTATGCAAAGCAGTGCCTTCGGTGCGCGGGAGAACAAGCAGCAGGCGCCACGGAATGCCGACGCCTAACTCACCCAATTGAAAAGTCGCCATGGTCCCGTCTGACCACAGCACCCACTTTGGCTACATCAACATCTTTCAAACCAAAGGTGTCTGTTTTCAGATTCCGGCATAGATTAAGCCAAAGCTGGTGGTTCCCCGGAGTCTTTAGTTCGTAATCTTGGCTGAATAAAATTTGAAAACCTTGTCGTTAGTCTTTGAGTGATGAAAATGCGTGAAATGTCGCTCGTACTTGGCTTTAAGTGGATTCAGGTCGTAATATTTCCGGTTAGCGTGAAGAGTGCAAGGCTTTTCATCAGCCGCAAAAACAACGCAAGCTAGAAGCAGAAGGATAACGGTCCGTAGCATTGAGATGGCAGCGAGGGGAGACGCGACCAAGCTGCTGGTAATTAGCGTTGACGGCAAGAGAGTATCGACGCAGTGGAAGCGTGTAATTGGGAGTACGTGACAGTCATGCGCTGGTCACGTTACAGCGGTCACAAAGAATTAGTCACGTCAACCCGCCAAATTCCGAACCGTGCTCAACGTCTCCAACGACGACAATGGCCTCTGCGCTATTGCGTTCAACATCGCGTTTTGCGCGACTTCCGACTGTGTCTACATTACTGCGTCGTAATCTATCATCAACTGCTGCACTGTCCGAGGCTGAGCCCGAAGCCAGCAAGACCAAAAATGTATTCGACTACCATACCGTAGAGGACCTGCATGGCATGACCGCGAGCGATATTCTAGCGGACCCGACGACTCGCTTGGATGCTAAAATGAGACATTTTACTGGTCTGTGGCTGTAGCACCTATCTTTTCGCCAAGGCTGAACTTTCTTCTTACAGTTAACTTTGGGTTAGTGATTTTTCTAATTCACCTCGCGGTGTCTGACGGCTGTTGAAACTAGTCCGCAACATCCTGCTGCTCATGGTGTGCTGCGCATGATTCTAGAGTTGAACGGAGAGGAAATTTTGCGTGCTGATCCGGTGGGTGGCTTTGGTAATTAAAGACCGTTCATATTGGATTAAACATTCAATAACAGCACGTCGGTCTACTTCACCGAGGAACGGAGAAGCTCATCGAGTACAAGACGTACATCCAAGCCCTGCCTTACTTTGACCGCCTTGACTATGTCTCCATGAGTACGCAGCGGACAACCACACGATTGCTTCGACTAAAATTACGCCCGCAGTGACGAACGAACTCTGTTATTCACTCGCCGTCGAGAAACTCCTCAATATACAGGTTCCTGATCGAGCACAATGGATTAGAACACTCTTTGGCGAAATTACTCGAATTCTGAACCGTACGTTGGCTCGATGCTGTGTGAACATTCTACCTGACTATTGGTCCTCAAGACCTGATGGCCGTCCTTACACATGTTATGGATGTCGGTGGTCTCACGCCGTTCTTGTGGGGTTTTGAGGAACGTGAGAAGCTGATGGAGTTCTATGAACGGGTCTCTGGCGCTCGGCTTCATGCCGCCTATGTTCGCCCTGGAGGCGTTGCTTTTGACTTGCCGCATGGTCTTCTTGACGATATCTTCAAATGGGCGACCCAGTTTGGCAGCCGAGTAGACGAGATCGAAGAAGTTGTCACAGGAAATCGTATTTGGAAAAACCGAACGATAAACATTGGGGTCGTTACCGCCAAGCAGGCGCTGGATTACAGCTTTAGTGGCGTCATGCTGCGAGGCAGTGGCGTACCCTGGGATTTAAGGAAGGTGGCGCCTTATGATAAGTATTCGGAGGTGAGCATTCGACAATGAATGCAATTGCTGCTGTGGTGCTTAACATATTAATAGGTTGAATTTGACATCCCCGTTGGCAAGAACGGCGATTGCTATGACCGATACCTTCTCCGTGTCCAAGAGATGCGAGAAAGTCTGCGGATCATCAGCCAAGTACGTGTACTCCTTTGAATGGAAACGGAACTATTTAATTGTGCACATAAACCAGTGTCTCAATAAGATTACCCCTGGAGCCGTCAAGGTTGACGATCACAAATTAGTTCCGCCACCTCGCGCCTCGATGAAAGAGAGCATGGAATCGTTAATTCATCACTTCAAGGTCGGTTACGCCTTGATTATAAAAGAAATTTCTTGATGTGCATGCCGCACAGATTTTCAGCGAAGGTTATTCCGTGCCTCCCGGAGAGACATACAGCGCCATCGAAGCACCCAAAGGCGAAATGGCCGTTTATCTAGTCTCGTATGTCCTTCCAAGCTCCGCGTGGAATTGCGACTCTGCTAACCATCGTTTTTTTCGTAGTGATGGCACCAACCGCCCGTATAGATGTAGCATCAGAGCGCCAGGATTCGCTCATCTGGCAGGATCTGACTTCATGATGAGACGTACGTCTTTTCGCTCATGGGACCTTGCCTATGCTAACTTTAAGAGAAATTATAGATGTTCGCAAATCCTTGTATCTCTATCTTTGTATCGACTGACTTTTCACATCTAGCATATGATTGCTGATGCTGTTGCTATCATCGGAACTATGGTAGACCTATGTTCCTCAGACCTGCCATTGGGCGCTGACACTCGGTTCACAGGACCTCGTGTTTGGGTAAATCTTCTTCCCTTGTTTCGTTATTGATACCTTGTTCTAACCTTTCACAGCGAAGTGGATCGGTAGATGCTTTTATGATTCCATACAGAGCACTCCATCCTGTAACTGGAATGTTGAGCCTTTTTTTCCCTTCTACCACGGCCGGAATGCCGCCCATGACGTTTATGGACTGACTTCATGCCAGACGGCATCCTCGTCTGACCCTGCGCTATTCCTTAAGCCACAAGACCGTAAAGCACTCGTGCGACATAACCACAGCTTTGACGCAATTGCTTCTTCTCTTCGGTTACGGGATAAACCCCCGGCCCGCCGAGAACAAACGGGGATGATTGCGAAGGCCGCCATGCCGCCGACTTTTTGTCCATCGTGCAGGCGAACAACAGATCTGCTGAGCACCGATGACTTAGGAGTTTGTGCAATTATTTTTGCGCTGGCTCGTTCGATCTGGGGTGCTCATACATGGCGCGCACGAAACGGAGCAAACTCGCTTTTGCGTTTAGGATGTTGCTAATATTCGCGTAGTTTGACGCGCTCCAGTAGCCCAAACTCCCTATGAGAAGGAGATATCGCGTGAAAGAGGATGTTTTTTTTCCTTCTTCTTTGGACACCGAGACGGGCCCGCTAGGATATTCGTGTAAAGTTGTGAACATATTGTGAGTTCGCATCAACGAAAGTGTCTCAGCGACAATGATATCAATGGCACTCCCATAATTCATCCTCGCTGTCAGTCGCTGCACATGCTCCATGCGTTGAGCAGGGGGCAAGTATCACCATGAGTCAGTCTGACCTGTGACTCTCACGCAGTTGACTTGCCCGTGACAACACTTGACAACGGTGCATCCATAGAACGCGTCGTCCATAAGAAACGATCCATCTATTCGTAACTACTCGCATATCCTCACATCCCACTTTTCAATGTTGGGCTTCCCAGATGGGATTGTGGACATCTTTGAGCGGACCCCACGTCGCCGGAGACCCAACAGAACCGACCAGAATCGGGAGAGTAAGCCGACACTGGCCAAAGCATTTCTTGAAAATTCTAACCCTTGCAGTAAACCGCCACGTTATTCAGGTCATGAAGCAACTCAGGCGAAGCGTGTCCGGCCGGCCAGGGATCAAAGACCTGAGAGGACTTCTAGATCTCCCTTTAGATATGATATATGAGGTCGGTCACAATGCTCTAATTTACCTCAGGTCCTATTCATTGAGTATATGCGTTAGGTCTTGACGCACCTTCACCCGCTCGATCTGCATCATCTATCGCGTACGACGAAACAGCTTCGGGCTTTCACGTTATCTCGGGAGTCTGTGCCAGTGTGGCAGCTCGCGTTTCAGAACTATCCGGATCTTCCGCCATGCCCGTCAGACATATCGGAGCCAAAATGGACGGATCTGCTCTTTGGCGCGTACGAATGCGATGTAGGCAAATTGACTTTCAAGAGTTTACCGTATATCTCACACAACTTCTTAGGCATGTGGCATGGAAGGCACTATACCTGAGTGTTGCGTTAGATGGCGTCTATGTTTTGGTTGCATCTATAGTATGAGGTTAGGTGACGATTATAATGGACTTGCCGTCGAATGACGAACACCCGCACAGAGACTTGCTACTGAGAGATCCTTCATACCAAGCATCCCTTAAAGCTAAAGGCAACCCAGAGAGTATGTCTGAATTGTGAAACATATGACCTACTTTGACTGGGCTCGATATACAGGCCTAAGTTGGTTCCATAACATGCCAGAACTGATCGACGAAATTCAAGACATTCAATTTAGACTCCTATGGGACGTCGAAGGCTCTAGTAACCAGCTCGAAAATTTAAAGGCGGATTTGAAAATCGGTCCCCTTGTACAGTCTATCATCGAGGTGAGTGGTTTTCATCAAATTTCTCTTCCGGTCTCTGGCTGAATTCAACATGACAGATTGATGAAGCATGCGTGCGATGGACCAAAGAACTTGAGAATGAGGCATTTGAGGAGCTGCGTCGTGACTGGAACCAAGTCATCAAAATGTTCGTTCATTTCTTGCCTCTTTATTTGCCTTTTCGACAGACGTTATGTCAGAGTCAACCGACGATTAACGAGGGAAGGTTATCAAGTCGATGATATCCTGAATATGTGTGGGAATAACGCAGATGATGCGCTTCCCTTCTACTGGGCTTGAGGTATAGATGAACTGAACCCCATGCGCTCCATGAGGCGCGGTACGTGGCAAACCTGCTGCTTCGGCTGATACACCGTTTAAGGGCAAAATCATAGAATGGTCGCGGATAAGACTTACAATCAAGTCAATGCTCGACGAATTCATTCGCAAACGCAAGGAACAGGAGAGAAGGTTTGTCGTCCGTGAACGTCTACTGGACATCCAATCGAATTACAGCTACCACCTGCTCCACACGTCCGTACGGAATTTGCACTCACCCCCGAAGGAGGAAATCACCCATTATGAACCGTTCCTTAGCATGATCGAGGATCCCTCCGAATTTTATGTCGACGTCGCCGAGTTAGAGCAACGAATAACGGCCTTCATTTCGAACTGGCCTCCTCGTTCGCTGAATGACCTGGCGGCGATTCTTCCATCGTTCACGTCTCCATATGCTGGTCTTCCAGACTCCCCTGACATGTTTTCAGCCTCATCTGTGTTCTCATGTCAAGAATGTCGCGAGCCAGGCATGCTGTCACACGGTTGGTGCCTTATTGGCTGGGAAGAAAGGGCCGCCCATAAATCGTGCTCGCGGGGGATACCACCACCAATTCTCCCACACGGAAGAGGCTGCGCCGCAGCAGCATCGCTACTCAATTTGCTCAATCTTGATATAAATACTCGTCCAGCAGAGCTAGATCAGCAGAACCTCGTTTTTGGATGCTCGGTCTGCAATAGAAAGGGAAGATACGAACGATACTCGTGGCGTCAATGTGTAAGTTCCCTATTCTCGCTACATCGCTCGGTCACGAACACGGATTATAGATATTCCACTATATGGAGACTGAGAGTGACAAGACCCACCTTACACCACAATGGTATATTATGGATGCCGAAGAACAGGCGGTTGTCGATGCATATAAGAGAGAGGTGACTAGAGTGGAAGAGGAAGCTTTCCATTGCATATCAGATATGTTGTGAAAGAGGACCACTGTGTTTGAGTATGTGTGTGTATGTGCTTGGTATTTGGTTAAAGAACGAATATCACGTTCAGCATCCCACTGCACAACTTCAGCTATGCGTTCTGCCCTAGGATTACGTCGACTTTGGAGCGCCCTTATGATTATCCTCGATGCTTATCGTTATCAGAGGGCCAGGAATGCCAAACCTGGCTTGGAAACTTGGCGAACTATGTTTTTACGATGCTTGACTTGTAAAGAAAAGGACAGAATGAGCGGTACTCATGGAGGCAATGTGTGCGTTGGCTTTTCGTTTCGTTCATCATGGATCTCAAGGAGCAGACAACGGCGGGTGCACACGAGAGAGAACAAGCGATGACCGAAGATGAAAGCTTGGGATTCTTGACGGACATGTCGTATTGAATATAATAGGTAACAGTGGACAAGTGCTCACTGACTCCGGTTTGGATCAAAGAGTCCAAGTCAGGCTATTAAACAATATCTGTGAAGCTGTGATAGCTATTCACTCAACGTGTTCAACGCATGCTGAAGCATATAAAGATGCGTCCAACCAAGCCAAGGAAAGGCCCTTGTTTCGAAATGGCTAATGTGTTTGTGAGTCGTACTTCCTCAGTCTATGACAAGACTCACATCGCTCCAGTTTGACATTGTTATCAATGACGAACCAGCTGGTCGTATTAGTTTTAGGCTTTTCGACGACATTGTGCCCAGGACGGCCCGAAATTTCCGCGAACTCGCCACGGGGCAGAATGGTTATGGCTACGAGGGGACTATTTTTCATCGCATTATGACCAATTTTATGATCCAAGGCGGCGACTTTGTGAGAGGGGACGGGAAGGGCTGCAGATCTATATACGGTCAGACGTTTGAAGGTGGGATTTACGCATGCTGAACGGAAAGCACTTCCGATCCCCTCTACCTTGCAGACGAGAATTTCAAAGTGAAGCATGACAAACCTGGGTTGCTATCAATGGCGAACGCCGGCAAAGACACCAATGGTTGTCAATTTTTCATCACAATGATACCAACGCCCTGGCTGGACAACACTCACGTCGTGTTTGGTATGTATGTTCAGCTTTCATGAGACTGTGGGCTGACATGTGGCTTCCAGGTGAGGTGACAGAAGGTATGAACGTCGTCGAAAGGATTGAAGAATACGGTTCGGTCTCTGGAACTCCTAGCGGCCGAGTTTGCATAGCAGCGTCTGGCATCTTGACATCAAAAGTCTTCGTAAGGACATCCCCGATTCGGATGGTAGGCGCTGGATTGATATGGCTTGTCGCAGTTCGATATCGATATTAATGGCGAGCATGTCGGTCGCATGGTCTTCAAACTCTACGACGAGGCCCTGCCGAGGACAACACGGAATTTTCGGGAATTGGCGATGGGAACTCATGGCTACGGATATGCGGGCTGCAGGTTCCACAGGATCATCCCTCGTTTCTTGATACAAGGCGGTGACTTTGACAAAGGAGACGGTAGGGGAGGCAAATCGATATACGGCGAAAGATTTGAGGGTACGCAGTATGCTCTTTGGCATCAACCACGTACCTCCCGTGCAGGTTAGATGAGAGTTTTTGTTCAACCATACGAAAGGAGGTTTGTTAGCTATGGCAAACGTGGGCAGGGATGCGAATGCGTCGCAATTCTACATCACTACTGCACCGACGCCCTGGTTGGATGGGAAATATGTCGTATTCGGTGAGTCGCTTTTGCGCAAAACCGTACCGTTCAAGTCTGAATTTGAGATGCCATATCCAGGGGAAGTGATGACTGGCATGGACCTCGTGAAGTTGGTTGAGAGCTTTGGGTCCCCGTCTGGTATACCAAAAGCTAGGATTACCATTGCAGCTTCTGGGGAGATTTGAGCCATAGCCAGTAAATGGGGACAGCCACTAGTCTACTGTGTTGCCATAGAATCATGTTTATTTGCCGAAGTGGCAAATGACATCGCCTGGCGGAGGTATCTGTCTTTGTTCAACCCGAGTCACCTCGGCGCGATTTCTCCTGACGAACTGCTGACATGCTGTACCCATTTTGCGGCTTGCAAGCTGTCACGTCAACGTGAGCGGCAGTACATATAGACGGACATAACAGCTCCCCTCTTGTCATTATTGCCTGCAAAAGTGCTTCCTTCAACACGACATCAGCATGACGGATTGGTAGTTTGCCTTTGTAGAGCTGGCGAAGTTCCCTGATTGTGAGGACTGAAGCCCGTTCGCGTGTCGCTGCATCCGTCATATACTAGCACAACACGGCATTGACTAGATGGGTTTCTAAAGTATGCGAATATTGTTCGAAATCTTCGAAGGTGGTTCGAACGATTTTGAAAGTTTCGGGGTATTTCAAAGGGCTGGGAAAATAGATCTGGAGTTCGTTGTTCCCCTTACATCACCCCCATTAAGGTGCGGCACTGAGACGCGCTGAGACTGGTGCAGGAAGGACGGGGAAAAGGATGTTGAAATAAGCAGCATGAATTTCTCGAGGCGCACCTGGGTGTCATGGGTAGAAGTTCCCAAGCTTTCTTGGTCAGTGATTATCTCGTCTTCTTGGATGTCCTGAGACGTAGACACATCCTTTCCATGGTGAGGAGAAGAGTCTTCACCTTTACCATGGGTTGAACTGACAGCGAGCTTTCTATAATCGTCGGAACTGGAAAGGCTTAATCGCCTTTGCGGGGGCTGTGCGGGAGGAGCAGGCTCCAGGTATGACTGCTGACTATTTTCTGAAGGCTCTTCAGCGACCATGTCTTCATTTCCAGACTTGTCTGTGTGGAGAATTCGTATCAGAGTAACGTGACTCGAAATAGCCTCATCATGTTGTTGTTCTACAGCGTTTATTTGTTCGTAGAGTGTCAAGGAAGTCACAGTCGTCATCCTGATAATAGTCTGAAGAATTGGTACAACTGCGAAGGGGGCTGCATTGGGCGTTCAGTTCATTCATTGCAACAACAGTGACTCGAAAGGTAAGGTCGGTAAGGTTGGGTCGAAAACACCTGAATAGACACTCATTCAAATGCTTGCTCTCCTTCGACCTGGAGGAAACCGGCTTCATTCCCCCACTCAATCTTTCACTCCAGTTCTGCGTCGTACTTCCATGATAATGGCCCCTCGTTTCATTCCTTCGCGCCTTGACGCAATCGAGGATATCGAAGATTACCAACCCGGTGGTTACCACCCAATATCTGTCGGCGACACCTTTGACCATGGGCGTTTCAGGATCCTTCATAAACTCGGATTCGGGGGTTCCTCTACTGTTTGGCTGGCGCGCGACCAGCGGGAAGAGGGAGACCAGAGTAGAATCGTCACCCTCAAGGCAATGCGCGCCGATGTTCCCTCATCCAAGGTCCTGAGCGAGATCCCCGAACTGGTTATTTCCCAAAAACTTAAAGCATCTCTCCCTCTTTCCGAGTCTGTGGACTTCCAGACTGTCGATCACCATTTCTTCGTACAAGGTCCAAACGGGTCCCATCTATTCCTCATATTCCCTCTTGCTGGGCCCAGTATCCTTGCCATGTCTGACTCACCCGGGCGAGCTGCCGGTAGTCGACGAC
Source organism: Macrocybe gigantea (assembly GCA_011319805.1). Classification (NCBI taxonomy): domain Eukaryota; kingdom Fungi; phylum Basidiomycota; class Agaricomycetes; order Agaricales; family Callistosporiaceae; genus Macrocybe; species Macrocybe gigantea. Next base: position 127,884 of record SJRY01000120.1, read on the forward strand.
TACGTGCAGACTTGGCTAGGAAGGTCGCGAAACAAACAGCGATGATGATACACCACATGCACTGCATCGGCGTCGTTCATGGAGGTTATAGCAATCTCCTGCCTCTTTTTCAACAATGTCAGCTGCTGACGAGTGATCCCATCCAGACCTGACCACATCGAACATCTTGTTTCGCCTGTTGCCCCACGTCATCAAATGGTCGGATGCTGAAGTGTATGCCCATCTGGGCGACCCCGAGACGGAGAATGTCAGAACCCGTGACAGACAACCGCCCGGGCCTCACGCACCAGCCATGCTCGTCGCACCCATCCAGAACTCCAAGATGTCGGACGCGACGCTTCTTCAAGAAAGCGTTGTCGTCGGTGACTTTGGCCAGTCCTACATCGTCGCCTCTCGACCCTCATCCTACGAGCCAGGTACGGTGCTGAATTACCAGTCGCCAGAGGCACGGTTTGAGGGGCGCATGGGCCTCGAGACGGACATCTGGGCGCTCGGATGCGCGATCTATGAAATCCGCGCGGGCTTTGCCCTTTTCGAATCGTTCTTGGGAAGTGACGTCGACATTCTCAGGCAGACGGTTGAGACGCTGGGCCGACTACCCGACCCCTGGTGGGCTGCTTTCGAACAGCGTGCGCTATGGTTTGAAGGGGACGGGCAGCCGAAGAGCGAGCAGGATCAAGAACGCGCTGGCGTGCTTCTGAAAGCCTACAGAAGCTCCATCAGGGCGAAGTTGCTCGAGATAGGCAAGCAGGACGATCCGCCGTCTGAAGACGAAGGTCCGATGATTGAAAAGCTCGGGGTGCGCCTGCATGAGGAAGAAGTCGGGCTGTTGGAGGATCTCTTGGAGAAGATGTTGAAGTATATCCCAGAGGAGAGGATTCACATACAGGATGTCGTCCGGCATCCGTGGTTCACTTGAGGTTTCGATCCATTTCGCACGCTCTTTGCTCTTCACCGTATCCCACCTATTCCATTTCTCTTTCGGCGCCACTCCCACAAATGAAAAAGGCCTCTTTTCATTCCAGATCCCGTCACTTGGGATTCCGTCTCTGGAGTTCTCAGTCTACCCCAACTTTGGACCAAAATCTATAGGTCGTGCCGTTGCGCTACCTTCTCTCTTTAAGAATATCGAGAATAATCAGGCTTTCACATTGCCAATTCTTGATACGAGACTGCATGTCATCGGAGAGGTAAGCCAGCCTCTGCGACACTTTGTTTTGCCATTATGTTGAGCCGCTGCAGGTTGGTTTTGAGGTGAACGTCATTACTCCGTTCGAGGGCGTGACCCTTGACGTTGGCGGGGACTTGGAGACGTACTGGAAGTCCATGGCCGTTAGGTGCAGGTCACTGAAGTTTTGAGGACAATAACGTTTCTGTATTGACTCGACTCCGACTTAGGTACTGCACTGCATGACGGCAGGTAACAAGACCCATACCTCGCCGCAATGGCGTATTTTGACTTTAGAGGAGGCTAAACAAGCACTGAAACAAAAGGAAGACGCTTAGACGATCGAGGATGACAGCTTGGAGTACTTTACTCAATTGCTGAGCGCCTGATGAGCATATGTACTGCCTTTACGATATCAGAAAAGGGTTGTTCACTGATCTTGCATATATTCGGGGTTGATCTTACAGCCAAATTCTACTCGGACTATCACCTGCAAGCAATTCCCAATACTTCACAGAATCTGGAGTGATGCATCGAGCCTTCCGAATGGATCGAGTTCCGGCCTACCGTGGTTTCCCTACACGCATATGAATGCTGCTTTATGAAAGAGAATGACATATGCTTACTGGAGGAGTAGGCGCATTCCCAAGGATCTTTTCGACCTTCTTCATGATGTCATCTGTCAGTTTGGGTATCACCTCCAGCGCCTTCAAATTATCCTTGATTTGCTGAGGTGAACTTGCGCCGAGAATAACAGTCGAAGTGTTGGGATTTTTGGCGATCCATGCCAGGGCCAGACATGCCACGGTCGTCCCAAGTTCCTCTTCGGCGAGCTTTGTGAGCTCGCGTACCTTTCGGATTTTCTCCCGTCCTTCAGCAGACTGCAAGCTGTCCGCGTTCTTTTTGAATTGCGGGATTGTGGCGTAACGGCTGTTCGATGGAATTCCGTCGTTGTACTGACGTGAGATCCGGGTAAGAATCGCACTGGAAACGATGATGGGCTAACGCATCATTACCTTTCCAGTCAGCAACCCTCCTGCCAGGGCCGAAAATGCTGTGGTCCCAAGATGATATTTGCGATACAGCGGCCTGATCTCGATGTGATAAGAGAGAATAATCTCCATCGAGCCGCCTAAATTCAACATACGCATATTCTTTTTCTGCGCGCTCGCGATGAAACATGCTGCAAGACCAGATTCGTGAGTGCGATCATCCAAGGGTAATGGCGATTACTGACTGATGCAGGCATTGCTCAGCAATGGGCGCACACAGATTGAGCCGCTGAGCGACGTCTTGAAGTTTGTCAGCGATTCCATTAGGTGCAATGGCTTTTAGGAGGGACTAACGATTGGCTTCTTCAATCTCACGGGCACTCCACTCAGATGTTGCCCAGTAAAACGCCTATAAAAGCGCCCGTCAAAGAGATGGCTCTAGAAATAGCACGTCCGACTCACCCATCCTTTATCGATCACGTAGTTAAACGCGCGAACAACTTCCTCCATCGGAACTATTGAAACGCCCAAACGGGTGAGGAAAACCGAACATCGCATCAACCTGCGAACCGAGCGCGCAGGCCAGCCTGCGAAATGGAGAAAAGCTCACCAGTCGAATCTGGACGATGGGCGAAGATGACGTCAAGATAATCGAGCTGGAGGCGCGCGAGGCTCTCCTGAGTCCCTTCGATGATGCTTAACGCCACAAATCAGGTTCCCGCTTCTCTGAGAATTGATCGAACAAGGGACAAACTGTTTCCGAGAGAGACCGTTCGCATTGGGTCCCTTTCGTACACCCCAAAAGAGCTTTGTGGTGATAACAAGATCGGACCTTCTGAAGCCGAGTTCCTTGATAGCTTGACCCCTGTAGTTTTGTGTTCGACGTCAGTCGCGAGAAAGATTGTGAGGGCGGTGATAGCAGAGTGGAGTCGGAAGTGTTGCTTAAATTTACATTGCTTCTTCGGATTTCCCAGAGTTGTACTCCTCTGCTGTGTCAAACATGTTGATTCCATTTTCAAAGGCGGTCTTGATGATTTCCTACAAGAGTAGTGGCACGAGGGGCAGTAAATCTCCGTATGTCGAAATTCAATTTAGGTCACAGATCTCTTTCGTACCTTGACAGCATCGCCGTTAACAGATCCCCCAAGAGTCAGCCCTGGAAATGCGTTGTAAATCCGACGCTTGCATCAACGTTTTCTCAAGAATGGAAAGACAAGGCTGCTGCTACATCCACCGAGTGAGAACAGGGGAACACGAAGACCGCTAGGACCAAGACGGCGGAAGGGCATGCCCTTTGGGTCGTACTCCATCTTCACTTCTGGCATTTTGTTTCTGATGGGCGTGGCAGCTCGATGATTTTTCCGGACAGATAATTCAATACTCCAGCACCTTGCTGACGACACAGCGAGGCGATATGGCGGCGGGCGTGAACGGAAGCTGATAAGAGTCGAGAGGCTCGAGCACGAGAAATCGGCCAACGAATCTCTTTTATTTTCAAAAGGAAGAGAATTCCGAGCTTTCACCGGCACCAGGTCCGGATGAGAGCCCTTCTCCACCCTCCCATGATCCAGCCGTGAATATATAGGGACCCATGTGCTTCCTTCAGGAAACGGTGAGAGGATTGACGACACGTTGCCGAGTTTGGTGAGAAACGTACGTCGCATGGCGCAATTAATTACACAATCCGTCGTCATTTGACCTTGTGTCCGAGTCGATTTTTTGAGACAAGAAGCTCATGAGGAGACGTGGCGGTGGACTACAGCGAAATTTATAGTGGTTGTCCGAAACCGGGTTTGTGCAATACGTGTAGAAGGCGCCTGGCAAGCGGCTTGCCGGGCGTCTTCGGCCGCCGAAGACGCTGTTCGTGAACAAACGAGCACATCCCACCCATATCGTCAAATTGGCCACTCGGAGTTCAATGAAAAAAATTTCGGATACGGGGAATCGAACCCCGAGCTGCCGCGCAATCCTTACAATAGGTGAGAGGCGGCAATGTTAGCCGTTACACCATATCCGACTACAATATGATTACACAACTAAATCATGAAAGTCAGAATCACTCCGGTTCTTCCGGGAACGCCTCCATCGTCCCTCCCGCCCTGGTGTCAAGACAAGGTACCCCATCTGCGCGACTCTGGTCCGCTGTAGCCGTTTTCTATAAAGTAACCCGGGAAATGAACAGATGCCGCTGAATAATTTGCGAAACAGGGCGGGTCGATAACGCAAATGAATAATCCTGTCCGTGCATTGCGTCAGCCGCGGCCATTGTCTGTGCGGGTATTTAAGGCACCGTTGCACCCCGCGCGTCGCCTTCCCAGTTCATCAGATTATCGGTCTTTCTCTTCGACGACTTTCTCTGGCAAAATGGCTGAATCGACAGTTCTGCGCGAATTCGACCCGAAAAACATGCCTTTCAGGAGACTCGGACCTAGTGGTCTCCGCGTATCCGTGTTTTCTCTCGGCGGGTGTACGTCATGTCGACGATTCTGAGCTCGACTTGTAGGATTGATTTACGCTTTTTTTTGTAGGGTTGACGTTAGGAAGCGCGTTGTCGGTGATCCCGTCAAAGTCCGTGACATCAAACGTCTGTGACTACGGGAGATTGACCTTTTGTCCGTTCTGCATGTAGGAAATTATCAAAACGGCATTCGATGCTGGCATCAACATGTTCGATACCGCGGGGCCTATGCGGGTGGGAATTCGGAAAAAGAAATGTGGGGTGCCTAGCGGTCTTGTAGAGATCAGCCCGCTGACGCAATCTTTCATTATATTTTCTTCTCTTCCTCTTCCTTGTCGCCGCACCAATCAACAGGGGCCGCGCCATCAGAGAACTCGGACTTCGAAGATCGGATTTGGTGATCACGACAAAGCTGTTCTGGGGCGTCCGCAAAGGCCCTAATGCGAATGGCCTATCCCGCAAGCAGTCAGTTCCTCGGTCTGCTAGATTGCTTCTCCGTAAATGACTGATATATTGTTGCATGTAGCATTATTGAGGGCACCCAAGAAAGTCTTCAGCGGCTAGGACTGGATTACGTCGATGTCATTTTCGCCCACCGACCTGACAATACTGGTAACTGACCTCATGGCTTCACGTCGGGGCTGCGCTTTAACCTTTACGCTAGTGCTCATGGAGGAGGTTGTCAGAGCCTTCAATTATGTCATTGACAAAGGATGGGTGAGTTCCTGTCGAAATAGTCGTTCTCGGCCCGACGCTCAGACGTACGCAGGCTTTCTACTGGGCAACATCGGAATGGGGTGCCCGCGAACTTGAGGAAGCATGGCGTATGGCGCTCACCTCAATTCTTTCTCTTGAACTTGCATTAACCATTGTCTGTATCTAGATGTTGCCGATAAGCTGAACCTGGTCGGACCAATCGCCGAACAATGCCAGCACAAGTGCGCCAACATTTTTCCCCGTTGACGGACCTCTCTTAAATCGTCGCACTAGCATGTTTCACCGAGAACGTCCTGAAAAAGAATACGAGTGCGCCTCCTTCTTTCTGGCTGAGAGCTGCCGTACCGACGCAATTCGTCAGTCCTTTGTACAGAAAATATGGTTTGGGGACGACTGTATGGTCCCCCTCGCCTATGGGCTGCTTACCGGAAAGGCACGTACCGCCGAGGCTCCCTTGCTTGGTGTCACTGAACCAGATCGCAGTACAACGACGGAATACCAGAGGATTCACGCTTGGCCACGCAGAAGATGTTCAAGGACACCCTGAACAGCTTGTCGCAGCCTGAAGGCCAAGAGAAGATTCGCAAAGTAAGAGAGCTCACCAAGCTCGCTAAAGAAGGCAGGCTAGTCCCAAGTCTTCCACAAAATCATACTTATTCGTGATCGTCAGAGCTTCACACAAACGTAGCTGCGCTCGCCTTGGCTTGGCTCGCGAAGAATCCCAACACGTCCACCGTCATACTCGGCGCTTCGAAACCGGAACATATTAAAGAGAACTTGAAGGCTGTGGAACTTCTCCCTAAGCTCACCCCTGAAATCATGGAGAAAATCGAGAAGATCCTCGATAACAAGCCAGCTCCTGCCGTTCGTCTTTTATCCTTCCACTACTCCTAGGTCTCGATTATTAACTCGGGTCGTACAGGGTAACTACGGCAGACCGTCGCTGGATCCCTTTGGTAAACTGTGAATTTCGGCTTTCTAGAATGGGATCTTTAGAATAGGGCGTATATATTATGCTATTGTTAACTAGTACAATAATGTACGAACGTCTACAGAAATCTGCCCTGGTATTTTGGTACCGAAACGCGTCTTTTGAAATACCCTTTTGAAGACGCGACTGATCACGTGAAGCACAGATTGACCTGCCCTCATTGCCTTTCCTTGACACGTACCCTGCTATAACACAATATTTCACGAAATCTACGCTTGAACGATAGCTACAGGTCGACCGACAGGAGGAATTCGACTGAACATTCAAAATGGTCTGTCTACGCGGGATTGCATGTTTCTTGGCTTCGTTGTGAAGATTTAACCCGTCAATAGGTCGTTCTAGCGGCGTCGATATGCACGAAGGGCGGTAAAGGTGAGCATCAACAAGTTCTATCTAGCACGAGTTCCAGCTGAATTAGAGCCCGAACAGCCGTAATCTCGCGCCAGTTCCGCGATATGACGCGAACAAGAATTGAATCGCTACTTGCATCTTTCCCAAAACTCATCCCGACGAATACTCAACACACATCAGTTGAAACCGCGGACGTTCGATACGTCTACCAACCTTTGGAAGACCTGTATATACTCCTCATAACGAACAAGGCATCCAATATTCTGCAAGACATCGACACGCTGCATCTTTTCGCGAGGGTCGTCTCCGATATGTGCAGGAGCGCAGACGAGCGGGAGATCCTCAAGAATGCGTTTGAACTATTGAGCGCATTTGATGAGATTGTGAGCATGGGATACAGAGAGAACGTCAACCTGATGCAGGTCCGGAATATTTTGGAGATGGAGAGTCACGAGGAGAAGATCCAGGAGATTATCGCCAAAGTGAGTTGCAGTGCACTCATTGTCTCGAGAAATCTAATCAGAACTGCGCGTTTTGTAGAACAAGGAGGCAGAGGCGAAGGAGGAGCTCAAACGGCGGGCGAAGCAGCTGGAGATGCAACGCCGGGAACAACAGCGCCGCAATGCTGGCATGGGCGGAAGCAGTTACCTCGGCGGTGGCCTCTCCGGGTACTCCCCTGTTCCTCAACGTTTCGATTCACCAGAAGTATCTGCGCCTGTTACGCGCATCAACACGTCGTCACCGGCAACTCGCGCACCTGCGTTCAAGGGCTCGGGGATGAAGCTGGGAGCGAAGAAGACGAAGCAAGCCGAACTTTTGGACGCTCTGGGTGGCGAAGTTTTGGCTGCAAGTGCTGCAGATCTCTCGGTGCCTCCAACACCCAGTGCTGCCCCCGAAGCGACCCCCGTCTCGCAGAAGAGCGATGGCAGAGGCAGCATTCCAGAGGTGGAACAACAAAGGTTTATATTGTCTCTTTCTCTGGTCGAACGACTTATTGATGCGCATATAGTGTACACATTCTCATCAAGGAACAATTGTCTTTGTCCCTCCTTCGCGACGGAGGTGTCCAATCCATGGAACTCAAAGGCGATATGAACCTCCTCATATCTGATCCCGCCGCAGCACACCTCCGACTTACCCTTCCGCCTCCCAGCGACTTTGGAGGAAACAGTCTGCAGTTTAAGCAGCACCCCAACGTTGCCAGGTTTGCACCTGGGCAAGACCGTGTGATCGCTCTCAAGGACACATCGCGGGCTTTCCCTGTGGGTCAGAGCTTGGCGGTCTTGAAGTGGAGATACGCCGGTACCGACGAAAGCAACGTTCCCCTGTCGAGTAAGCCGATGATGAAGTCTGCGAGTAATTTTTAAACTGACACCTTTTCCTGCATCAAGTCAATTGCTGGCCGTCGCCCTCTAACGATGGCACATGCGAAGTTAGCATAGAATATGAACTTGAAAATGAGAGCGTAACGCTCTATGACGTTGTCATCTCCATTCCTCTACCGTAAGTCGAACCTGCCCTTCAGGAAAATACTTTGTGTTTACGAGGTCCTGGTTGAAGTGACGGGTCCTACCCAACCGTATCGTCTCATTCAGGAGAATGGTCTCTCAATCCGTCATCCCATTCTATCGCATGGTCGATTCCCCAGATCAATGCTTCAGAAGATACGCGCACGGGATCCATGATTTTCACTGTTGGAGGCGACGATCCAGGCACTTTCTTCCCGTGGACGTGACGTTCAATGCGCAAGGAAGCCTGGCAGGCATCGGTATCTCCTCTGTCAGCAGTGTAGATGGTAGCGAAGCTCCAGCATTCTCAGTGGATTCCATTGTCAGCGTCGACGAGTATTCGGTTGTCTAATGGAACAGGTTCTTGTAGTGCTATCGCAATTCTTATGATCTGACTGACATCGGCGTCGATTCTTGGATTCATGAACGTGCTAACGGTAGGAAAGCTGCAACCACTTTCTATCTTATGTGGCACGTAGGACAGAGGCTGTGTGATAAGCACTTTTCGAAAAATCAGTCACAGAATGTGTCCTTCCACAGAAACGATAATGGTTCTGCGGAAGAAATGGTAGTCGTTGGATAGCGAATCAGTTCTGATCTTGACACTAGTTGGAGTGGGTGATGCCTGGTGTCAACGGTCAAAGCCGATATCAGCACATCGACACTTCAGCCGGCCGACGTGACTTACGCGTTTTGCACATGTTCAAATGCTTGAGCTCTGCTCACAAAGTTTTGAAAATGCGAGACACAGTGGCCGCAACTCCAAGAGTCGACTGACGCGGGGGCAGGCTGTCTTCTTTCTTCTCTGCGGACCTTTGCTGTTTGTGTAGCAGACAGGAGGACCCAGTTAAGACAGGAGGTGTGCGAGCTTTGGAGTTCCATCGCGATTGCGTGCATGACCTGGAAAGTGCCTGTCAGTTACTTGACCGAAATCCTTATTGCAGCGCGAAAGGGGGAAATAAACGAACGCTTTCCCTCCACGTGAGGGCCTTGTATCCCCAAACTGTATTTCCCTCCTGGTGCGAGTCATCGCCCTGAACCGGACACGCGGTGCAGATAAGACGGGGATCAAGATCATCGACAGCTTGTGTGGACGACCTTGGGTCCAAGCCTAGCAGTTCAAGCAGGTTGGCGGCGGTCCGTGATCCAAATGGGTGGAGAGCAAGGCGTTTGTGCGTCAAAAGGTGCGGACAACCGAGATGCGCGAGCATATCCTCCTTTCCGATGAGACAAAGGCCTGGACGGCAGACATCGGTCCGTCTCGATGTGTGGTAGTTCTCTCGACATGAAGGGCAACTAAGAACCGCCGTTGCGAGGTCCATGACAGAATCGTCCTGAATTGAGAGTTGGCTGCGAAATGCATGTAGAAGGTCCTGCATCTTGGATTCCGTCCATTTCAGGATGACATCCGACGGAAGCTGGTCCATTGCTTTGCGAAATTGCTCCATCTGTATGTTGTCACGACCCGGCTGATTGACAAGGACTTGGAATGGTTCACTGAGAAGGACTTCATAGTCTGGTGGAAGACGAATTCCTCTCTGCGCTTCTATGTTCTGTTTGTGGCGCGAATACAACCTTCTGATGGTCACTCGGCGGCGTGCTAGGAGCGCTACGCGTTCCATCTCCTCCCTGTCTGCTTTATTCTTCAGGGCCCAAGAATCTAAAAGTGGGAGCATTCTTTTCCAATCTGACAAGATGTCAGTCTGTCCAATTATATCTGTATATAAGCAGAGCAAGGGTAGGTACCTCGGTGGGTAATATCCTTGTGCAGATTAAAGTATCCGGGACGTATAGTAATGTCTACGAGGTCATGGCCAAGCGCGGCGAGGCGATCGATGATCCTGGAAATGTTGTGTAGGTGGCTCAAGACCCTGCCCATCTAAGCACATACCCATGACTTACATGTTATGATTGCGATTGGCTTTCCTTTCGGCCTCCTGTTCCAAACTGTGTCGCACATCCCACGCCCAGCGCGACAGCCGCAAACCATCCTGAAAAGATAAGACGCCGCTTCAAATAGGGCGTCAACGAGATGAGAGAATGGAAAATCACCTCAGTCGCAGCCGCGGCTTTGATCCTTCTCATGACTTTAAATTCCTCCAAGGCCTCTCGGCTTCCTGGAACTTCTTGTCGAATCGCTTCATAATACTGCCGAACAATAGCATTGGTGCCTAGGATGTCCGCTTTGTAACATTGGCCACTCATACGAGAGGGACCTTCATGCTGATAATATTGACCGGCGACTAATTTCAGAGCTCAAAACATGGTCGAAAGAGACAAGGATGGCTGCTCCATACATAAACGGTATGTTCGAGGCACCAGCGACCACGTTTCTGGCAAGATGCCGCCAATAGCCGGAAACTCTTCAGACAGCAACCTGTATTGAGTGAGCGAAGCACGAAGCGTTTACGGAATATCGTCACTCGCTCATTAGGTCTACACTCGGGCAAAGTCTTCTAAGTAATGCAAAATCGAGATGGACACCGCAAGCATCACATTCCTAAAAAAAAAAAAAAAGCAAGTCCTCAGGTCTAGTTGCCATCCGAGATAAAAACTGGTGAAACTAACATCGCACTTGGCTGGACCAAAAAGCAATGCTGCCCAACGAGGTATGAAGATATTTTGAGGTGCCGTTGGAAGATCACGACGAGATTCGAACGCTTTGATCCACAAAATGGCCGAACTTTTCGAAAGAAGCAGCTGTCGTAACGCCCTTGCTGTCATAGTAAGGTGGTATAGATCGATTGGGTGGAGATGGCCAAGAACCTTTAGAGTACTTCAAGATCATGGTACGAGCATTCTCAGAGTATTACTGACATCATAAATGAGCTCTATGGGCATGTAGAGAGAGATCAAGCCGCAGTGGACATCACGATTTGGTCTTGTAGAAAGAGCCTTCCGCACTGTCATTAGGTACTGATTTGTGACAAAGTTGCTGGCTACACTCATGCAGGTGAGCGGACAGGTGGACATGCACGAAAATTGGCGATAGATATACTCACCGAACAATGCCGACATAGGACGTTGCTCGGCGTTCCACGACACTGGATTGAAGAATGGAGTGGCTGCGTGGAACGGCAGTTCTTTCGACATAACAACATGCTGAGAAAAGCGGGCATAGCCATCTTCGAGATCATCAATGAAATCTTCTGAACTGTGGGAGAGATTGCTTGATGTTGCTTGCATGCGTGTCGACGACAGAGGAGGTTAGGTATTCTTCGATATATAAGATACCAGATCATATGCCAACAAATGAGAACACACCCAATCTTGAATCAGCGTGAGTCAGATGTTATCACGATTGGGCGTGCTGACAAGCAGGCGCTAGACAGTGCTATTGGCGGTAGCGACGGAAACAACGACTGGGGCATTGCACGCAGCAACGAGCTATGAAGCAATGAATGAGTGCAGCCACAACAGTCGAATGAAAGTAACCACCCTTTCTTCAAATGAAGATGCTTCCGAGATTTGGGGCTATGACTCCAATCCCACAAGTCCACTGGTAACAATGTCTAGCGCCCATCGTAGAAATGTCCAACAGTCGAAGTTGACAAGATCCGTGTCAGAGTTGTCAACTGATCGCGGCTCACGGGCTCACGGCCCCTCCTCCGTCGAACCGCTTGGATGTTTGGAAAGAGTCTTTTACATGACGAAGAGAACGATCATTAGTATTTTTGAGAGAAGTGGGTGACGAGGTTGGGCTGGCCATGGATTCAATCCCCTACAAGCCAAAACAACAGACCACCTCCAATTTTACAATAGCAACTTACGTCCAGTCATACGCTGAGCTATGGCCATGGCCTCCATCTCACTACGCCCACCCCCACCAAACTAATACCATTCATCGGAGGTGTTGCAGAGCCACGTCGTTGAAACACTTTCTTACGCGTTTACCTGGATCGTCTTGGAGTGGCCGCGGTCTCGCGCGCAAAACGGTGGACTGAATTCTACACTGGGCCACGAGCATAGAACAATGCTTTAACAAGCCTTCGCCTTCGCCTCGGCGTCTGCAATCTTGAAAAGCGATGGCTCCTTCTCCGTCCTCTTCCAGGCTAGTCGGGCGACTGCGATGCACCTCTTCGTCACCGGTCGCAACGGCTGGGAATGCTCTTCCTTTCAAATGCTCAGTATCCTGGTCATAAAGGCATCACAATATCGACAGACGACGACTCGGACGACCACATTCAGAGCGACAATGCCCCGAGTTTGCGCGACGCTGTTCAGCTTTGACGACCCCCGCTTTGGCGTACCTTTGTTCTGTCCCTCTTCCTTTCGAGCTTTGACTTGGACCATCTGGGCGAATATAAGACTCAGGTATGTCCTACAATCTCTCTCGTCGTAGCAGATCGCGTTTTCGGGTTGCTTGTCGAGTCGAAAGGAGGAAGAACAGAAAAAAAAAAAAAGAGAAATGACGTATCCTAACCCTCTCCATCCCCCAGTCCCTGACGTCCGCGTATCCTCATACTCGACGCTTTCGGACACCGTCCAGCCTGGTTCCTCCGCCTCCCGTGCATGCCAGCCCTCCCCTTCATCCCTTACACCCCGCAGTGCAAGTTCCGTGAAGCGATGGGCCGTTCGCAGCCTCGCCATCCCGCGATCGCGTTCGACTTTTACGGACAGTCCAGACGGGCGTGCCGATGCAGGAGCTGTCCTCGCGCAACGCGCAGGCGCTGGCGCGCGTGATCCGGGGCGCGGACGATCAAGTTTTGGTCCAAACGGGCTTGACGAGGATCGTGTTCCGCATCCTCGTGAGTCCGTCCGAGAGGCCATGACTGACCCGCCTCGCTTCTGACGGCACATGCTAAACAGTGGCCGGGTTATGAGCACTTGGACTGGACCCGTTCCATAGAGGTCAACACCAAAGCCCCAATCACTCGCGTCCAACTCGGTGTCGTAGTTGCCATGAACTATGCCAGGTTCATCGAGGTGAGCCCTCTCCCGTCATGGCTTTGACAATTCCTGATCTGATCTTCCCCGCCTCAGAGAAGCAGAACCAATCCACCCAAAACTCGCGAGTGGCGAGTTGGTTCTTCAGGCATTCGCTTTGAACACCTCATCCTCCTGTCGCTGCGAAATGTGTTTGAAGACATCTGGCAAGCCGAGATCGCCGTCAATTTTTATTAGACCTGTCACCATCCGGCTGTGACCATGGTTTTATGTGTTTTTAGAGCATTTACCTCTGTATCCTTACGTTTGCGTTTTCATTCCCTCTTTAGACCTTTGCAGTCGTCTGGCACGACTTGCATAATAATGCACTCACCTTACCGTGGTGTGCACCATTGTAATTTGTCACATAGGTACTTGACTCGCCTCCTTGAAATATATGTCAATGACTGTGGGATGTCCGTTCCTACTCTAGCCTCATTTTTTGGAACCGCGAAACGCGTGCCACACAAAACGCGAAACGTCACAGATCTGTCACACTACAAAGTACAATTACGAAATTCACACGCTACTTCTCCCCGTTCTCATCATACACGTACTGCCCATACACCGGCCTCCAGACCTTCTCCTTCGCCTTGCCTCTCACCTCCCCGACATCCCACTCGACGCCGGCGCTTCCCTCCCTGACAGATTGCTCTGCCACCGCGACACCGACCTCGAAATTGATGTTCGGCGCGTCGCCGATGTCTGGCAGGAGGGCACCGTCCGGGTCCAAGAGCGCAGGAGAAAGCTCGGCGAGACGTTGCGCCCCGGCAATGATCATTGTGTCAGTCATGTGCCTGGAGCGACAAAGCATGGCGCCAAAGCCCAGTCCCGGATAAATCAACGCGTCTAGATGGAATTTCAATGTTCAATACCGGCTACGCGGTGAACAAGCCAACTCACTGTTACACTCCGCGATACTGAAGGCATCTTGTCAGTATACGCTCATGGTCGCAATATCCAAAACACTCACATATAATCCTTGCCTCCAGTTCTCTTCACAGGTGGGAACCGGCTCCCGGTGGCCATGAGGACCTTTCCGCTCGACCACTCGTTCGCGTCCTTCGGGTCCACCTCAACCAATTTGCTAGGATTTGACAATGGCAGAATGATCGGCCTCTCGCAGCCCTCCGCCATGCGCCTGACAACCTCCTCCGTGAACGCGCCTCGACACGTCGAGCACCCGATCAGTACCGTCGGCTTCACCCTCCTGACAACCTCGGGCAGCCTGATCACACCTCCCGCGTCCTTTTGTGCGTCCTCCCACTCCTCATCCGCGCGCGCGAACGGTCTCACGTCCTCTCGGACCCGCTCGCTCATGGACCGCATGATCAGCCCCTCCTTGTCGATCAGATAGAACAGATCGTTCGCCTGCTCCTCTGGCATGGAGTTGAGCGAGACGATGGCGTCGCGTAGCTGGCACGTAATGCCCAGTCCAGCGGAGCCAGCGCCGAAGATGACATATCGCTGGTCGGCGAGCTTTGATTTGGTGACGCTGGCAGCGGCCATGATACAAGCGAGGCTGACGGCGCCCGTGCCCTGACTGTTTGTGGCAAGTAAACGACTAATATGCGCGAATACATAGTCAAAGGTAGCACATACATGTCGTCGTTAAACACGGCGTGTGTTTGACGATAGCGTTGGAGCAGTCTGCGTGCGTGGGTCACGCCAAAGTCCTCAAAATGCAGCAAGCTGTGCGGGAAATGCTTCCGGACGAGTTGCACAAATTTGTCGATGAACTGATCGTATTCCTTGCCGCGGACGCGCCTGTGCAGCCAGCCCTGTCCTCCTTGAGACCAGACCTGGCATGATTCGGTTGCATGATTATACTCACGACGTAGAGCTCGTCGTTCAGGAGGCCTTCGTTGTCCGTGCCGACGTCGAGCATCACGCTCAGAGAATTGGACGGATCGATCCCGCCGATCAATCTAATTTAGCAAGTGACCAATCTGAGCGACAAACCGTCCGAGGCGGAACGCACGTATAGATGGCCGATTTGGCGGAGGAGATTCCGATGCCCTGACGTCCGACTCCCGTGAGCTGGCTTTCGCAAGACGGTAGAATCAGACAGAACGCCTCACCCCGACGCCCTGGTCGCCGATGCCCAGAATAGCCTCCGCATCGGTGCAAACGACCAGATCGATGTTCTTTCCTTTCGTATGCTCCAAGAAATCCTCCTCCATCGTATCTTGATCTGTAAACGTCAGATACATTCCCTCGCTCCTGCGGAACAGATGCGAGTAATCCGCAATAGCGTCCGCCTCATCACGCACATCAACATCAATCATGAGCCGCTGCACACGTCTGCGCCACACGCGCTCACCTCGGTGGGGGTGTAAATGATGGGCACGAGCTCTCTGAGGTGCCTCGAGATCAGCTCATAGTACAGCACCCAGTTTTGGTCCTTGAGGCTCTGGAGGAACGAGTTCTTCCTGATCGGAGAGTCGCGCGCCTGCAGCTGTGCGTACGCGCGCTTGCACTGCTCGTCGAGCGTGTTGACGCGGACGGGCAGGCGGCCCGTGAGGCCGAATTCTTTGCGCTCTGCGAGCGTAAAGGCGGTGCCTTTGTTGAAGCGGGGGCTGGTCAGCAGCTGCTCGCCGCGCAGGGCGACGCGGAAGATGGGTTCAGGTTTGGGGCTGGTAGACATGGCCAAGTTGCGGAGAAGGACGGAGAAGATGGAGTCTGGAAGCAGTGGTCGATGTATGACGTCATATGCACGGTCACAGAGCGAGAAAATAAAAAAAATGGGCTGTACAAAATATGATACATACAAAAGGTTCATACAGAATTGTCAATAGAGCGTACTGCAGTAAAGTACAAGGGAATGATGATGGTGAAACATTATTTCAAGGTCTAAGATCGTCGGATGGCAAGTCTGTGGGGCAGAATGACCGTCTTTTGGAAGAAAAAAGAGCGACTCCACATGAAGAGGGTCTATGCTGTGATGATGCTTGCGCGGTAGCCGTCGCCACGCCGTGCAGCAGTGATTCCTCTCAGGATGACAACTACAAAGGCGAACGTGACGATAACCCTTCAGAAGCATGAATGAGAACAAGGCAACTGTGACCAGCTTGCGACGCACCATATGATCCATGCAAAGGCTTCCAATGCGTTCAGCTGTCCACAGTACGCGAATTCTTTTTGAAGCCTAAGATGAGAAGAGCATCAGAGGTCGTGAAACGAGCTTTGGTCGAATTGCGATAACGTACTTGCAATCCAAGCTTCCGCCGATGGACTTGGCAAACGATGCGGCGCCCGAGAGCCAAAAGACCCACGTCATGAAAAAGCTAGTTTACCGTTCATGAAAAACAAAAAGAAATCAGCGTCGCGCGATCCAGACAAGGGAGAGATCTGACTGACAACAGCAGGTAAACAGCTACGTTAGTTACTATTGATCCGGCGGCAAGAATGAAGAAGAGGAGGATGAAGAGGATGCTGAAGAAAACGGTCCATGCGGAGCAAAAGAGAAGGAATCGCACGCGATCTCGCACAGAGTGGTTGCCAAAGTTGTGGTGTGCGTTGTGTCGGGATACTAGCCAACCAGAGATGGAGAGCTAAACGGAGTGCAACTCGTTCAGCGATGGAAATGACAAGACGCTGAAGGAGGTCCACATACCTCGACGGCAGAAAAAATGAGGAGGACTGTGAAAACGACTGGAAAACGACGGGTCAGACGACGTCTGAGAGTTGAAAAACAATCAGAGACAGACGCACTGGGAATGCCCCGCTTCATGTGCGTTTCGATTGTCATTTTTTTTTCAAGTTACCAGTTGGTTATGTGAAGATGAAAGATACGAGCTTGAGCGTGAATTCGTGACCGTCGTAGAGTTGTTTAAACGAGTCGTGAGGTTGCAAGAATGAGTCGACAAAAAGGAAGGAACGTCGACGTCAGGTTTTATACACGCCAAAGTGGTCAGATGTCAAATTATCAACAAAGTGACGTCACTGCCGTGACAACACATCACACCGCCTCCTCAACCGACACTCTCTCCTCCGTCCACTCCTTTTTTTTCGCCGATCGCCGTCATTAGGAGAGACGGAATACACGATCCCGGCGGCATTTTTTTTGTTCATGCGCTCTTTTCCATGAGATTGAACAAGAGTTTTAGTGCAGTCCAAAGAACGAAAAAAAGACGTCTTGACGGTGGTCTGATTCCGGTCGTCAACAAGTGCGTTGCAACGATCTACCCTGCTACCGAAGGCTGTTGGGCTTGCGCAGTGGACGAGATGATGGTCGGCCTTGTCATCGCCTCGTGACAAAGCCGTTTTCGGCAAACACCGTTACGTGCTTGCGCTACCTCCTTTACCCCAGCCGGGGTCTTATATGGCCGGTATTTGAACGAACGCCAGGAGTAACGCGCAGCCCGCCACGGCCTAGAAATTCTGTCAAACGACGACATAATCACTCTGACATATACTGTAAAGTCACAAGTTTGTAGTGCTCTTATAGAATCTGTGCGCAGACTCCCATCCATGAGCGACAGCGACCTGATTCTCTGTCGTGTTTGAATAAGCGCCTACATCAAAGGCAATTCAGCGTGCAGAATCCGCCAAAGTGTTGTACTGTAGCCACTTTGCAGCGTAAATGCTATCCAAATCGTCTTGACTACAAAACCTCTTTCCAAAAGCCGCCCATGCAAGGAATGATTCCGGCGCGATGTCCGTAGAAGCATCAAGATAAACAACACAAAGGTAGCGACACGAGGTCTCGCTGGTACCAAGATTTACGCCCTTTTTGGGCCTTTGTTGATCCCTTCGGCGTGTCATTCTGCTCTGTTCGATGAAGAAAGGTATCGTCATTCGACGTTCAGCCTTTGTGCACGATCGCAGCTGACGGACTCCTTTGTGACAAGGTGCAGCGTAAGGGCAGTTCTGCCCATTTCCTCTCACTCTATAAAAAGGGCGCTCGTGTCCCTCTCAGACTTCAGCAGTCTATTCCCGCTTTCTCGTTCAATACATTTACTGGATGCAGGCCTCGCACTCGAGTTTCCCTTGCGCCTTGCCGCCTCTACCTTCTCAAAATGTCACTGAGAACGCCATCGAAAGCGTTTTGCCTAACGCTACCAGTGTCATCCCACCTCTCATCGACACGCCGTCCACGAACATCGTCCAACACAGCCGCCGATCTCCCTGGCATCCTGGTCTCGACCCTTGCGCAATTGCCGCAGAGCACATCATAGATCATGACGATGCGCCTATTTGCGGCGAGCTCATCGCTCGCGGAGCATTATCCGAGCAACGCCCTGCCGTCAGCACGCTGGTCGACATTATAGAGGCGCTGTCCTTCCCGCCAAAGTATAAGAGGAAGGTACGCAAGTATCCACTCCTTGCGAGTCAAGGTTTGTGTCTCGATCTGTTTCTTTTCCTGACATCATGTTGATGTGAACTGCTTTTTCCAGTTCCCTACTCGGCCGGACACGCCATCCTTGGCAAGCCAATTCCAAAGCTATCTTCAAAAAGGCTTGTTTTGAGGCTATCTGGCTCGTCTCAGCCAGTCCGAAGGTCCCGGCGGCTACTGGAAAAGGACAACAAATAAATTCATGAGATCTATTCGCTTCCTGTCGCATTCATGATGGATGCATAATGTTGTTGCCCTCACGCTTCGTGAAGATGTGAACTGGAACAGCTTTGTGAGTAGGTTTTGATGTGCTGTGCATTGCTATTTTACTAATGCGTGGTGCCTTGAAATAACTACAACAGCACATACGGACTTGCTTTCGTTGTTCCGAACTCTCACCGAGGGCGGACTTGCATCGCTCTGAAGGCATTTCATTTCCATCATCCCCACCGACTGGCAGTATCCCGCACAGTAGACTTTGACATGAAAGTTGTTCAGAGCTGCAACGTCCGTCCGCACCGACGGCCAGAGCCTCCAAAGGAGTTGCTTTACAACTTCTCTGATTGAGCGGCTCCGAAAAGGGCAGATCATGACAGGGATGTATGTCAAGAGGCCATTTGTGCAGCATCTCAGAGTGTCTTGCACCAACAGAGTTTTTGCGGAATTTTGATATCATCGCGTAACATATTGGTGTCTTTGTATCGAGGAAGGTGACATTCCCACATCAATGCAACTTACAAAGAAAAAAAAATCTTGTTTGACAGCATCATCACGAAACTTTGATTTCATGTTGTAAACCACAAAGTCCAGCTTCGTGTAAAAGTTGTGTGAATCTTTTACAAGTACAAACGTACGGCAGGTACGAGATGGGATTGATTATACGAAACGACAGGTAAGCGGGGGGAGAAAAACAAAACTGTCGACAAAACCGAAACGATGATGGTAGACTACAAGCATTAGCTGACACTCTAGAGGTATACAAGTTCTCACGACAAGTCAGAAAGACTAAAATAAGGCAGTTGGATGACAAAAAGAAAACACGCTGTTACAGTCACGAGAAGCCCAGCTGCTCAGCGAAGCTCTGCCACGTAGGATCCAGCATGGGGACGGGCTGATCAAAGATCGTCGACGTCGACAGCGAGGCGAGCGTTGGCGTGTGCGAATGCGGCATGCTGGACGAATGAGACGAGAGATGATACATGTGATGCGACTGACTCGGCAGCGAGTAGTAATCGCTCTCCTGTGCGCGAAGATCGGAGGTGACATTGCTGGCATGGTGCTGATGATGCTGATGCTGCTGATGTGGATGCGGTGGCGGCGCTGACACGAGCGTGTGTGGACCTGGTTGCTGTGCTGGAACGTCGAAGAAATCGTTCGAGCCCAGTCCGCCCATGTCGAACGTGCGCATGTCCTGGGCGATGGTCGGGTGTATCACGTCCTCAGAGGTGGGCTGCGTGCGGAGGTCGGAGAAGTAGACATGGTCGATCGGCGAGCCTGTAACGGTCACTGAGGGGGACGGCGAGCATTCTCCGGTGTCCGGAGCGCCCATTTCTGTAACGAGATGGGTTTTCCCTCCCAAGCGATCGAGCTCAGGGTGCGAAATAGCGGCTCCCGGAACGCAGCTGTTACTAAGCATCTCGTGGGCCTTTGAGTGCAACGACTTTATCGCGTCCTGTGGCGTCATGAGTTTCACATAACAGAGTCTTCAGAAACTGGTGTTACCATCAAATTTGCCGCAGGCTGACACGTTTGGGCAGCATCTTCGAAAAGCTTCACGAGGGTGTCCAGCTCCGACAAAGCGGATTGTGTCATGGTTGACGACGGAGCCCGAGTTACCAGCAAGCACATAACAATCTAAGAACAGGAATGCGTTATTGCCATCAGTAAACTCTTTGCTGGACTTACGGCGGCCGATAACGCCTGAGACCAAGGTAGACTAGTTCTTGTAAGAGGATGAGGAGCGTTCTTCCATGCTAGTCGAAGGCCTTCGATAAGACGCCATGCAGAGCGATAGATGGCCAGCACAGATGGCACATATCGGTGTCGGGCTAAATCGCATGGCTTATCTCGCAGCGCCTGTGCAAAATATGCCTTGTGCAGGTTCAAAAGCGCTAACGAAAAGATCAGCCTGGGCATTGAAAAAATCGCAATAAGGGAAAATGTGGCTGACTGGTTTCCTTGTTGGACAGGATCATCCAACGCTGCATATGCACCTCCAAGGACGCGGGAGGCGCGGGCGAGCGCTGATTCTCGTTCACGGGCCGCCAGTGCGGAGGGACAGGGAAATCGCGGACCTTGCGGTCCAACGAAATGATGACAGAGTACGGCGGAGGTTTTGATCCAAAAGCTGTTGTCAAAATTGAATGAAGGAGAGCAGTGTACTTCCAATTCCACGAGTGAACTGTCGTTCAAGGCGTCAGGAATGACAGAGACAGTATTTTGAACGTAGCGCTTACAGCTCATCTGCTTTTCTCCGGATATCTCGTCAACTAGCGAACTCTCATCACGGGGCAGAGGGCAATCGATGTAGGGAGTGCAGATAGTTGGCGGCCGGCCGAAATAGAGGCTCTAACAACAATATATAGATCAAACTCAGCTCAAACATATGAAGCCTATACTCACAGCCCAGGTGTCGAGAATGAACAACTGCCAGAACAGACGGGATCGTCGTTGGACGTTGCGTTCTGAGAGCTGCCACCGAGAGGCGTCCAAATCTATGCGAAAGGAGACACGTCAGACCAGTCAGAACGAAAATAAGCCCGATGCTCCTCACGCAAGCCAAGCTAGAAACGGATGACGTTCAGCATTTCGTGTACGTAAGGTTGGACGACGACATACACTGAGGCCCAATCGGACCGCATGTCCGATGTACATCCATATTGAATTCGACGATTTCATATCGGCATCGACGAATTCAAGAAAGTAGGAAACATGTATCTAAGCGGTGCGTCAGTCGGGGTCTTGCAAGTGCGAGAAATCTATACGCACATATGCTTGAATAGATAGTCGGGTTGTTTGTGGGTTGAATCCTAATGCAGTCCGAGCTAGATAATAGTACTCTTGTGCCTCCACCGAGTACGGTGGCCGAGCAGGGTCAAACAAACACGCGATCCCAAACACAATGAAGAGCAATGAAAGAGAATGATAACATTGAATATTCTCAAATGAGCTGAAGCGAATAAATAAGTATATCACGATGGTGCAGAAATTTACGACGCACTCTGCTCTATAAACCAAGCCTAGGATTTCATCAAAAAGCTCGCGACGAGGTATCGGCGTAAACCTATATGCGTCAATACGGGATCTGATATTTCGTGGGTGACTCCTCACATGTACTGTCCGTACTCCTGGTATATCTCGCATAGGGCCGCGGCTTCTGATATAGTCGGTAGCATGCTGAAGACTTCCCGCCCCAGGCTCTTATCCATAACCATTGGATCGGGAAAGACAGGCTCGACAATGCGTTTAGACAAACGAGGCAAAGGCAAATCCGCCTTGAAAGGCAACTGCGACAGTGCCTGATGGTAATTCTTCAATTCTTGGACTCTGCTCACAGTCATAAAGCCGTAAACTCACTCGAATCAGATACTACGCAGATTGTCGGGTCAAATTTGGTCGGGACAGCGCTTTCAAAATTTTGGGAGAGTGGTACGAACCTCTGACCGGGCTGTTCTGCCATAAAAGCTGCTTTGCCCGCGAGCGCCCACGGCCAATGTTCCTGGGGAAGAAGCATTCAATAAAACAAAAAGATGTTTGGGTAGCTGGACTACCATATGCGTCAATTGGATCGTCCTCCTCTGGGGAAGAAGTAACGCTTCCAGGTCGTCTTTCCGAGACGCGGACAGGTTCAGAAATAGGTGAAGCTGAGGAGCGGGTATCGGAGGCGGGAGTCAAGGGAGGTATTGGCTTCGGTATTAGAGGGGACTGTTGCGGGGGAAGGAGGGTGCTTGATTGTAGCAAGGGATGAGGCTCATCGGAGACGGATTTCTGCAGGGCGCGCAGAGCGTTCTCGAGCTCGCGCACTCGGATTCGCAGCTGCTCTATGCGATCATGAAGCTCCTCGGTATTTGCGAGAATCAGACGATTGCCCTTCCCAGGGGCAAGGCATCCTGAAATCCGTTCAGGACGCAGTGTGGCGGAGGGCACACGGCCTCAGAAAAAAAAAAACGCACCGTCTGGACAAATGGAGCCACAGCCTCGAGAGACGCACTTCTCGCAGGGGACCTGCGCACAACGGCCAGATTGCATGAGACCGAGGATTAGAACGAGACCTCTGCCGCTAGCTCACATTTTTGTCGCAACGCAGTTTGAGTCTGCGACACTCGGCGCAAGAGGTGGGACTGCGTCATACACGAGCTTCAGGGCATGCATAATGCGCGCTGGAGGGAATACGCACACTCTCCCGGGTTTGCGCCGTATTTTGGTGGTCGTCTTATCCTTCACGTCGTCGCTTTGGCTCCCAGCCCTCATTTGCTTCGTAAGCGGCCTTGATTTATCCAAATGTCGCCCCGCGGTCAGCGCTGTCGAAGAGAAAGCGATTCCAAGGAACTGTCGTGGTCGTGGGATGCCTTGTAGTGGGAAGGTGAGTAGGAAGTAGAGCTGGTTGCGGTGAAGGGATGGTAGGGTCTTTTCTGGCGGTGCCCAGACGCGCCGCGGAGCGTAACGGTGCTTGAGTTCTTGATCATCACGCCGATCATCATTCTCTCCAGGGCGGCAGAGTCGGAATCTGACAGCAGACGCAACAACTCCTCACGTGATCTGGGACCCTCATTGACCCACACTTTATCTTGATGTGTACCCATCCAAAGCGGTCTCTGATTCCATTCTTGTTGAACTAAGTGAAGAGTCGGTGTATTCTGAGTTTGGCACGACTGTGCTGGTTCTCGAATTCCCCGGCCGGTCTTTCAAAATCACCGGATAGATCCCCTGGCTTTCGCTATTCTTGCCTCGGGCCGCCTGTGTAAAGGGCCTTCTTCGTGTCCCAGAATGGCGGACGCCGCTTAGACGCTAGAAAGTCTCGCTCCACAACCGGAGGTAGCAATAAGCCTCACAGCCTGTGTAAGCGAAACATGTCTAGACATGACATAACCTGGCCAATCGCCAGGATTTCTCACTGTGACGCCTCGCAGACGCCTTCGGGCCTATCAGAGACATGTTTGGGAATAATGCTTCGGGGATTTCGGACGTCGAGTCATGAACGCAACAGACCTTTTAGAAGCAATTCATTTGTTTACTGCGGAAGCTGAAGAAAAGAATGAACATACGACGGGCGATGTGGGACGTCAGTGAAAAGGTTGCCAGACAAAAACCGTATTGTGAGATGCAAGAAACTATTGACAGAGCCATCGGCTAATTTTATCGCGAACAAAAACGGTCATCATTTTGCTCGACGTCGACCTTCTAGCTTCTCAAGATAAACGAGTTGCACGCTTTGATGTCAACTCTCCGTTACAATACCTCCGCATTTGATACCCTGCTAGCGTGTCTCATCCCACTAACCGTATTCCTCGTCTTTCTGAGATCGGCACCGCTGACGTGGAAAGATCTGCGTTCTCTCTTGTCGCTCGATGCTCTCAAGAAGCCATCGAGCGGGCCATTCTCGCTCACGCGGGCTCATCAAGCATACGCGCAGTACGTCCGACTAGCGTCGTACGAACTTCACAAGAAACGCGCGTCCTTCGGCAAGCTAGGCCCCGCGCACAGGCGCTTGGCCACCAAGATCGGATACAGCCAGAAACTCGACACCTTTCGAGAGGTGATCGATCTCAACGCGGCCGTCACGAGGAACATCGCAGACCTCGCTGCGCGGGAGTTTGGCGTCGAGGATGCTGGCGGTGCCGTCAACCAAGGAGACGTGGGCAGAGTCGTGGAAGCCCTGAAGCACTTTGCGCGAGATTGGAGCGCTGAGGGCAAGGAAGAGCGCAAAAAGATATTCGAACCTGTTCTGGCTGTGCTCGCGCAGGAGGATCCCGCTGAAAGGCTCAAGAAGAAGGTTCTGATACCCGGATGTGGATTGGGACGACTTGCATGGGAGATTGCGGAACTGGGTGCGTTCAGACTACGACACCTCAAAGTCTTGCGCTGATCTCGTCGTGAAGGGTATGATACGACTGCGAACGAATTGTCCTACTTTATGATTCTGGCACTGCGCTTCCTGCTTTCTCCAGAGATGACAACGGCTGTGGACCAACATACCGTCTACCCATTCGCACACTGGTTTTCACATCAACGAAGCAACGACTCTACTTTCCGGCCGATACCCTTTCCCGACGTCGTTCCGCGACTTTCGCCTAGATTTCATCTTCTAGAGACGGACTTTTTCACGATACCCGTTCCAGCATCTACACCTATACAATCGACATTTTGGTCAAAATCTGATATGACCAACCGGAAGCATACCCTTGAAAATACCGATCCCAGATATGATTATATCGTCACCCTCTTTTTCCTGGATACTTCTGTCAACGTGATAGCGACGATCCAACATATTCATGCATTGCTCCGCCCTGGTGGGACGTGGATCAATCTGGGGCCTCTATTGTGGATGTCCAGCGATCAGACTAGGCTAGAGCTCAGCCTCGAGGAGGTCCTCCAAGCTCTTCAAGAAGTCGGATTCAAACTGCACGATAGAAAAGCTGGAGAGCATGACGACCACGTCCAATGCAGGCGCTCTATCGATTGCGAATATACCCGTGATGCCAATTCCATGATGCGTTGGATTTACATGGCCGAATTTTGGGTCGCCACTAAAACTGCATAGCCGTGTTCGCAGAACCCAGTGGCGTTGCGATGCCCGCAACACTGGGATATCCTTTGTTCAAAGGGAAAAAACAATGCCTTCCTCGCCTCATTGTGATTGTCTCCCAATTTAGGAATTCAAAATTTTGTGGCCTCCAACGGTATATAAACACGGGCGCTTATGGTTTGTCTCTCCGTCAACGACGCCACCCGTGTAACCCTCCAGCTCTTCCACCAGTCTTTTGCAAAATGCAGACCTACACCTACCACATCACCGAAACGTGCAAAATGGAGTTCTACACTAAATGGGAGTATGACGCCTTCCTCCAGCGCCGCTACGAACAAGACCTGAAGCGCAACAAGTCTCTGCGGCCCATTGCGGGGACGTTGCGTGTCGAGCGATACTTGAAAGCGCAGTCCACAACGAAGAAGGACGAGGGTAACGCGTCGGTAGAGTCGGCGGACAACACAGTGCGTCTTGTTGCTTTCGACACACTCCTTCTATATTCTGACCATCAGATGCAGGTGTCTGAGTGAAGTTGAACTCGAAATACGCGACTGCTGACCCAACCCGATCATTCCCATATTATCCTATACCGGACGCGTGCTTTTTTGTTATTTGGTTTCTTGTGATAATATCAAGTCCGGTGTAATTACCCCGCATTAGAACTGAGAACGGATGTAGCTTGTGTCATGGCTGAACGTTTTGAGGGTCATCTACCAACTTGACCGTCTTCAAACATGCAACCCAAATGTTCACTCAGTCTCGGCCATTGAACGGATAAGCGGCCTTTCAGTCTGGACGAAACTTGCAGCCTGCAGGCCCGTCGGACCGTTCGACAACGTCCTCGATGTTCACGTGTCAAGGGAAAGCCAATGCAGATATTTCGCCGAGGATCCGCCCATAGTGCCGACATATAAATTTCGAGAATGCATAGATGACCGCTTGGCCGTGCCAATGATGCATTTGTTAACGCTTTCAAGATCGTTGCTCTTGCTTGCTCACGTCTTCTGCACCGCGTCGGCGTGGGACACGTTCATCGTTCCTCACGCTGTGGGCCAAGACGACACGCCCGGTCTTGTCGCTGCCATTGCCAACTACACGACCGATTCGACCATTTTGTTCCGGAAAGGCATCACATATAACATCTTCACACCGATCAAGTTTCCGACACTTAACAATGTGGAGATACGCATCGAAGGAACTTGACTTATCCGACCGATATACCAACCATTCAAGGTGAGCAAGGTCGATGAGATATGAACAAACAGAATCTTATCCTTGTACTGCACAGCCATTGTTGGATCATCTGTGAGTGATGTGCACATATGGCTCTTTTTCTGCCCTCACCCAAGGCATAGAGTTTCCCTGGTGCATGGTCAACCGCTTTCCCTTGCTCAGCGGAACTCCCGAGTTTACACGCCTGATGCTAGGCTCACGTTTAGTGGGGGGAATAATGTCACGCTTCGCGGCTCTCTCGACTCCAAGTGGGGCTGGATCGATGGCCATGGTCAGGCAGTGCGTTCATGTGAATACGCACATCGTGCTGCGCTACATATTGACGCGCTTTTTGTTCGTTTTCTAGTGGTGGACTGCCCAAAACCAAGTCAACCGTCCCATGGAATCGCATTCAGCAAAATATCCAACGGGGTGATTAGGGATATGAAGATATATCAAGCACGTCTTTTTCACACTTGGGATTTTTCTCAGCGTTTATATGCATTATGATAGCCTGTCGCATGGAATTTCGCTACCAGCGGTTCTTCTAATCTGCATGCGTTCAATAACAGGATACACGCCGTCACGAACGATCCTTTGAACGTAGGTGTTCTCTATACCATAGAGGAGTAACTACGTCGCTGACTTCAGGATCACCCAGGCTTTCCCATTTAACACGTAAGTAACGTGGCTAGCTCTATTCCGAATCCATGGTTTGAGATCCTATGACACAGTGACGGTAAAATCCCCCCCACCTGTTCTTGTTTTGTGCGTTTTACCCATCCCACGTTGAAGGATTCTCTGCTGGTGGCACGAATATGCTCTTTGAGGACAATTTCATTCAGAATGGCGACGACTGCATCACCGTCGGTAACGGCGCAAAGAACATTCACTTCAGGTGCGCGTCCGCGCTACTTGCAATGACACCGTTTCATTTCTTCCTTTCTCAAGAAACTCGTACTGCGAGGGAGGCCATGGTCTCTCCATCGGGTCTCTCGGGAAGAACGGTCAAGTGGCGGATGTCCAGAATGTCTTGTATGTCGCTGAACGCACGATACTGGGCCTAAAGCTGACAAGCTACTCTCTACCAGGATCGAGAACGTCTTCATGGTTTGTCATTCTCAAGCGATATGATTGGTGCGCTTCATAATTTGTGATAGAAAAACTCGTTGTACGGCGCCCGCTTCAAGAGCTGGACTGGTGGAAATGGCCTTGCCAGAAAGTATGCCTAAACCGATAGTGGTGCTTTCGGTGTGCTTACGGACTGTCAAGTGTTACGTGGAGGAATATCGTTTTCGAGAAGGTTCCGTTCCCGTGGGTTTGCACTGCATTACGGCGACACGAGCGAACACCTGACACATCCCGGAATTGAGATCTACATCACTCAAAAGTAAGAGGTTATTGCGCGTGCCAGGCTATCGTCACCGAATTCGTTCTCATTTTTTTTTTCCCGGCAAACAAGTTACTGGGACCAAGGAGTGAGCGACCTTTGTTCCAAGTTGACCTGACAACAACAATCGAAACGCGCCTCCTTTGACGCAGGTCGGACCGCGGCCCAACGCGACGACCACGAACAACACGCACGTCCAGGACTTTTTGTTCCAAAACTTTGCCGGGACGATAAACGAGTGAGCGTTTTCCGCGCTCAGGGCTTCGGATCGTCGCGTCAGCGCTTAACCGCCTCTTCGTCTCCAGCACCCCTGGCTATGTCGAGGGCTCGTGCGTCAGCGATCCGTGCTGGTACTCTGTTCCCGGTGCCACCGGAACGGAGGTCACCATTTTCGACCTCTACCCTGGGACTGGTGAGGGCGTGTTTTCCCCCCCGTCATCCGAGCGCTTTCAATGAACAGGTTTCGTTGTTGCCTGCATAGCCACGAACATCATCGCAAAGGACATCTTCGCCACAACAGTGACCGCTGCGCCTGTCACCGTCATGTGTAATGACACCACCGTCAGTTTGCTATTATTTCGGTATGAAAGGGATGATGACGCTCGCTCAGGTCACCAACGATATCGGCTTCAAATGCTGGAATGGGCCGTTTGTCCGGACCAAAGCGGGGTTCTAGGCTCACCTTGTAGTTCACTGATGCCAATATAACACGATTCTTACCACTCACGGTCAACACAAGTTAGTAGCGAGCATATATCATAGTTTACGGTTAAGCCTCAAAGTGGAGACCACCAGTGCAATAAATGATCATACAACATGTACAAGGTTGGTGCAACCGACAGAGATCACATCACACAATAGCGACGGAATAGAGATAGAAAGAAAAGAAGGGAGACGATAGAAGGAAAATAGTGACGAGGACGTCGATGTCGATAGAAAATGTACGTGATTCGTAAATTAAGACCTTTCACCCCTGAGGCGTCTAGCCAAGGCGAGGTCCTTGGGTTGGCTATGATTACAGAGTGGATGAATCAGCAACCTAGCGGGGGCGCAAGAATGGGGTACGTACATGGTAACACGCTTGGCGTGGATGGCAGCCAAGTTGGTGTCCTCGAAGAGAGAGACAAGGTACGCCTCGGCGGCCTCCTGAAGGGCCATGACGGCGGAGGACTGGAATCGCAAGTCCGTCTAGTGCAGCGACGCAATCAGCAAAGCACGTCCGAGCTAGGGTTAAAAGAATGACCGACCTTGAAGTCCTGGGCGATTTCACGAACGAGACGTTGGAAGGGCAGCTTGCGGATCAAAAGCTCGGTGGACTTTTGGTATCGCCTAATCTCACGAAGAGCGACGGTACCGGGCCTGAAGCGATGGGCTTCTTGACACCACCGGTAGCGGTCTAGAATTGGAGGTGACAGAGCATGAGTCAGATTCAAGGACGACGAGGGCGGCAACGACAGCGAAGAGGATGGTGCTCAACGTACCGCTGCGGTCTTCCTAGCGGCCTTGGTGGCGAGCTGCTTACGGGGGCTTTGCCTGAATGAAGGGAAGAGAATATGAGCACGAAAAGGCAGAATTGAAAATTTTTGGGTGGAAGGGGATCGGACCTCCAGTAGATTTGCGGGCGGTTTGCTGCGCGGAACGACGACGACGACGATAAGCAAGGCTGAACAAGACAGCGAGGGATGATTGAAAGGAGCATACCTTGGTACGAGCCATGGATAAAACGTAGAAGGCGAATGTGTTAGCGGAGGTGAGGCGGTTGGAAGATCGACGGAGGAGCGCAAGTGGTGGGCGGGAAGAAAGAGGAGTGATGGGGGTGGGCAAAAACCAACTCGATACTTGTCTGACAACAAAAAAGCCCCCAGTTCTCACGGTCTTGGAATACGCACGAGCCACCGGAATCTGAGCACTTTCAGACTTGGAAGATTGGCCCTCCCGCATGTCGAGCGATTTTCGCCCATTTTTGACGCTTTTCCCCCAAAGTTGGGTGGGGAGAACAGTTCTTTCATTGAGAGGTGTCTAAAGGTGGTATCTGCGAGCAGATTGCTGCGATTCTGACACTGCAAGTGCGTTGAAAACGAGAGGGCATGCAGATGTTTGCACCTGTCGACGGTCTGTGCGGGTGCGAGACACAAATAGATGTAAACACATGACTCCGCGTCGGACTCAGCCATTGTCATTGAGCACACATTCCACTGTGTTCAGATGCACAGATTGTGTTCAGTATTGATGTGAAAACATGCTTTCATGCGGAGATAATCTGTATATTCCAGCAGCAACTCAGTTTCTTGATTTTGGACACTCTGCCTAGAACCCAAGCCCAGATAAGGTCTTACTCTGCCCAAGCCTTGCAAGGCTAGATCAAGCAGAATCTCGATTTCATGTGATTACTAAGGTCATTCTATATTAGGATGTTAATAGGGTTAGGGTTAGGACCATTTTGGCTCATAAAAAAAAATGGCCCGCCCAGCCAGAGTGGCCAAAGCAGGACAGGAAAATATTGAGACGGTGCATGAGCCGAAGCCCATACAAACCGCGGACACCCTCTGGGGACAGGGTCGCCGTGCTATGGAGGACCTCCACGGCCCACAAACCCAGGTATTTGAAGGGGCTTATGCCATCAAGGTAAGTATGAGTTGTTCGTATGGTTGCCGTCTAGCTTATATAGACATGAGGAATGCGCACGGACCACCGTAGACTGTATCACATGATCGTTCTACGATGTTGCTCGTTAAAATGCTTCAACCCAGAAAATCTGTTGATAGTTTGAAGAATTGTTTTTAATGTAATCGTAGAGATATACGGTCAAAGATCCGATTGGGCATTCAGAAGAGTGCTCCGATTGGATGTCTCTTTTTACACGTGCGTGTGGCCTTCCGAAAAAAGATGTAAACCAAATTTTCAAAACGCCCGGATGTGCCACGTACCGATTCCCTCCCGTTGCACATATTCCTTCATCTCCTTCGGCTGCACATAATACATAAAAATCTGTACGAAATTTCACGAATTGCAGACGATCTCGTCCGCAAATTATGGGCTACATCCCACAACGCTATCTCGAAAATCTAAAAAGATACTCCTACAAGGGCATAGACAAGTCAGTTTGCTCTCTGTTCCGCCAACGGAGAACGACGTTGAATTCCGCTTTCAGGTCGCTGGTCGCCAGATATGTCTTGAATCCGTTCTGGACGTGGTTCGTCACGCTATGGCCACTGTCCGTCGCGCCGAACGTGGTATGTGACGCGGTAGTCCCGCGTTCATTCGTTTCCCGTCTGAACTGGGCGCTGAGAGGACACCGGCCAGATCACGCTCACGGGTCTGGCGATCGTCTTCATCAACTTCGCCACGATGCTGTACTATGATCCGCTGTACCTCACCGAAAAGGGCGGTGCCGCCGGACCGCCGCATTGGATGTATTTCACGTACGTCACCAGGTCTCGTTCGTTCACGTCCTTCACCTTGTTCTCATCGTTCGGCCTGCGCGTTTCGTAAAGCTGGGCTCTTGGCCTGTTTGCCTATCAGACACTGGATGCCATCGACGGGTAGGTTCGACGCACGGGCACGACCGCACCTTGCTTTGCGTGCTGAAAACGCATCGGAACAGGAAACAGGCTAGGCGGACCGGCATGGCAGGACCTCTGGGTGAGATGTTTGATCATGGCACGTTGCTCTCACTTTTTTTTTTTCCCATTTGCACAACTTTCTGACTCGTACCACACAGGATGCGACGCCTTGAATACCACTGTGAGAGACTCAACGGGTTAACCGGTATTCTTCGCCCGCTGCAAGCTGATGTTTTCAAAACGATGTAATTCTTTTTTTTCCCCCTTCGTTCTTCGACCCTCCGCCTCCGTTTGTCTTTTTTTTTTTTTCCTTTCTTCGCGTCCACCAGCTAGAAGTCGTGCTCGCGTCGTACGCTCTCAACCTCGGTCGCTCATGGTGGACCGTCGCATCCCAGATCGCCACGCTGGCCAACTTTTACTTGACGACTTGGGAGGAGTACCATACAGGTTGGGCGACCCTTCTTGTCCTTGCACTTGAAACTCGTTGTGACATGACTCGAAAGGCACACTGTATCTCGGGGTGTTTTCAGGACCTGTCGAAGGGATCCTGATGATCGTCGGAATCTACCTCCTCAGCGGCACCTTTGGTAAACGAGACTCATCTCTCACCCACTCGTCTGTTCATCCCCGATCTAGGACCGTCTTTCTGGGACCAAAAAATCTTCACCGTCACTCGGCTAGAACGCATACCCTTCTTCCAAACGCTGCCCAATCTGCCTCTGAACGAGTCGTTCATGGTCTTTGCCGGTTTTGGTCTCGGCTTCAACATCATCGTAAGGCAAGTCCCTTTTGCCCCAAACGCGCAGAACCAAAAAGCTTACAATGTACAGCTACATGAACGTGCGCAAAGCGACCAAGGCCAGCAATCGGCCCTCCGTATGGCCTCTCCTTCTTCTCCTTCCCTTCCTCTTCTCCGCCGCCCTTCAGGTCGCCTGGCTCTCGCACCCCGAGTTCAACCATTCCGCGATCATCAACTCGGCCGTGTTCGTGCCCTTCCTCGGCGCGTGGGGCCTGCAGTTCTCGCATCAGGTCGGAAGGATGATCCTCGCCCACGTCGCCGGCATGCCCTTCCCGTCTGGGACTGGATGTGGGTGTGGAGCGCCGTCGGGGCGGTGGATGCGAACCTCCCTAGGATCCTCGGACGGTGCGTGCTCGTCTCTCCCTTGAGCCTTGACCTCGAATCTCACCCGCCCCACGCACAGAGCGCCCATCATCCAAAGCTCGATCTGGCACACGGCGCTCTTCGTCTGGCTCACGCTGACCGTCTCCTTCTTCGTCTGGGCGCGCTTTTGCGCGCTCGTCATCCGCGACATAACCAACCTGCTCGGCATCGCGTGCTTCACCGTCCGCAAACGTGATGAGCATGGCGTCTGGCGGCACAAGGACGCCTTGGGCTCGGGCGAGAAGCAGTCGTGACAGCCGGGTGTTGGCCGCTTGCGGTTTCGTCCTGCATAGCGGTTGAAATGGAATCGAAGGGGAAAGCAAAAAAAAAGAAAAGAGGATTGACGGAGCATCTGGACTTTGCCTCTCGATCCCCGCATGCTCCTATGCCCATGACTTTAAGATAGACAACATCTCGCATTGCGGAATCAACACCATACCACATGCACATGCATACCTTATCTTACGCCTTACAAATACATATATTGGCTTCTTTTTAAACGTATGCCTCACTTTTGCACGACGAGATTCACACTGTGGCTCGACTAGCAGCGGTATGCCCCAACTTATGACGGGGGATTTTCACTAGACTGGTGGAAGTCGGCCTATGCGGACATCATTCATAAGCGTCTGCTGCAACGATGAGAACGGAACGTCGTCCTCTTCCACTCGCCTCCTTTTGAGGGAGGACAATTCCAGAATGTGAGATATTGTTGGAACTTAGTAGCGAGGTACGCAGGAGGCAGGCAACCCGTGGACAATCGTCCAAGACCTGACCAGCAGCAAGAAGGCGCTGCATGGTTTTCATGAAACTATAACTTGTGAGTCTCTCCCACTAGTGATCGCCATTCCCGCGCATACTGGGGACGGAAGGAACAACCAACCGCGGTCGATGCCAAGGTTATGCCCGAATCATGGCTTGCACATCAAACTTCGCCACCAGTTTTTCCTGTGAAAATCATGTATACTTAACAATATGTACATTTGCGCAGACCTTATATTCGTTTATCCTTGGCGATTCCAGATCAGTTGCTCGAGAGACGACGAACATATTCCACGAGAGCCCTAAATAGGAACAACAGAGAGACACAAGTCATGCGATAGTCACTAGCTCCACTGTCAAGGAAAACGTACCGGACAGGACGGCCGGTCATGCCCTTCTCGAGGTACGGCGTCGGCCTCGTGGTCTGCGTCAAAGCCAAAATAAGACGAGATCCACAGAACAATGATAAAAACTTCGAACCTCCATAGTCCCGGCGATATCGATGTGCGCCCACTGCATGGCGGGAACTTGACCCTCCTCCGCTTCGATTCCGGCAGCAAACGGCTTCAAGAACAGAGCGGCGGTGCAGCTCCCTCCAGGCCTTCCGCCAACCTTTTTAAAAGAAGAGTGTCAGTCAAAGTGGGAAGTAATGGAAACACGCGCACGTTCTGAAGGTCAGCGTTGGAAGAGTTGATCTGGGGAGCAAAGTCATCGTCGAGAGGCATGCGCCAGAAGCGGTCATATTCGATTTCTCCAGCAACATGGAGCTGGTCCCAAAGTTTGTCCGATGTCTATGGGGGGAATCAACGACGAGACAAAGAAGAAAGGGCAAATATGAGGAACCCACGGAATATACACCAGAATAGACTTCGCCGAGCGCGATGCTGATGGCACTAAGCAATGACGAAAGAATGAGAGCAAGATCAACAAGTGTTGCGGATATTTACCCGGTCAGCGTCGCAACGTCAATGAGTGTGTGAGGCTTGTATTCCGTCGAAGTGTAGTAGATCGCATCTTAGACTATCGTTAATGATAGAAATAGATTGGTGGATGACTCGTGAACGGACCAGAGAGAACCAAGCGACCTTCCGCGTCGGTGTTGTCAACCTCGACAGATTTGCCGTTCATAGCATAAACACTGCATTATAAGTAATTATCATCGCAGAAGGAAAAAAGAATCTTGTAATGTACATGTCGCCGGGCTTGGTCGCACTAGGTCCCGGCATGTTTTCCGTTAGAGGGTCGAGACGACCAAGTTGATCCTGCGGAATTAAGTAAACGGTCACATTTTCACGTAAAAAGGGCGACACATCGTTCTGTGACTTACGGAAGTTGAAGCTGCGCAATGGCCCATGTGGCAGAAACGACCGTAGCAGCGCCACCTTGACAGCGAACAAAATAAAGGTTACGAAGAGAAAGGGCAAAATCTAAAAGCATGCATACCCATATCACCCCTCATCAATTTCATGCCCTACAACACAAATATGACTTTCGAGAATGATTGTCATGATGAGCAAATTACTTACCGCACCGGGCTTCAAGCTGATTCCTCCAGAATCGAAAGTAATACCCTTACCGACGAACGCGAGCGGCTGCGCGTCCTTCGAAGGAGCACCCTTGTAGTGGCTGATCCGACAATTCTAGGTCATTCCAGGTAGCAGACAACCATAAGAAAGTGCAAGTCACATTTCCAAGAACTTTGCCGGCTCTGATGTGCCGTGTGTGACGGAAAGGAATGTGTTCTTGAACGGGGTTGAGAACACGGAGCACTAAATTTAGGCAGGAGACAAAATTACCATGTTCTTCGACGCAGCCCATTCTATTTAAAAGAACGACGGTCACATGCCTAGGTCAGCTTGAGAAATGGGGAACAATGAACATGCCTTCGTCGTGGACGATGATTTCCACGTTCTTAAGCCCTGCAAACTCAGCCTTGACGCGCTCAGTAAAGTTCTACATGTTATAAAATGGATGAATAGAGAGTATCTAAAGGGGAATTAAAACAGAAAAGACTTGCAGTCGGAGTCATCATGTTGGCGGGCAGCTCCATTAACTAGATACAACGCAAAACACGGATCAGAAACCAAAAGCCCTGAATGTGGCGCCTCGACAGGCAGCGACGGAGACAGTTTGAAGGAACGAACTCACTGTCCTGGCTAAATTCTGAGCCTTTGCGTAGACAACGCCACGGTCCCATTCCGGAGACGTGGCCAGAGGGGAAAGGGATACCTTCTCCGGGATGGGCTCCTTGTTGTTCGGATTGAACTGCGACGGCGGCGACGTCTTGAGCGTAAACTTGTACAGCGCCAAATGGGCAGCGACAGCTGGCGTTGATTTATTCGTTTTTGGTTAAGGACGGAACCAGACTGACGCAAACAGGAAACTACGGGACCTCACCTGCAGCGTGGGGGTCGACGGACGCATCGATTGCGACGTCTTTGATTCCGTCGATGGCTTTGAGCTCCTTGACGGCGCTTCCGACGGCCTTGCGGAGAAGTTCCCTGCGTGCGTCGGGATTCTTGGTGGCGAACTTGTCACCGAGGCTCGACACGGTTGTGACCTTATCAGGCGGGGTATTGAAGAACGTCCTGGCGGTGCCGACCTTGGGAGGCTTGTCGCCCTGTGGGGTAGTAGCCCAAAGATGGGCAGCGTCGAGGTCAGATACGACCACTGAAGGGGGTGCTCGTGGTCGAGGGGAACGACGTAGGCAGCGGCGGAGGTGGTCATGGTGTGGGAGGAGATGCGATGGGCAATCGATCGCAGTCGAATCGAGCCAAGTCGTGAAATCATCTCCACAAGGTCACAAGACAAGACAAAAAATGAATCAAAATAAAAAAAATCAAAATGAAAAGCTGCCAACTCCTAACCCTAATAGCCTCGGTCTATTTATATCATCTTGCGCTCTTGCCTTTTGTGGACATTGCGGGCAGGGACCCACTAAATGCGCGTCCAGACGGAAGCAAAAAAAAAAAGGTAGGCATATATTTGCAAATGACAGCAGTGACTGCAGGAACTGATGTACAGATCGATCTACTATTTAGACAGCAGAGCGGAAAAAAAGTTCAACTATATACGGGAGTGAAACGTATCACTGTTCAGTCCGCGGTCTGGGGGGACGAGGCGAGAAGCACAAGTGGGGAATGTCTCTGTATATGATGAGCGAGAAAAAATTTTTCAGAAACTGTTGATATGACTCGACGAGATGGCGAATGTCCTCGGGAAAAGATCAAGTTCAATGGTCGAAAAAGGGAACACATGTCAACTAATCAGGTTCAATCGCAGTCTTCGATTCAGTTTTGCCGCCATTTTGAGTCATCCTGACTCAACCCCGAGAGACGGAACAGAAAAAAAATCCTGTGTCTTTGACTGGACAAATGTTGTCGGTCGTTTGCGGGCTCGCGTGTTCGGCCATTGTGGGGGGCAGAAGCACCAGGGCACCATGCAGAAAAAGGCACAAGCGCAGGTCTGTCAACACAGAACCGAAAAGCCCCAGTCAGAAAACCGTTCTAGGCGCCACTAAGCTCGTAAAAGCAACCCACTTGGAGATAAAAAATTTTCCAGGCAACGAGATTCTGTGAATTGACGCAGCAGGCTCGGCAGAAATTGCGGGGGAAGGGCATTTAGTCACGAAACTCGGGACAGATGATCCCATGACTGGTGAGGAGCTGTCTGAGGGTGAGCGCCCTCGTTTTCCAGATCTCGCGCTCTCTCGTGAGGCGCTCGACCGTCTCCTCCAGGCGCTGGAGGTTCATCAGCTTGCGTTTGCGGCTGCGACGGGCAGCCAACGTGTTCTGGCGACGTTTCCACTCGATCTTCTCTTGGTCAGTCGCGTTCGAGGCCGGCGGCTCCTCCGTCAGCTCGTCCTCCTCCCCTCGCTTGGCGGCGTGTGGTTCCGCATCTTTGCAAAGAACGCAGGAACATCCTTGCGCGACGTCGCAGATGGCGTCACGTACCGCCGCGGCTGGGTAGGCGCGTCCAGGGGTATGAGCGAGTCAGGGTTTGCCTTGCGCGACGCCGAGGGTCGCCGCAGTGCCGAGTATGACTCGAGCGGCATCTGGTTCGTGCTCGCCTCGGCGTATGGGTTAGCGGCATAGTAGGAAGTGGGTGAGGTCATGGAGGCAGAGGCGGCCTGGGGATTGTAGGTGTAGTTAAAGGTACCGTTCGGGTAACCAGTCTGCATTTTATGAGAGCTTTTGAAGATGTTCTCCTTTGTGCTGGAAACGGAAGAAAGGAAACTGCAGATGATGCAATAACGGAAGCATTCGACGGATGGGCTTTTATAGGTACTATACCGCCATGGGTACCGCCCGGTAACCAAATGGGGCAGTGTGTCACAGCCACTAGGAAGAGTACAGCCCCTCCATGCAAACATATGGCGGTTCCAGCGGAGCTACACTCGCGACAGAACTAGTGAGCACAGGTTGGGAGGGATGACGCTCACAATTCACGTTCGACGATACGCACCCGAATTTGAGGCGACTTCCCTGCCCTTTTCCTCCATCACCTCTCGAGGTCACGTGATGAGCAGCCATCGTCCGACGTTGTTCAGCTGGATAGAGATCATTCTAGACGGCCTACATCAACATGTTACAACACTCAAAGATTCGTCAGCAGGAGGACGGCAGTGAAAGATATTAGAACCATAATCAGGAAATAGAGGACAAGTAGGTGAGATGAATTGTCAAGCGCCCTTGTTCGATCTGTTTACAACAGTGGGCATATAGAAAGCACCGCAAACGGTGCGGGATCGGTTTGTTCCAATTTGAGCTCAAGACATAAACAAGATGTTCGCTAAGAAAGAGAAGGATATCTTTTTCGTCACGTTGGGCTGCCCTGATGGGCAGACAGGTCAACAAGCCCGACTTGACGAGCTATAAATGCAGTGTTCGACGGGAAACAGACATTTCCCGCCATGGAGTCAGTATGAGTGAGGCAGAGATGATCGTTATCGGCGAGTTTGACGATAAGCTCCGTGTACGGATGCTAAAGGGGAAAAAAGAGCACTGGGACTGCGCAGGAGAGGATGGCAGTTGAACCGAAACGGCGGAACAAAGAAAAAAAAATGCGGATGTGGGTGTTTCCGCATTCCAGAGAGCATCTAAAGCAAGCGCCCAACGTGCGCCCAAGAATGAATCGCATGGTGGAGATTTGCATCAACGAGTTTCCGAACAGTTCGTTCGTGCGTTCGTATGTCAGAATCTCCATCTCCGGCGCATCGACAAGGGGAAGAAAGGGCAACACGAAAAAAAGACACAAACGACGTCCTGCACGGTTGCGACAGGCTTCGCATTCGAGGTGCCAAAGAAGCACGAGAGCATGATATCCGTCGTCGTCGTTGTCGTCGTGGTGTCGCGCGCTTGACGGGACGTGTGCTGTTGAGAGTTTCCACCGTCGCAGCCTCGTTGCCATGCGCACTGACTCTGCGTCGAGTACATACGTGTGACATGAACAGGTTGGGAGGTGCAGGCGATAAGAGTTCCGCGTACCTCCCCACATGCGCGCGTCAACGGTACAGCCGTTGCCCGACGCCCGATGCGGGGGAAGGGATTTGTGTTAAATGAATTGCAGTGCCCGTCGTCGTGCCAGGGATCAAGGTCTTTTTTGACATTCGGCCCTGCCATATTTGGCAAAAAAATTTGAGATGGCGCATCCAACGCTGGACACGATGCAGAGTGGCACAGGAGCGACAGTCAAGGCGTCCCAGCGTCAGCCTCGACAATGGAATGGCTACGAGATGAAGCTTCGAGCAACAGCTGATGTCTCGACGATAAGGAGCAAAAGGTGAGAGAAGACGCAAAGGTCTGGCCAGCCAGCGACGCGAACGACCCAGACCCCCAAAGATGGAAACGTTGCCGGAAGATCCCGACCGGTCCCTCCGACCTATCCCTCATTTTCCATTGTCTCATAAACCAAACGAGCTCGCCGTCGTCGTCGACCAAACACCAAAAAAAAGAACACTACAATGCTGTCCAACGCCCTTCGTGCCGCTGCCCGGCCTGCTGTCGTCTCGCGCGCCGTCCTCGCCGCCCGCGCAGCACCTGTCGTCGTGCTCCAGCGCCCCGCCAGCACACACGCCCAAGAGTCGTTCGAGTCGTTCTCGGCGCGCTACGTCGAGTTTTTCAAGAACGCAGAGGACCTGTTCGAGGTGCAGCGTGGCCTGAACAACTGCTTCGCCCACGACCTCGTGCCCTCCCCCGAGGTCATCGAGTCTGCGCTCAGGGCGGCCAGACGCGTCAACGACTACTCCACTGCTGTTCGCATCTTCGAGGGCATCAAGGCCAAGGTCGAGAACAAGCAACAATACCAGGCGTATCTGGATGAGCTCAAGGTCGTTAGAGAAGAGCTGGGTGAGGCACCTAATCCCTCGGCCATGATCGGAAGGGCGTGGTTCGCTGAATGCAGTTTACTGATCCCTATAGGCATCGACACAAAAGAGGAACTCTACGGTCGCTCATGAATTCGAACTCAGTTGAACAACTGTAAGACGACGCTTTGTCTTGATGCTCAGGTCTGGTGCTCACATACGTGGACAGTTTAGATGAAAGAAATGAACGGCCTAATTTCTGTGCGAACGTCCATACCGCATATGTTGTGTTTTGCAGAGTCTGGATAATATCGAGCATCTCAACCTTCATAAAATTGCAGCCAGCAGAACATGTTGGCGAAACAATTGCTCCCAAACGTGTCACCCGCTTGACTGGGAAGGATGCAGACTCGGAATGTGTGATCTTTCTTTCGTCTCATGGCATCAACATCTGCCAGATGCAACAAGATACATCCTGTCGGCCAGTTCCTGACAGAGGATGCGTTCCCCACGCCTGCGCCCCGAAAAAAAAAGTCAACACGGCCGCTCTCAGTAAATGATCTGCCATATGGGTCAAATCTGCTTCGCATCGGCTAATTTGGTCTCTTGGAAGAAAATGACCGTTGTGGAGATCTGCTTGAGAGGCGCTGCACTGTTTGCGCGCTGCACGGTTCGGAGGTTTCTCATCGGTTTTATTTGGTTCTATTGAATTTAGCCGGCTACGCCTGCTGTGCCAAACTTTGCATGACACCGCCACCGATCGATGACGATACGTTTTTGTATGTTCGGCCGTTTTTAGGCGGAGGATCAAATTAAAACGAGTTTCAGGTCTCCCGGTGCGGCACAGCACTCTTGGGATGGGGTGTATTTACGAGAATGACATCACTGACGCGTATTCCGATCCCGTCAGGATTGATTGTTGATATTACAGTCCGACATACACGGCATATCAAGGCGTCCAAGGAATTCAGTGCTATTCAAGCGCTGCCACGGTCCCGCATGTCCGATATGAGAAACGGAGGTGACGGCCAGCACGCTCTCCGTGATTAGCATTCTCTATCATCCGTGATGGGGGAAGTCGTCGAAAGCATCGGAGCATGGGCTCCATGCTGCGCAGATAGGTCATTCGACCCGTCAGAAACCCACAACACATATGGCATCCAATAGGCTTTCACCAAACCCGGTCCATCAGCATCAACCCGAGGAAGACGAAGGAGCGGTATGGATGTAGATGCTTAAAGAGGCGCTCATCTCATGCTCCTCCGTCGCTTCCCCGCAAAGCGATGCCCTGCAAATCGACCGACGATCAGCTTTCCGGTGAGTGCGTGTTTACCGCCGAGGTACGATATCGCGAGGGGGCTATGTCGCTTCATGTCGGGTCGCGTTCTCGCAGTCCGAGCCGAGAAATAATATCATCATCAAATTCCTTCGACTCGGCCCATCTTGACGCGGCCAGTACTGACCGTTCATTGCAGCAGACAAAACGCAGGCATATTTTAGGGCTGATGCTAGACCATGTGTACCGCGATCCAGTGCACTTGCAAGTTCGCAGAAGCTCAGAATACGCATTCCTTCTGCAGAAAAGAAAAAGGGGGGAACGCCAGGCTGACCACCAGCAGTCACTCACCAGATCCTCACTAACCTCTCTGCCGGCATCAAGAAAAAGACGCTCCGATCTTCCACATCAGGGTTCTTTCTGATCATGAAGCCCATCTGTCAACGGCCGGCGTGGACCGGACCATCAGGCAACCATTGCGCAGACGGACCACAAGGTACCATGTTGGAAGGAATTCGAACGGCGATGTCCGTTCTCCCATGCTTCGACCGTCACCACGTCTCCATTGTTCATTGTTCGCGATCACGTCTCTTTTTCAGCTTCTCACGACAGCTATTGTCTTGAGAAGCAAAGGTCCCCCGGACTCGACGCAGGCTTTCGTTGAAAGTTCCATCAGACCAATGCAAACTTGCCATCTCTCACACTCTCAAGTACATGCATTGATTTTCCCATGCTCCCGACATCTTTGAAATCTGGACAAAACGGCCGCGGAGAAGCGCGATCCATCTACATGCAGAACCGCTGAAAAACGCCTTATCCACATATGTTCAAACTTCATTTGGACGTTCCACTGATAGGACCCTAGCGCCCATCCAAATGGAAGACGATTGAACAAACCAAAAGAAAAAAAAAAGATCGAACGGCGACGATCAAGAAGTCGCACTATTCGACAAGTAATAAATTTAAACCTCCCAGATATCGACGCGCGAGTGCATCCACGCCTTTTTCCCAGAAGACGTGGACCAATTTAACCTCGAGGTGGCGCGATGATCTGCCGTTGCATTTCAAGGGTGCATTTTTTTCTCCATCTTCCATCTCGCGCATCTTGTGAGAGAGACCAATTTACAGCATGGGAAAAAAAAACGAAAGCCGTCGCCCAGGAGGGAAAATGCCTCGGGCCACCCTGACCATTCTAAAGTCCGAAGATAAGCAACAGGGGCCGATAACCACACAGTTTTCAACAACAGAAGATTGCGTGTATATTATCAAGAAGAAAGTTTGAAAGAGACAAATTTACAGAGATGCGCGATAAGAGCAAGCAGTGTACGGAAGAAAGACTTTAATGAAGATACAAGACGAGAGAGGAGATTATGAACCTAATCCTACATACACATGAACGTGACATTTGCAGGGGAAAAAAAAGGAGGATTATACAAGCACATGCGATGAGATGTGGGAGATCAGGAGTGTTTGAACGACGATACTTGAGGAAGACAAGAAAAAGAGAGAGGAATGAGACTTTTTTGAGAAGAGAAGAATAAGGGGAAAAAAATAAGAAAAAGGTCCATAATCTTGCGAGATTCGGAGATTGGAGAGGAGTTGAAACCCTCATCTGTTTTCGGACGACATTGTCGTTCATTCGTTAATTTCGTTTTGTTTGCATATGGTCGGGAAGGCGAGAGCTAGTGCGACCACGACGGAGATCGGGATTGCCAAAGCCAAACGAGCACGGGCGTTGGGCGCATGAATGTGAACACTTTCGATAAGAGCTGGTGTCATGGATGGCGGGGTGCGGCGATATGAATATGAATAGTGGAATAAAGAAAAAGAAAGGGAAAGAGACCAGGAAGAACGCATAAAGGGTGTACAAGAACAGACGGAGGGAAGGTCGCAGAGCAATAGTGTACAGTTTCCGAAAGCGAATGGGGATAACGATAAGAAAAAAAAACACCGAGAAGGAGCTCGGCAAAGAGTGAATGAAAGGGGAGCGCCAGCGTTGTTCGACGGCCGATGAGTCCCTACAGTGACCTAGCGAATCTTGCACGACCATCAAAGCGAATCGCACCACGTCTTGCTCGTCCTTGTCCTCGAATCCTGATCCAACGCGTCGTCGTCGCAGCTAGAAATAAAAAAAGGAAAGGAAGGCGGCATAGGCAATGAGAAGAAACCAGCCCCGTTCATCCTCCCAGGATCGTCAACCGAGGAGAGACAGACACCGCTTGCGCAGCGGCCGCCGAACTCATCGAGACAGCAGATGAAGGGCCGGATAAATTCGCACCAGCGCTACCACTTCCAGTCGATGGAGGCGGCGTCTGCGCAAAGCACCACCGACGCACAAAGGCTTCATACAGCGCCGCACGGTCCGTTTCTCCAGATGCCGGCGCTGTCGTTGTTGCCGTAGCGGCTGCAGTGGTGGTGGTCGTGGAGGGTGGGGCACTAGGTGCGGAACTGACGTGAGTTGTAGAGACTAAAGGACCGGAGACTGCAGCAGACGAAGACGAATCTGGCAGGGCCATATCATCTCGAACCACTAGCGCCTTGTTTCCCGTGTCAGCCTTCGCGTTCGCGCTAGTACTGAAGGATGACGCGACATCCGCAGCAGACCACGCGCGCTCGCCAATCCCAGGACGCCGCATCATCCACGCGCTCGCACCCTGACGCGGAGGCGATGCGGGGAATACGCGTGTCCCGACGCGCGAGGCCGCATTAATCGTCGTCGTTGCTGTCCTTGGTGTCGCTATCGTCGTCGTCGCTGTGGTGGCACTGGTGGCAGGAGCAGGAGAAGAGGATTCTTCAGGCGGCGTCAAAGGCGCGTTGCCCAACTCGACACGCCACGTACAGGAAGCGGATGCGTTGGCGTCTGTGGCGTCAATGTCGGCGTCAGTGTTGGCGTCGGGACATTAACCTCTTCCGTCTTTTCTCCTGTGCCCTGGTTCTGAGTCTGGTCGTTCCTACCCAATTGCGCGCGCGCCATCTCAGCGACGCTCTCTACACTCGACGTCCTGGACGAGCCAGGGCTCGACTCGCCCGAAGACGGACTGCCAGACCCCGAGCCCGAACACGAGGAAGACGAAGATGACGAGCATGATCCCTCCAAAGACCCCGCAACCACCTCATCCTTCCTCCGTCCTACCGGCGTCCCATCCTCATCAGGCTCGCGCGGCTCACCAGCAGGCGCCTCATGCCGCGCGCCACCTCGAGCGCCACCCCAAGGCCAGTACAGCCCAAAAGCAGTGCCGCCAGGAGTAGCAGGAACGCCAGCAGCGGGAAGAACAGCGCCAGAGCTAGAGGGATCAGCACTGCTGCCGTCGCTAGCGACAGCATGAAGTCCGACAGAGGACGCAGGAGGAGGCGAGGCGAGGAAGGACGCCCCAGGAGGCGACGTACTAGCCAGGAACGTGAGGCCCATGTCCAGGCTTCCCATCTTCGGACTGGGGCCGGGCGCGACGGTCGTCGCGGTCGTGAGTGCGGGTGGCGAGGGTGTGGGACCAGCGGTTGTCGCTGCCGTGCCAGCCTGACCCGTTGCAGATGCAGGTGTTGTTGCCTTTGTAGACGCCGGGACATCGAGCCCCTCGGACGCTGCGTCATGCGTCTCGTCGGTCCGAAAGGACCTCTGACTCGTAAATGGGATCGGCGCCGTCGCGGTGCTCGTGGCAGGCTTCGCAACGACTCCAGTAACATCCTGGCCCGTCCTTCCTTCACCCGTAGCCCGCTCAGGTTCAGCTCCCGCACGAAAAAGCCCTCGAAACGGAAACTCCTCGCCGCTGCTGCCATGCCCACGCCCGTTCTCATTAATAGGGCTCACGGGTGCCGAGACCGCGCCTCTTTCTCTGCCCGCACCATCATGGGCGAGCAACGGATATCCGCCGACACTCGTGCTACCGTAGCCGTAGCCGGTGTCGTACCCGTATCCAAAGGGTCTCTTGGGAGCGCTGGCGGGAGGTGCCGCTGCAGCAGCAGCGTATGAGGGCGCAGCATAGTTCTTCAGATTGAGCTTCTTGAGGCGCGCGAGGAGCGTCGCCGTAGCTGCCGCATGAGCTGATGGGGTCGACATGACCGTCGGTCGGATTTGGGACGGGGCATCAGTGCCTAGTGCAGGTATTGAC
This sequence comes from Macrocybe gigantea, assembly GCA_011319805.1. NCBI lineage: Eukaryota > Fungi > Basidiomycota > Agaricomycetes > Agaricales > Callistosporiaceae > Macrocybe > Macrocybe gigantea. Next base: position 172,853 of record SJRY01000120.1, read on the forward strand.
GGCGCCTTTGGCCCTGTTGTCGTCGTTGTTATTGCGGTAGCTGAAGATGTAGAGGCGTCTATATATTACGAAATAAGCTCTGCCCGGAACCGAAAAAAAAGACAAAGGCAAACTCACCGCGCTGAACCTGGCCCCGCACCTTCTTGAACCCAATCTTATAGTTCCTGCCCGAGTTGTTATCCCAATACTCTGGGCCTTGCACGCCGTCTCCGCGAAGCTTGCCTCCCCCACTCTGCATCACAGCCCTGGCTCCGTCAACCGCTGAAGACGACGGGGGTGAGGGCACTCTGAGTCGTGTGGGCTCGTCACCGAGAAGCAAGGGCGGGGCGCACTGCCGACGGGCGTCATGTATCTGAACGACGAGCCAGAGCGTCTTCTTCTCGAGCGAGAGCGCATAGTCCTCGAGCTTGATCGTGAAATCGAAGCGGTCCCATGCGGGGTGAGCGGCGTCGCCCGTGCCAGGTTGCACGACGGCGTCTCCCTTCTTTCCGCGCCTCTTCTTTCCCTCCATGGGCGTCGACTTCGCTTCTCCCTCATTCTCTCCTTCGTCGCCGGTGTCGATGAGCCCCGAGCCGGCGATGAAAACACCCTCGGGGAGGCGGCTCAGGCTCTCGCGGTAGCGTGCCGAGACTTCGGACGTGGTATCCCACTCGTCGAGCGTAAAGCGCACTGCGACAATCTTCTCGTACGCAAGGTTGCGCACGAGGAGTGTGCCTCGGAGCGACAGCGGCTGCTGCTGTTCCTGCTGCTGTTCCTTCGATTTGTCGGAAGGAGAAACGAGGTGAAGCGCCTCGAGGTGCACATTGGCGTGGGGGGGGCGAAAAGGCAGGAACAGGTGAGCATGTATCTTTGTCGAGCTTGTACCTCCATGATGGAGGGGAGGGAGCCGGCGTCGCACTGGCCGCAGCGGAGCCTGGGATCATCGTCTTCGCCGCGGACGCCCTGATTGGACTGACAGGAAACCTGGGAATGGATATCCCCAAGCGCTCCTCCGTTGGGCATACGGATACCCAATTGTGTCTCTGTCGGTCTCTGTCTCTGTCTCAGTATCATCGCCGACGACGGCGCCGGTATGCGTGACGGCACGGACACGGGAGACGGCAGCGGGCTTCGCAGAGCGGTCGAATATGCGCACGGATGCGAGATGATCCTGCTTGGAGGGGAAATGCACGTTCTTGGCAGGAAGCGGGGAGGTAGGCGCCGATTGCGTGCGAGCGTGCGCCGTGAGAGACAGTGGACTCTTGGAAGCCTCGGAAGCAGCGGGGGAGGCGATGGCAGGGGAGGAAGAAGAGGATTTGAGGGATGATTTGAGAGGCTTGCCGTTGGAGAGGATCACAGGCGTCGAGGACGTGCGCGGCACGCTTGGGCGCGGGGATGTGGGTTTTTGTGCCAGTGCCGGTGGTGGGATCTCGGATTGCGGCAAGAGCGGGGACGCACGCGGAAAGGGAACGGCATCATTGGTCGTCGTCGCGGGTGTGTTGGCCGGGGCATGGGTATTCGGAGCGAGTTGTTCTTCTGCCTCCATCGCGCGGCAGGCCTGCTCTCGGAGGCGCTTACGGAGGACCTCTTTCGTTCTTCCTCGCTCTCGCTTTCATCGTCGTCGTCATACGATGAGTCGTATGAATCATCGTCCTCGTCGTCCTCGTGACGGAGGTGAAAGACGGTTCTGTGTGTTCGGCGGGGGAGATTCATGCCGAGAGACGAAAATGCGCCTGTGCCTATGGCTTCTGTTGTGTATGAACGTCGATGTCCTGGTCTGCCTTGGACGTGGATGGGCAGCGGCGCAGGAGCGGGCGCAGGGATAGAGTAGGGCATTTCTGTGATTTCTTCATGACGTCAGAAGCTTGCTCATCGACGAAAGGGTAACAGATGAACTGACCGTATCAAGGAAAAGAAGAAAGGTGTGTAAAGGGCTCGCAGCTGGGCGAGAATCAGAACGGAGAGGAGGAGGAGTAGCCATCCAACGAACGGAGCGGGATGCTGCGAAAAGAAAAAAAAAAGTTGTTTCCGAGTTTTATATTTATTTTTTTTGAAAAACCGGTGCCGGTGACTCAGCAACGTTCGAAAAGACGCTCCACAGAGATCGCGCACCCAAAAACGGAAAAAGGACCCCGTTATCTGTTATCTCGTCGTACCTTTAACCTTCTTTTTTCCCTTTTTCTTTTTTTTCAAGAGAATTCGAATCGCAACTCATCAGCGTTCTGGTGTCTCACACTTCTTTTTGGCCCCGTCTTATCTGCGTCTACTTGTCTTTTTTCCCCTTCCGCCGGCTTCGGACCTGTGCTCGAGTGGGCTAGATCCTCCGACAGTCGCCGTGCCCGTCCAGACGTCCAGGCCATACCGTCTCGGCCATTTTTTTTTTGCAATTCATCCTCACACGTTCTCTGCCACTTTCCCAAGCCTTACAAGTCTTGTAGTTGCAATCATCGCCTGCGGATGGAATGTACATCACGATGAAATTTTTTTTTTTTTTTTCGCGTAGACATTCCTACACCACCACCTCCTGTCTCACTGCAATATTTCATGATCAATTCCTCTTCCGCGCCTCCTCCTTTGTCCTGTGACGCGTCTTTTGCCTTCCTAGGACGTCGCATCCGATCATGCATTCCATCAGAGAACACGAACGCCGAAAACGAGAAAAGAAAAAAAACAAGAGCTGACAACGGCAGACATCGCTAAACTCGCGCAAATGATACCATCCGACGACGTAACCAACAGTCATCAATCACATCATCCTGTGCACAAACGTTGACGCCTTCATTTCGAAAACAACATCACTGGGGGGAAATTAAACGCTAGACATCCTTGGTGAATCCGAACCCACCAGAGGTTAGCTCGGATCCCTGTGTGCGTGAATGGAAAGCGCGATGGCGTTTTGGTTGTAAATTGCAAGGGACGTTGCGCTGAAATGAAAATCTAAAACAGACTAGAGACGATGCTCTTATCAAGACGCGGACCCTAGCGATCAGCCCTGACTCGATATAATTTCCTGGAGATGGGCGCTCCTAACTCTCTTCCAGAGACCGATTGGCAGATATTGCAGACACGCTCAACCCGGGTATTATTACTTCGCGTCCAGAATCCATTTGTCTTCTTCATTTCATTTCTTTCCCTCAAGTGATATATGTATTTTATCATCCAGGCGTGCGTCAAATCCGAGCAGGGAAGGAATGCTGAAAAGAAACACGTTCGTCGATGTCCTCAAACGTTCGAGTTCGCTCCGCTCGGACCGTCCGACGCTCCATCCGTCCATCAGCACCGGCGGAGAGCATGTAGATGAAATTTTAAACTCAAAACCCGGCAACCATGATATGCACGCAACCTCCATGGTACTCGCGACCAGTCGTGATATGAATCCATCCAAAACACCGGAAGGCAAGATAAGATACGAAATCTAAAAAGGAAAAAGCGAAGAAAACACTGGACACTGTATTAACGATCCCTTGCGTTTCTGAACACACTAGCGTTCGTTTCAGAGGAAGAATTCCTTCGTTCTTATCTCTCAGGTCTCATCACACAACTATCAAGCTATGGCTAAAATGACTCCCCTCTTACGCCTACCCACACTCATCTCCAGCCCCACTCTTCGACTGCAAGGCATTCAGGAAGCGCGAGCCATGAGGACCTCTAGTCACTCACGAGCCAGAATCGTGGTGCAGCGCATCGTTGGAGCCATCGTACCCAACCAGAAGGCAGAAACGCAGGTAAAATTTTCGAGAGAAGCAGCGCGGATCGTCATCGACCCATAACAACGCGTCATTTGTCCGACTGGCTCTAGATAACGCGGATCCATAGGCGGAATGCGGTCACCGAGAATGTTGGTTTAGGTTAACTCGAGCGCCGCTCGCGGTGGAGAGCGGTTCGCGTTAGCTACTAGCGAAAAGGTTGAGCAAGCAAGGATCCGAGAGATAAGGAGGAGCACTCCATCGCACGTCACTCGTCTGTCTGCTGCTTGTTGTAGGGACGGGAGAAGCCCAGAGAACGCACGCTCCATATGCACATTATGGGCTGTACGTACACGCTCGGGCACGCAGAGAAGAAAGAGAAAAAATGCGATATGTTGCGAGGAATCCGATGTTGAGCTCTTCGTCATCATAGATGATACCTCGTCAATTACGCTTTCTAGGCATGCATGAATTGCCCCGCACTTTTGACGTCGTTCATTCGTATGTGGGGCATGACGAGAATGCTGGGGAAACGCTGCGGGGCATTTTTTTCCTGATGGAAGAGCTGCTCACACGGCCCACGCCTGACAATGGCAAAGCCGAGACGGCGATGGCGATGGCACAGCGACATACGTCTGCGTTTGTGTAAAGTCATCAGCGGTGGCGAGACGCCGAGTCTCGTGTCGGCAATCGAAACCTTTTTTATTTTTGTTACAGACTCTCAAGCAGTCATGTGGAACAAAAACAGGTTATTCTTTTACCGCCCTCAGGGTGTAAAGGATCCAGCTATGGCGGCACACGTGCGTCGCGTGGTCTGGGGCCTCGTGTTGGACGAGTGATTCTGGGGCCCATCGGAAGATGGAGATCAAGGCCATCAAAAGGTAATGCCTCGCAGGCATTATGCGCAGTCAACGTACTTTTTGCCGCCTGAAATACCTCCAGGTGCCCGTGAATGTGGAGTAGAAAACATCGGAGGTCAAACATCATTTCATATGGACCCACACATTGACATGAGGGCTCTTACCCGCTCTACCGCCAAAGGAAAAAGAACCCTTTCCATTGGTGTTGTCTCCACGAAGGACGCGAGATAAGCAAAGACAACAATATGCGATACATACTTATTCGTCGGTCCGTACGCCGACAGGAGAACCGACGATCCTGCAGACTGAACAGGATAAACCGTTGGTTTGCGCATTGACATGACACAAGAGTTCCCAGCTTTGATGGGGTCCTTGCTGGGCATAGCTACGTGGAAGACGTCTATTATTCGACCGATACCCAAAAATGTCAGCGATAGCGTGGATACGAGATTGGGGGATCGAGATGTGGACAACGAGCAGTGGCTGGAATGAAGGGGTAGGGAAAGGCGGTCATGAGTATAGTAGCCGGGGTGATGTACAATGGCTCACGTTGCTCTAAGTTGCACATGTCAGGGTTTCCCAAGCCTGCAGAAACACCCTCAATTACAGCCAGTAGTTTCCATTGTGACCTGCATTTGACGAGCGAAGGACTTCATCGGTGCGATCACTGATCGCAGCTGAGGAGAACGGACTTGTGGCTTCAGCATCTGGGGCATGTCGTTCGACCAGCTGATGCAGATGCAGACCCAGGCTAGTAGACGTGAATATTCTAGCGAACTCGAATGATATTTTGCGACGTATTCTACTTGAACGAACCTGCTTATCTGCGACTGGCGCGTTTCAGTCTGCGGCATACAACTCGGGGTTCTTTCGCATCTGATCTTGCCTGACATATTGCGCAAGAAGCCGACTCCGTTCTAAAACTTAAGAACCACCGGTGCCTGTAGAGATTATATTTTTCATCTTATCACGCCTTATGAGGAGAGAAAGAGGCAACTCACACGATTTTTTCTCCAGTTCATATCGTGGGTTTGTGATCATGCACAGCCACTTATTCGGTTTTCTTGACAGCACCCTGCTCCACGACGACTTCTCCTTCGTCCTGCCGTACGTACGTGGGCAGGGCTAGCCGAGGCTTGAGCAAATCCAACCAAGTTTGATCATGAGATTCACAAGAATAAAAAAAAACAGACAAGATGACAGGAGCATTCCATTTCGAGGATTCTTTTGAGGTTGATCTTTGAATCCGCTGTCACAGAAAGAAAAAAAAAAAGATATGATCAGCCATGTGAAGCCGTCGTCAGGCAAATGGCTAGAGAAGGGACAGTCGCGAGAGCCAGAGTTGCCATCCGGGACAAAGCAAAACTCACCCTGATCGCCTGAGAAAACCTCGCAGTTTCGCGAAAGGAAGTTATCGGCAGCATGCCGACGACCAATTTTTTCATATCTCGTTTTTCCCATCCTTTCGCTTCTATGACTTTGATTGTTCATTTGTCTGCATCGTCGAGTCCAGTATCTATTCATGTCTTCGTACTCGGACTCTGCAAATAGGCCAAGAAGCGCATCTCCAAGGTGGGAAGAGTGCATGCGGACATAGAAAGGTGCGTTTCAAGCTGTCCCAAGACGGCATATTGGAAATTTGGCCAAACGTTCGAACACATGATTGGTGCTTACTGAGACCAACAGCTGACTTCTATTGGGTTTTTGAGTTGGGTCTGGGTGAGGTACGGAGCGCGTCCAGTGATCTGATGTCCAGAGACTTGGCTATCATGTGGGCGATGTCTGGTTTTCGATAGACTACCTGCGAATAATGGCTTTTCGCTAATGTTATGACTTATTTACATTCATGTATACGCTGTTGTCATTGAACTGCAAAACGGTGCTCGTTGACCTAGTCTGCTTTTAGACGCGCCCACCTAACCGTAGTAAAATTTTTCTCACGGAAAAGTCACGTTTTTGGTCCCACGGGTCGACGCGTCTCTTAATTAGTATCGCCCTCCCCTGTATTTCGCGCGTCTTCCCGTCACAAATCCAATATATGGCACCGTCCGACCCCACGTTTCGGTTCCGAGATCCCGAGGGAATAGAAATCTGTCGTAAAATCCTGCAAGACCGCCTCCCTTTCACCCCACATGATTATCAGCTGGAAGGAGTGACACATGCGCTTGACGGAGAACATGTAGTTGCAATAACTGCCACGGACCCTGAAGATGAATAACATTGGTCTTTTGTGTGAGAATAGGAGTGCTCGGAGGCTGATGAGGGTCCATTGCAAGCTCAATGCCATTCAACAGACATGAAACGCGTCAAGACGCGCTGTTAATGGCTGTCACATGCTAACCGTGGGTAAAAAAAGCGTGTGAATATTTCTACTACGGGTAACCGACCGCGTCTACTAGCAGACTCTCTAATGAGAGGTGTTGACACAGTCATCAGATTGCTTAGCAATCAACCTCGATTACGAGAGTCAATGCTTACAGGAGACTATCGTTGACCCGCAAATTGCACTCAGTCCATCATGTCGGCTGGCTATCCAATGGAACTCGTTCTATAGGCGACTCACAATCAAATCAGAAAACCCACTGCCATTGAACTGCAGCCGAACTTTTGAATAAACCTCATAGCGCTTGATACTCTAAGGCTGCAATCGAGCTGTTGATGCGACCAACCTCTTGCATCCTTTCACTGCTTTGCAACCGGATGACTTGAGGCAATACCACAAACGTAGCTTTTCCTTGATATACAGCTCGTTGTCAGAAGCTCCTTGCATCAATCGTCGAACGAGGCCGGTGACTAGATGTCCATCTCACCATCAGCAGACCTGAACATTTTCTGTTAAATTCGCTCTTGCTTTCATCTCTTTTCAACACCCTTCACTGCAGGCAGTCACTCCTGTCGTTCATTCCATTTTTTTTCTTTCGTGATCATATTATTTATGATGCTATTGGGTCGGGACTTGGCTTCATTCGAGGAATCGCTTGTGGGAACAGAGATCGCGCGAATGATTTCCTATGCTTCATTTGGTCTAACAGGTTCGTCCTTTGGTGTATGTAAATACATATGAGAGTCAAATCATTAACCCTTTCTGTCTATACAGTATACGAATATCTCATTACTTTGGATGAGGAAGTATGTGTTCTTGACCATGATCCATCTATTGTTCATCATTTATGCACTCTAGGACAAATACTTCTGGTCAGGAAACTGGACGATCTCACGAATTCTCTTTCTGCTGGTGAGCGATCGTTTTAGTTGTGCAGTATCATATGCCCATAACAAATGTGCGAAGAATCATTACCTCCCTGTGGTTCTCATGATGTACGTGGCATTTTTTTTTTCATCTGCCAAAGCGTCACGACAGTCAACTCTAGTTTCTTCATTGCCTGTATGCTGCAAATTTGTTGTCATCATAAGGATTGAACGACGAATTCCTGGCATTCATTACTATAGGCTTCTCCCTCCACAACCTGTCACAAGATGTAAGCATATGATACGTATCTTATCTGTTTTGAGCTGAAAAGCCCTTTTGCGGTTGTAAATTAGCGTTTTCTCTGTTCGTTCTGATACTCACTAAATTTGATGTCTTTTTGCAGCGATTCTCGTCACGCGTGTCTGGTACCTATTCCAGGACAACAAAATTATCCGACATGGTATAATCCCTGGGTTTACGGCGTCGCTGCTCATCTCTTTCGTGTTCCTTTATCTTTCGATGAACAATCTCATTATTATCCTGGCGTCGGACATTAAGAAATTCCTCCCTACTTTGCCTACCATAGGGTGCCGGGTCGTGTGTCCGCTTCATTTCGGGCATGTATATTTACCCTCCTTGGCTTTACATGTATGTGGCTGCTGCAGATTCCTAGCTGAGCCGTTGGCTGAACTCTGACAGACCATTCTGTACATCCTCACTGCCTATCGTGCTCTTAGGAATCGATGTCTATTTAAGGATGCACCAGTTCTGAAACGCCTGTTGAGAGAGTAAGTTGTGCTTCAGGACTTTGATGCAAGACCTAACAAAGTCTTGTATAGCGGAGGACTGTTTTACATTGTGGTCTTCGGTGCGTAGCGCCACCGGTAGGAATAAAAACCCTGACTAACTGTGCACTCCGCCCAGTGACAGTGATCATCACTACCGCTGGACCGTTCCCGAAAGATTCGCCCAAAGTGAGTGACACCGCCTTCCTGCGCACGAGTATCAACAATGGCGGAGACCTTTTCACTTACAGATCAACAATCCTGCGATATTCTGTCAGCTCGTGAACGTCTCGTTTCAAGAGTGACTGACGGCACCAACCGCTTATTACAGCTTCATGTTGGCTACGAATTCTATTGCCGTGTCTCGTATCATGTTCAGCATGCAGTCGCTGGCATTCCAAGATTGGATCGAATTCGGCATGGCTCTTGAACAATGCGGAACTGAGCCGCATCGGCTTCAAGATGGGAGCTCACGAAGGAATTCTTATTGTTGAGCGGGAGACAGTCTACAGTGATGTCAAAGGAGCCAATGGTTTAGAAAGTAACGACAACCATGCGTCACTTGAAGGCTGCGTGAACTCCTTGTGGATGAGTCACATTGGTGTATTGCACGAGAGATCATGGTAAAGGTGAGCTGTGCTTTGGCTGTGAGGGAACAACACTTATCATGAACACGAGCAGTTACGTTGCTCTTTGTAGTATCTTTTGAACTTCTCGAAATTGATCCATTATTGGACTCTCGCACGTTGCCTTATCAAGCCATCGATGCCGACCTGGGTGTTGTTTCGTTGAATTAGAAGGACGATAGCTTTAGCCTCCGTTTCACACCACTTGCAGGATTGTGACGAGTCATCAATCAAAAACGGAAATAAGGTTGAGATATCGAAAACTGTGATGATCTCATCACCTCGTTGCCCGAGAAGTTAGGGAAAGATTCTCCAATCAGGTGTAGCGGATTTCGAAGTCGAGGCTATGTTTTCGACATCTCATTCTGTTATGACAGCTCAGTTACCAGAATTACCTCACCGTTCTTAGAATGTTCTATAAAGCTCCCTTTCCTGCCCTTGTCACCTCTAGGCATAATCCCACGACTTCATCTGAGTGATACGGGATATCATTTTCAACGACTCCTCGAAGGCTTGCTGGCAAACTCTGCACTGGAGTCGATCGATATCTAGCTGCTGGAGATGCCCATCGATACATCGCCAGTGACATTGGAATCCCTTGAAGCGACGAAAGCTGCCCAGGAACTAACCTATGCGTTGCTTTGTTTGATGGGTCTGCACTTCTGCTCCTCGCCCTTTCGCTAAATTCAAACTTCTGACCCAGTCTATGAGCATCTGATCACGCTCAACGATGAGGTGCGTCGTTGGCGTCGGTGTCGCAAACACTTCATAAACTCGATAACTAGATGGAATACTTCTGGACGAGAAGGTGGACTATCTCTCGGATTCTTTTCTTTGCCGTGAGTGACCACCGTATAACAGCAGTGAAATGAACTCAGGAACGTTTTAGAACCGCTATCTTTCACCCCTAATTGTGATGTGAGCATTCTCTTTGGTTTTCTGTTGTTGCATGCTACTAATGAATACACAGACTCGCAGTTCTTGGTAGGCATAATCCAATAGGATCAAGTATGTCATGTGCGACTTACAAAGTCTCGTTGCTCGGACAGGCTATTCAGTGCCTCACCCTTCTCCTCTTGTAGGCATATATACATTTTTTGCTTGATTTCACTCTCATAATCTTGCCAACAGTTGTGACGTGTCATCTTATCTGGTTTTGTCCTGGAGCAGCGTTGCTGAACGTGAACTTTTTTTTAGCTGTGGTCGGATCATACAAGCAACGTTCCTTCTGGACATCCTAGTGGTAGGCATCATCCAAGGTAATCTCGAGCATTCCTTATTTATCCGGCTCTGATCTCCTCGCAGGAATGCTCGTGACGAGGATCTGGTATCTCTATCAAAACAGCAGAGTTATTCAGTTCGGAGTGATACTTTGTTTCATCGCATCCCTTTTCCTGTCGCTCGCTTTCCTCTATCTGTCAGCCCATGACATGTTGATTCTGGTCTCACATCATGAGATGAACGGATGCCTCGCTGGTCGACCGACATATTTCTGGACAATCTACCTACCTTCCTTCATCCTTCATGTGAGCCATTCCAATAGTTTGAAACTTATGGGCACCTTTTAGACGCTGACCTTTCTAGACGATATTGTATATTCTTACCGCTTATCGTGCGTTGAGGAACAAGCGCGTCTTCGAGCAGTCCCCAATTCTGAAGTGCCTTCTTAGAGAGTATGTCATGATTTTCTTTGCACGCTCTGTTTACTCATCAGCGATTCATGTCACCACCAGCGGAGGCCTTTTCTACCTTGTGGTTTTCTGTAAGCGGGCCTTCCGAAAAAAGTTGATAGTGACCACTGAGCTTATTCTAGTTACCGTGGCATTTACCGCCATCGGGTCGTTCCTTACCCATACTCCGCAGGTAAGCTTAATGTCTTGCCATCGAAAGACAACCGTCTCATGTCCAAAGCTCAACAACATGGCCATCTTTACGCCGTGAGTGGCCCATTCTTTGACGAATGCTATGAAGCAGATAACTCTGCCTACTTTGCGAATATTCAACAGGTTTCTGCTGGCCTTGACATCGATCGCTGTCTCTCGCGTTATGTTCAGCATTCAGTCTCTCGCTTCAAGACTCGGTTCTGACCAAGCCTGGCTTCTCAACAACGTTGAGCTGCGCCGTGTAAGATATAGACAAGGCGCCCATGAGGGCGAGCTTATTGTCGAGCATGACACCGTGGACAAGAACGATGGCGACGAAGAGAATCCGTTGCCGAATTACAACTGGACGAAGGCTCCAGCTAGGAGCACACTGCGGTTAAGTCGCGTCGGCATCTTGCCACCGCACTGAGCGATCTTCAGGAGGTTGGCAAAGAGCCGTGCATAGCTACGATATCTTCGTAAACTCGTATACAGCCAATAGACTGGTACCCGAGCATATGTCGATTACTGACTTCTTTGCTCGCACTTTGATCGTTGCACGATCATATGGTGAATGTATTATATTACTAGTAGATATCAGGAGATGGACGGGATCTGTTCGCTATGAAAGATAGGCGAGAGGAGAGTGATACGTACTGACATGAAAAGAAAAGTGTAGCTGTGCCATACCCGTTTCTATCACTCCTTTTCTATACCATTGACAATGCTGACAGACATGAAACAGAGGGAACATTGTACATAGGTAGCGCAACACTCGCGGCAACCAGTAACCAAAGAGGTCAATCACGGCCGTGCATCTTCAGTCTTTGGTCCACCAACATTCCTCGCTCACACCGTGCTGCAAACGTGTCTATCTTCAGGCTCGATGTGATCAGTCTGAGGACCGGTGACCATGACGCTACAACGCTTGTTGACTTCAATCAGCCGTCTAAAGCTCACCTTGCATCATCAGGGAATCCCACTCCCATTATAATGCGAATTGAGGCCAAAATTTGTGTTGACAGCGACAGTCGCAAATCCACGGCATGACGGTTGGGCAATTCCCCGAGTTCCTATCCAACGAGACTGCCGCGATCTTCCGACGTCAGATGTAGTGTTGCTGCTTGGTTCAGATTCGCTCGACAGATGTTGCCCGGACTCTCCGGGCACCGGTCAACTGTCTTCCTGGGCAACTTGGTGTCGCCATGGCAACGCGCTGGAGGGGGGTTGATAACGAAAACAGATAGCCTTGACAGACAGGTTCACATGTAGGCGCGTTCAAGGATGAATGGAAACTCGCTCAAATAACTGACCGGGATGAATCATGGCCCGAACTGTCACACAGAAAGCAATAGACTGGACCAACACGCGTACGAAAGTTTGGAGACGCCAAGTCCTTCAACGTCTAACACCGACTGTTAACGCATGCATTAATCTCCTCCTACCTCATCCCGATTGCCCAGCTTTCAAGTCGACGCGCGTCTTGTGCAAATGCGGAGTCTTGTCAAATGGGAGTGCACATCATCGGCCTGTTACAGTATATGGACTTTCGGGACTATCCAGTCGGTTGGCTAACCAGAGCCATGTTAGCATGCATGGCACTCTCTCACTCGACGGTATATCCTTTATACGAGCTGCGACCTCTCGAATTCGTGCGGCTTTAGTGGACCATTGAAAAAAGACGTCGAAGTCATCGAGGCTAGTTGAAGGTAAGGCACGGAATCATGTTCATAATGTCATTTCCACGCGCTGTCTTCGAGCTGACAACTGTGTTGTCAGCTGTGCACCATGGCACGTTCGTGCAGTGTCATTGAATTGAGGGGGGCATAGTCTGTATGACGGGATCATTTGATGATAATACCTTCAAATCGCCGCATGGCGCCGACTTCTATGTGGTGAGCAAAGGTCGTCTTTTATAAGCTGACTATTCGTATTTGCAATGGCACTTGCACGCCCCTTCTGCTGACGACTTTCTTAACGTTAAAGGGGCGAATCTGGTTGCGGAAACGCACAATTTTTCATGGATGACGCTGATGCTGTCCAGTTACAAACGCTGTACGTTACTATCCTTCTGATGCCTTACTTTTTCTATCACTTCTGACATAACACCGTAGAAATGTATACTATAACATCGGCCTTATTTCATTCAGTGAGTCTTGCGAGAATTTGAGCTGACAGTCGGTTTAATCCCGTTGAACAATAGCACTCCTTGTCCACGAGTATTGCCTTACTTTTCGAGCGGAAGTCGAAGGATTCTGGAATATGCCGACTCTATCATGGCCTTCCCTACTTTTCTACATCAATCGCTATCTTACTCTGCTTGGTCATATCCCCGTGATATTCCAATATTTATGGTTTTCAATTGCATCCAACAAGCATGAGGTATTTCTCAACACGCTTTTCTTCACCATACGGGTAGCTCATTCTGTCCTTACTTTTAAACTTTGAGATGTCTGTACCCTCTGATTCCATGCACTTTCGGGATACTCATCAATCTATACTTACCTAGATGCCAGCGTCTCACCCTCTACCACCAATTTCTCATTGTCGTCACACAAATCATAATATGTGGCAAGTTACCCTTCTCCTGAAGATATTCTGCTAGTTATGTGTTGACGAGGTTTGGACTAGTCCTTATGGCGCTGCGGACATATGCGTTATACGATCGGAGCCGTCGAATTCTAGCATTGCTAGTACCCGTTCTGCTTGCTGGGATCTCAATTGCTTGCGCGAGTGCAAAGTATCCAGGCTTCAGACGTTTTGCCGACATGTTTTTCTAGTGGCTCATCGTGACTGCTGGGCAGACTGGCAGCCAAGAAAAGAATCTCGTCGTTCCCATCGGTTGTGCCCCGAGTCTTTCTAGAGGGTCGTAAGTCGGCGGTTTTATTCCTCGATCCATGATTCAACTCTGGTCCCTTCAGTGCGATAAGTGAGTTCCGATCGACACGCATCTGCGGTCATTGGTTGATCACGGCGTTGATTCAGGATTCGCTGGAGCGTGGACAGGACTGCTGATCTTCGACATATTGGTCTTCTTCCTCACGGTGTACAAATCACTCTACCTGCGTCGCCTGACAGGATCGGGGCTATTGGACATGCTGCTTCGTGATGGTAAGCACTGGTTTTTCGATGAAAACCTTTCACATGAGCTTGAAGTGATCGTGCACACAGGCTCAATCTATTTCGGGTACGTGGGGTCCTTGTGGGCCTAGTCTCATGTCTGGGGAGTCGTGCATAGAACTAATTTATCCCATCCACCAACAGAGTCATGATAGTGATCAATTTGGGAAATATTCTAACGTTCATCGTTCGTGTCGCATCTTCAGCCTTCAAATGAATAAACTGCTTAAATGTTCTGGTTCTTGCAGTTTGGCGACGTGCGCTTTCCAAAATCGATCATTGTCCTCATTTCCCTCATGGTGGTCCAATGCAGCGTTTTACTCGAGGAGTCGGCACGACGTTATTGAACGTGTATGAGGATGCTCGACACGTTTGTACCATTCGAGAGCTGACATTCTTCGTCCGTTTGCGAACAGAGTCTCGTCTTCGATGATATCCCGGCTGATGCTCAACCTTCGCGACCCCAGACTCACCATCCAGCTCTCCGAGGCTGGAAGGACTACTTCCACATCGATGGAACTGAGCTTCCGACGGCGGTCGGAGGTCCTCGACACCACGATCATCAGCCAGTGGCCCGAATCGGTCTCTAGCACTGGCGGTATTGGGCAAACTTCCACGTCGTCACAGCCCTTTTATGTATGAACGCACGACGATACCCACGACGTTCTCCATTCGGCTGAGCCTTGACGGGGAATGGATACTTGGGTTGTATAGAGCATCTATCACTGGCTTACCTCGGCGTGGTTGCACTGGCTAATGATTTATCGAGCCAAACGGCCAAACGGGTACAGATGAATAGCACGAGCAGATGGATCAAACGAACAGCGACGTGATTACAATGAGGCCACGGGGCCTCAATAAACGTATTATAGCAATTGTCCCGATGTCCTGAAAACAGAAATCGTAATAAAGAAATCGGTTAAAGAAAGGAGTGGTATGAGAAGAAAGGCGGAAATCCGACATGAAAAAATAAGGGAAATAAAAAAAAGAAAAGGGTTCGTGAAACCACATAAAAGCATATACGCACACATATCGAGCGTATATACCAGTCCGATAGTCCTTTCTATTTCGATACGTCCGTGTATCCAATTCCATGGCACATATCATGCCTCCATTAAAGTCCAGCTATTTTTCCTCCTCGTCATTCACTTACGACGATGGGAATAAACCAACGTAACCAGGTCTCACAGCCGCGAGACAATGCCAAGAGAACCGATGACAGCACCCGCAAGGCCGACGAAGACGGCGTGCCATACGCCTACTGGCAGCGTGGGCAGTTCGCCGTTAAACGGAATGAAGGATTGAGAAGTTGTCGATGAGTCGCCGAACGAGCTGCCGGTTCCGCCGCCAGTCAGGTTTGCGCCATTTGGCTGTAGTTTCGCGGAAATTAGAGAAGGCGGGAAAACGAACCATTGATCAGTCAAGGATCCAACAAAATTTCAACTTTTGTTTCTTTGAGACTTACCCCGATAGGCCTGGAGTTGTCGACGAAAGCACACGATGAGGATGTGCAGATGCACTTGCCTTCGATAGGATCCCAGAAGGGTGTCGAACAATTGGCAGGCACTGATCAAAAGGAAGCATTAGGTCACGGAAGCTAAATATGCTTTCGATCATACATCGAAGACGAGGATTCTGCCCGTCAGGCACCTGCTGGGCGGGATTGGGATCATTCGGCGTCGGTGGAGTCTGGGGGCACCCATACTGGAACGACGAACAGCAAAAAAGGGCGACATTAATATATGCAACAGAGCCATCGGTTGGGCAAACAAAAGACACGTACGCAAGTATAGAATGGGAAATCGGAGAATGCGCAGTGCGACAACAGACCCTGTTCGTTCTGCGGTATACCATTGCAAATCTTCATGGACGCATCGACTTGAGGCGTTGAGCATTTGAGCGAGTCGGCTTGGTCGAGCTGGGATATCGGAACCGGGTGTCGGACCCAATCAAGCAGCTGGGCGTTCGTGACGATCCAGACTAGTCGGTTGTTGTGTCCTCAGCGATGATATGCGTGCGGACAGTTTAAATGCTACGCACCGTTTGGTTGCTGTTGTGCCCAGTCGAGGAAAGCATTGATCATGCTGATTGTGGACTTGGAAACGCTCACACCGGGGTAAGTGGTCTAGGGATTGCATCAGCAAGGTGGTCCACCAGATGTTTGCGTACGTACCGAAAGATGGATGGGGTGAGTGTAGAGACCGATCGGTTGGCGATTGCCATTGTAATGATCTGTAAACGTCTTCTTCATATACTCTAGCGTCGCCGAGTCGTTGACCTTATTGGCGCCATTAGCAGCGTCACTGGCAGTCCGACGGGGAATCAAAACCCGTATGTGAGTAGGGGTCAATACAGAAAAGTGATACTCACAGCCAAGGGTCCATCAAGTGGGGCCCAGCAGCCCCCAAGTTATCAAAGAAAGCATACATGGGAATTTCCCAAAAGCCGGGAAGCTTGGGCTCTCCCTTACATGTACCAGGCACGGTCAAGCAATTGTTGGCCATGCCATAATCGAGCGTATAAGGCCAATAGGCATCCGTATTCGGATCGGTGACCGGGATAGAGGCGGCGGAGCTGGAGTCGTAGGTGAACTGAGCCTTGTACAAATTTTTAAGGGTATCGGCGGAATAGTCGAGGAACGGCGCTCGGAAGCCTTTAATGGCGTTGAGCGGAATGCCAGCAAGAGCGTTCAATGCGATCAAATTTCCGTTGATTTCCTCCGGAGGGGGAGTTCCGATGTGTGTCATGCTGCAGGTACGTGTAAGCCACTTGAAACAACGAGAACGAACACTGCCGACTCACGTATGGTCCGCGATTTCATTTCCGGCCACGAACCAATCTGTCATTCTTTTTCTGAGGATGGGGTCAAGGATAACCACAGATGCGTAGACGCACCAGTGACGAGAGTGTAGTTGGTATAGTTGAGAGACGTAAAGTAGGTCATTTTGACGGGACAGCCATTAGGATTTTTCCGCTGGGCAAGGAACTGATTAACGGAGTCGAGGGTGTACGACTGGATGGCATCGTCAGCAGTAAAAAGGATAAACTGCGGCGTGTCGGACTGCAACACATCACGAAAAATCGTCAATAAGCTGAAAGTTAGCAGAGGGACGGGGACGCAATCTTACGGGCTTTAGTCCACCGGGAGGACTTGCGCTGGCACAATTACAGTCCGGTAGCTTACATTTGGACGTGTCGCATGAGTAGCCAGCCGCCTCAGGGCTTGTCGTCTGGCCTGAAATTCCACCGTCCTGGGCAAGAGCGAGCAGGGGGGCGAGGGCGATAAGGAGCGTGTAAGGGAGCATGGTCGCACAGAGGCGCATCACGGTTTCCAAGCTGGCTCTCTTGTTATTTGTAACTTATTACTGCTATAATCCAGTAAAAAGAGCGAAGCGGAGACGGGATACGGTGCGGGGAATTTCGACGACCTAGAGGGAGGAAGAGCCGACGGGCAGGCTCGCGCGTTCGAGGAAAAGAAAGGAAAGGGTACGAAGGAGGGGAAGACAACAAGAGCCAAATTTCCGTGAAATGCTGACCACACACGACATGTCATTCTAGATCATCAATCTTGATTATGTCAGCCTCCATGCAGACATACAGCGGCATTGTAGCCCGTTGTCGTGTGATCCACTGCTGCACTTGGTCCTAGGACGTTGTGGTCTGGACTTTGCGCCGCTTCTTGGGCCATGCAACCATGGGGATACGGGGATACGAGTCCACGACCTGACTCTTCTTGATGTGTTTGTGTATCAGACAAAGAGACACAAAGACAAATACCTTAATCCACGTATGTTTCCAGAAATGGTGTAAAACATTTCTGGCACCTTGACCCATATATTAAGATCCAGCAAGATTATATTCAGCTCAACCCAAAAGCATCATTCACACTGACGGAACCCAACCGATCTTAAACAGCCTATACCCAGTTTCGTCCGCTCGATTGGCTCTGCCGCCTTTGTCAACCTCCTCGCTGGCCAGCACCGCAAGTCTCCAGTCGTTCTTCTCTTTCTGCGGTACGTCATGCATGGCGTAGGGAAACATGGCCTCGACCGTCCTGTCCAGGCCCTCGTGTCTTCCGATTGTTCGGAGTGCCATGATCATCCAAAAAACACCGCCTTTGCCCAGGTTCCCATCTGGTCCACAGGCCGCAGGACGAGCTAGAAGCCGCTCGACGCAACTCCTGATCCATCTGGCATGATCTGGGTGATAAATCACATCTGCAGCAAGGATGACATCGAAGGGCTCTGCTAAAGGCTTGGTATAGCTAGGTTTCTCCCAATCCAAGGTGTGAACGGCGACCGGACACTCATCAAGAACAAGATTTGCGTCGATGTTGATTTGGAGGTTTGCAAGAACGTCAGGATGGAAATCAGTGGCGACGATTTCTGGATATGAGCACGGCGATGACATCAAGGACGAGGCGAGAGAAGCTTGGCACGTCATAATCTTGGCAGACACGATGCTCAGCATGCCGGTGCCCGCCCCTAGTTCTAGAATCCGCTTTGGAGGACTCGAAGAGCCGCCGAACAAAAAATCTTTCGGGGCCAAGCACAGCTTCGCAGCAAAGAGGATCGAACTGGTCCAGCTCTGTAGTCCCACAGAGGTATGATCGTCCTCCGGTAGCGCTGCGTCGTTCAACTCCACTGTAATGATCTCGTCCCTCAAATTGGTTTGGAACTCAAATCGACGGGTGAGCGACTCGTCCTCGTCATTCCCATTTTCGTCTTCTTTGTTGCACGTGAATGCAGCTAATACGGACGTCACTTCTTCAAGCAACCCGTTTCGTACTTTGCGGTCCTCGTCGTCGACCGCTAGCTCGATCCACGCGTCCGAGCGGGTGATCAACCCCGTCGTCCATTTCACGGCGTATTCGCGCTCCAGTGGATCAGCGCGGAGGCTTTCCAAACCCGGCACCTCAGGCACGTCATCCTCTTCATCTCCGGACTGCAGCGGGGATGCAAACGCAGCATAGGGTTTCTTGTGCTTTGAGTCCAGCGCCACGTCTGCGTCAGCTTCGTCTTCTTCGGCAGAGGCGTACCCGGAGTCTGGTACCGACACATCCGGATCAGGAGTGCTTGCGAGTGCAGCGATCTTCCCTTTGGACAGAAGCAATTTTTGTTGGAGTTCTGGGCCCGATGAGGCTACGGATTCCGTGCGCTTTGAAGCGGGATGGCGCCTCTGAGTGTAGCTGTCGACGGAGGAAAGTTCGGTGATGTTTGGGATGGCCAATACAGCCTGCGCAATTTTTCAAGGGCGTCGGAACTTCGTCCGTGGAACGAGCGGCAAGGCGAGCGAGAGACGGCAGAAACGCGGTTGGCGGCTCGACGGTGACGGATGTCGGATAGTTTGTGTCCATGACAGGTTCGTTTTTCTTTTTTTTTTCTTCCAATTTCCCTCCTTCTAATGTTCTGAGCGTTCCGTTGAATCACTCTAGGGTATGCAGGAATATAAAATGAAAAAAAATGTCTAGGGTGCAGGGCCGTCTATAAGGATGTGTTCAGTAGGATAATTTCTGTGGTAGGAGAGCCTCTATATTGTCTATGCGTCTATGCGTGAGTCTTGTTCTATGGGAGAAAAAAGTGGGCGGGGAGGCCGAAGCGTTATTGCGCAAGCACAAGCATCTTGACGAGCACAATTCCAGGGAGAGAGACGAGCGAACGAATGAAAAAAAGCAGAAACGCAAGGCTGGTGGTTGATAAGAAAAAAATCAAATTGACTTTATTTTACATAAAAAAATCAGAAGCATGGCGGGCACACGTGCGCAATTTTCCTTCGGAAGCGCTCACCCGTCGTAGCGGACGTTGTTGCGCAACAAGCGCAAATAAACGCGATTAGCTAGTGATCATGTCCTCCTCCGCGATCACCATCGCCTACGACCTCCATCCGCCTCTCGACAGCGATGCTGCTACGGGAAGCAGCAACAGCGAAAACAACATAAACGTGAATGGAGTCGGAGGAGGTGCGAGCGTGAGGGAACGAGCGCAGGCGCAGAACTTGGTGACGTCGAACAGGCTTTCATTTCCGCTGGAGCGTGGTCAGGGCCAGAGCCAGGAGGAGTACTACGCGGCGCTGGGAGGGCGATTGCGCAGGCGAAGGAGAAAATTGGGGATGACCTGACGCATGGAGAGATGCGGTTGGCAAGGCCGAGCTGAGCAAGGAGACGCCCAAGACGCTCAAATACGACCAGGACGAGGAGAGGATGAGGACGAAGAAGATGAGAACGGAAACGGTAGCTGAGCGGGTGTATAGTAAGGTTTGATATCTTATCGCTGAATGGGCGCTCATAGCGTCCTTTTTCGCACTCATTCCCCATTTTGAAACATGCTCAGGATGAATGAGATGATTATACGCAAGACATCTGCGGCAAGGGAGCTTTAGTATTAGAAATACTAGGGATGCTTTTAATTGCTACGCTTTTCCTTCCCTCGTGGTCGCTCACGAATGACCATCTTGTTGCTGTTCTTGGGACCTTTGGGACCAGGCTTTCTCGTCCTTGTACCCTTAGTGCCCCAACCCCAGATAGAAACGGGATGTTTATCGGACTTGGACTTGCCACGTCCACCTCCGTGAGGATGATCACAGCTGAGTTGAGAGACGTTGAGAATTTGTGCCAACTGAATAGGACGAAGTGATGGACTTACGCGTTCATGGCTACACCACGCACGGTCGGCCTCCGTCCAGCCATCTCGCTCTTCCAGCCTTGCCTAAATTCCTTCCTTTCCAGAGCGGATTGCTCACTTTGCCGATCGTAG
Organism: Macrocybe gigantea; assembly: GCA_011319805.1. Classification (NCBI taxonomy): domain Eukaryota; kingdom Fungi; phylum Basidiomycota; class Agaricomycetes; order Agaricales; family Callistosporiaceae; genus Macrocybe; species Macrocybe gigantea. The sequence continues at coordinate 193,713 of SJRY01000120.1, forward strand.
CACAACAATCCTTCAACACGCGCCGGACTTCGCCACTCTGCAGCCTCACTTGCGTGTAGCGACCTGCCGGCTCGTGTGCGACGATTTGGCTAAAAGTACCTGCAGAGCGGACGAGGATGCCTGGGCCTTGCGGAGAGAGCGAGACGTTGTGGATGACGGTCCCAGGAGGGATGAGTTTGAGAGGGAGAACGTTGCCAGGTTTGAGGGTCATCGTGCGGAGGATACCCAGCGCGAGGGACTGGTTAGAGTTGGCTGCTTCCGACGACTCTGCCTCCGCACCCTCTGCGACGCTCTCACTTGCGCCGTGAGATACGTCCATGCCAGGAATAAAGTCTCTTGGAATGCCCTGCCTGAAGCTCTGCACTTGGTCGCCTGCACGGATGCCCTCTGGTGCGAGGATGTAGCTCCACTTCTTCATGCCCTCCATGCTCGGATTTCTGTGCCGCAGGAGCGCGATGTGTGCCGAACGGCCGGGGTCGTACTCGATGCGCACGACATCCTGTACGCCCGGCTCTGCGCGCATGAAGTCGACGATTCGTATGCGCTGCTTGTGACCACCGCCGCGGTGTCGCACAGTGATGCGTCCGTGCGCATTGCGCCCGCCTGTCTTGCGCTTTGCAATGGTGAGCAACCGCACGGGGCGCCCTTCGTACAGATGCGGGTTGAGTGGCCGTCGCAGATGCCGGGTGCCCGGAGTTATAGGCTTGTAGGTCTTGAAGAGGGACTCGGTCCTAGACAGTGCCGTCTGTATTTCCAAGTTTTTTTTCGTCTGCCAGATCTCGGTGGCGTAGGAGCGGGAGGAGAGGGAAGCCAAGTGGGGTGGGGTGAGGCGCCATGTCGACGCTGCTGTTGTCGTCGTCGAGGAGGGAGGTCCAAGGGCGGAGATACGTGTCCGAAGCAGCGCTGAGCTGCCTCGAACTGAGGAGAACATGAATGGCGCCAACAACGGCTCAAACGAAAAGAGATGTAATTTTGTTTGGCTGCACAACCCAAAACAAAACACATCCGACGCGTCCTGCATTTCTCCCTTCTCCTCATCATGGTGAGCGTTCCTCGACTAGTTTGCAGCCCAGTTGCTCAATTCTCGTCTCTAGGCAGCCATGCAGATTTCAACAGGCACCTCCGAGCTGCGGGACGTCACAAAGATGGAGCGCATAGGTATGAACAAGTCCGTTCAGCCGCCAGAATGGTATATAAACCTGACATTCCAAGCATCGCAGGCGCACACTCCCACATCCATGGACTTGGGCTGGACGATCGGCTGGAACCGCGCCAAAACTCGCAAGGCATGGTGGGGCAGGCCAAGGCTCGCAAGGCGGCCGGCATGATTCTCAAAATGGTCCAGGAAAGCCGGATCGCGGGACGTGCGATGCTGTTTGCGGGTCCACCTTCGACAGGCAAGACTGCCATTGCGATGGGTGCGCTGGATTGCTAGAAGGAGCAAGAGATGTTGCTCACTCTGTGTTATAGGGATGGCTCAGACGCTAGGATCGGACGTGCCCTTCACCATGATCTCCGCCAGCGAGGTTTTTTCTCTCTCCATGTCCAAAACAGAAGCCCTTACGCAAGCCTTTCGACGGAGCATCGGTGTACGCATCAAGGAGGAGACGGAAATTGTTGAAGGAGAGGTCGTCGAGATCCAAATTGACCGCAGCCTGACTGGCGTATGTGTCCTATTGGACTTCTTTCCTCATTCAAACACATGCCTGACGCGCATATAGGCAACGAAAACCGGGAAGTTGACCATAAAAACAACGGATATGGAGACCATCTACGACCTCGGTACAAAAATGATCGACGCTTTGTCAAAAGAGAAAGTGCTAGCAGGCGACGTCATCTCCATCGACAAAACCTCTGGCAAAATCACAAAACTAGGTCGTTCATTCGCGCGATCTCGCGACTACGACGCCATGGGCGCGGATGTGCGTTTTTAAACTTCCCACCCTTCGTCGATCACCAACTTTTTCGTGATAGACAAGATTCGTTCAATGCCCAGATGGAGAAATTCAAAAACGAAAAGAAGTCGTCCACACCGTCTCACTTCATGAGATTGATGTGATCAACAGCCGCACGCAAGGCTTCCTTGCCCTGTTCGCGGGTGACACTGGCGAAATCAAGCCAGAACTCAGAACCAGATCAATACCAAAGTCGCTGAATGGAGAGAGGAAGGAAAAGCCGAAATCATACCAGGTGTACGTGTAGCATTCCATATACTGACGAATTTTGTTGATGATATATTCCTGTCCTCAGGTCCTATTCATCGATGAAGTGCACATGCTCGACATTGAATGTTTCTCGTTCCTCAACCGCGCACTCGAGAATGAACTTGCACCTCTGGTCATCATGGCTTCAAATCGGGGTATGTCGCGGATACGGGGCACAAAATTCCGCAGCCCACACGGTCTGCCTGTCGACCTCCTCGACCGCGTCCTGATCGTCAGCACGCAACCGTACTCGGAAAATGATATTCAACAGATCATTCAAATAAGGTTCGGTCTTCTTGCATGCGTACGGAATTGGAGTTCTGAATTTCTGGTCAGGTCGCAGGAAGAAGATGTGACCCTTACTCCCGACGCCATCAACGTCCTGACGGCCATGGCGATGCAGACAACATTGCGATATGCCCTCAACTTGATTTCCTGCGCACAGGTCATCGCCAGGAAGCGGAGAGCGGAACAGGTGGACGTGGAGGACCTCCGCAAGGCGTACACATACTTTATGGACGAGAAACGCAGTGTGCAATGGCTAAAGGAGCAACAGGGTGCTTTGGTGTTTGAGGAGATCGACGCGGCGAGGGATGACGCCATGGACAGTACATAACAAGGGGCGCGCATCTGATGATTTTTTCTAATGTATTGAATTGTATCTTTGAAAATGTTTGCAACGTTCCCGCTAGTGTGATTCATGTCCAGAGGTATGACCAGGTTGAATGTCCACGAAATGGGCGGCTCGGGAGGGTTTTAAGGTCGTGCGCGTGTCGCGCGAGCACTTGGAAATAGCATCATCAGCTCTCTCGAGTCCAACTCGTTATAACCACTGCGTAAGTCGGCATCCAGAACAGTAATAAGCAAGGTAACGGCCATCATCCAAAACCTCGACGAGCAGAAGATCATCACACATCGCACGCGTCGCGAGCTGTGGTGGGTGATCCATAACAGCACGCGTTCAAGGTATGATGGACAGCCATCTGCCTTGGAAAAAAAAAACGCACAAATATAGAGATTCCTATGCACGAGCTCTGGGGTTCCTTGGCATTAACCCCTGACAGTAAATAGCTTCCCAAAGAGAGTGGTGGTAGTACAGTTCTCCACTGACTTTCCACCAGTATTAATCAAGATTTGGACGCCTATGGGTCAGCATATATCCTGACGCACCATTGCTAGTATTATGAACAAGACGATACTGACACTCATACGTACGTACGAATATGAGGATCGTTCATACCCAAGCAGATTTACCGAATCTCTGTTTCGCCAGTTGCTGAAACATGTCCATGGTCGCCTGCAGAAAAACGAAGGATAAGGGAATCATGAGCTCGACAAAAGGGCAATGATAGCGTACTGATACGGCTTGCCTTTTCTTTTTCTCTGTACACATTCACCCTCTCTCGGGTAGCTGCCACCTTGTCCTGTTCGTGCCGTCTCCTAGCCGCGTCCCTCCTGGCCACCCTGTGGAGTAGAGCAAGCCAAATAAGGCGTGGTCTGCCAGAAAAGAGAAAGGTTGAAGAGACGTACATGTCCTTGAAGCTATCTCCACCGCCCATCAGCGTCGACTCGTCCGCCTCGAACCCATCGTCGCCTTTCTCTCTGAACGTACGATCCGCCTCCCTCCGCGCACGCTTTTTCTCCAACATGCCCTCCCTCCCGACCTCCTTCGGCCCGACCATATCTTCAACTCGCTCCTTCGCCTCCAGCTTGTCCCGCTTGCGCTTGTACACGCGCTCTTCGGCTTGGTGCTCCGCCTCGAGCTCGCGCGCGTACGCGATGTCAGAGGCGGAGGGCAGCGTAGGACCGCGCGGGCGGCCTCCGCTTGATCCGCGTGCTGCGCCTGTCGGGGAGCTGCCTTCGCCGCTCGTGCGGTCGAAACTTTCTCTTCTGCGCTTGGACGAGCTCTCGGTGGAATAGGTCGCTGCGCCGACTTCTTCGCGCACGGCTCGGATGGCGTCGTCGTCGACCTTGGATTTTTTTGATGCAAAGGACCACTTGTAGGCGGTTTGAGAGGACGCGACACTCGTGGAAGGATCTACACCTCTATAGAGAGATCCTAGGGGGGGAAAAATACATTCATTCAGCCTAGCACACGGACTCAATGTGACCTGAAAAAGCTCACTTGAAAGCTTTCCTCGATTCCACGCCTTTCGACGAGGAGAATTGTTAGACCACCAAAAAAAAGAAAGGGGCGGCATTCACTTTTACAAACTTGCGAAAGTAACTGCATTAACTTGATCAGAAACCACCATATGAATGAACGGACAAGCGCACCTCCTAGCTCGGTCTCCAGACAACTCGTCAAAATACTGCAGAGCGAAAGAAGTACGAAGTCAATAGGCAGAGAGCATGAGGTCGTCGTATCCAACCAACTTTGCGCTTCTCGTGCTTGAGCCACACCCTGAACTCGTCGAGCTTAAGAAAGTAGTCAGACTCAGAGATGGGTTTAGCGCCCTCTGGCAGCTCGACTCTGTGCTCGGGACTTCTCGAGCGGTCCCGTTCTGGAGAAGGACTTCTGGATCTGTGGTGACGCGACGGCATGTTTCTCGTTCTCTGAAGGTGGCAGTTGTGAGATACGCGTTGACGGCGACAAAACAGCGAACAACAGAAGAGTCAATCTGTGAGGCTAATATTTGGAGAAGCACTACTTTTTTTTTTGTTTATCTTAATGGTACATTCATTTCAGAAGGACACAATAATGCATGAAGGTTCGCCTGTAAAATAGCGCTCAAGCTCGATTTTTCATCGCCGCAGCATGCGATTGCAAGATAGGGTAGACAGGTCCATCCGGATAGACCGCATATCCGTCGTTGGGGGTGTTACCGCTAGCGGAGAGGGTCCACAGTCAATACCTTGGCTTGTCAGAAACGAGCATTCTTACCTCGAAAGGTGAGAACCAGATTGCCTAAGAGAAATATGAAACCGCTCAGCATCATGGTGCAGATGCCCTCTGAAACAAACGCAACACACCAGATGAGATCACCTGTCAAGCCGGAGGACACAATCTCGTTGAACCACGCCGTGTAAACGGTGGGTTGGTTGCTCGTCACGCCAAATTCTTCGAGGAGGACAGGCTTTCCGACTCTGTTTTGAGAAGTCGCATGGTCCGCGATCCACTGAACACCCCATTGTTGAGGGTTACCGCCTTGACCCCAGCTTTCCTGTATGTGAAGGTCAGACGAAGCCCAGAAGGTCAGCGACCAAACGCCTACGGGGTAAGACTGGTCGAAATGCATTGTTAGCTAGATCGGTAAGGAAGAATAATCATACACGCGTACATGACATGTGCCAAAGTCGAGCGTGCTAATAGCTAAATTGACGTCAAAATCAATGCCTTCACTTCCTCTGGAGAAGAAAGTCAATGAACGAGAGAAAGGCAGAGAAGCAATGAACGCGGACTGGTAAGGGTAAGTCGGCGCGCTGGGCTGGTTGTAGAAACCTTCATCACCAAGTGCGACGAGATGGTTTGGATCAATGGATTTGATAAACGCAGACATGGTCTTCGCCCACGCCGTGATGGTAGCGGTGGTACAATTGCCTGAAGTCGCACTACAGGGCCAAGAAGGTCAATTACCAACACCAAGTCGCATGTGTGAACGAAATTTACCCAGTGCTTCCTCTGCATCTCGGTTCATTGGCGAGTTCCCAAGCCATGATAGTCGGCTCGTTCACATAACGACCGACGAAGGTCTTGACGTAATTTTGGAATGCGGCTTGAACCCTGCTATCCGTGTAGAAGAGGTCATGGTTCGTCGAGCCAGTGATTTGTCGGACATAGACGTCCATTCCACCATAATCCGCCCTACATGACGTTTGAATGTATTATTGAATGTCATATCAAGTCAGTTGCTAACCAGTTGTTGGTCCTTTCATTTCGATCAGCTCGATGAACCCACCGGCAGTGGATGAAAGTACTCACAACGCAACGATGAGGCGAATGCCGTTAGCTTTAGCCGCGGCAACGACATTGTCTAGAGGCCAATTGTTGTCAAGATCACTTGCATTCGGTACAAGACGATGATGCTTGCCGAAATTTTGTAGACCGGTTGCGCCAGTATTGATAGTAGGCGTGCTTCCAGACCAGACCTGATAGTAGTTTCCGTTCGGCGATGTGACCTCGTTGAAGCCCCTGATGTGCAAAGTAAAGGTGTTGGATTTAGACATAGAGAGAAATGGTCAGATACAATACTGACCATGTTCTGATGGTTGTTCCGCCAGCTTTTGCAATATCGGAAAAGGCTGCGTTCATATTTGCGGTACTAAGTCCAGTCAGGCCAATCCAGTAGGCATTTCCCCTAGGATGAGAAAACAGGTCAAACGAAGTATAAGCGCGGACAAAAAGGAATGACTACCCCACGACGGTATATTTGGCGCCATTTAGAGTAAACCTAGTACCGGAGACCTTAACGAAACCGGTGGATGCTGGGGGAGCCGAAGTCGTCGAAGTCATCGTTGTCGTACGCGTCGTCGTGGAAGTAGTAGTCGGCGTCGCGGTTGTTGACGAAGCGGGAAGACACTGAGAATACCAATCGTTCTGATATGTACAGACAGCTCCGGCAACACAGGCTGTAGTTCATTTCTCGTGAGTGACATGGAGCAAACGTAACATGGCTAGAAACAAACTCGTATCGCCAGTCCATCCAATGCCACCGCACTGGGCCCACAGCGGTTGTGCTGCGAACACGGGGTACGCTGATAACGCTAATGCAATGAGGCTTGCAGGAAGAAACATGATGTCAGAGGCGCATTGTAGAGGGTTGTTTCCAACGTACTTTTAAGTGGTTTCGCGACCTTCACGGAAAAAAATCCGAACGGGAATACTCGCTACCGAGACGTCCTACGGAGTATTCTCGCAGCCTAGTTGAAAGCAGGGGAAATCGCGAGGAAATGCCGTTTGAAATATAAAGCTGAACCTGTGACGGGGCAGGTGAACATGAATGTTGTCAGAATCAAGTGCTTCTGCCACGAATCGCGGTCAATCACGAGGGAACGCTTCCACGGACGCGACTGCGGACCGTTGGAGGTGCAATGAAATCCGCTGATCCAAAACGGGAAAAGGTCACGACTTGTCTATATTTGGCAATGGCGACCTTGTGTCCACGTAGATCACGTGTCACGCTACCTAACACGCCTTCCTTGTCTTTCCACACTCATTTTTACCGTAACCTCTTTCATCTGACATGTATAGCTCCGCGGCGGTACAAAAGGCCAAAAGGCGAGTGCATGCGCGTCCCGAGCTCTCCGACGAGCAGAAACAGGAGATCAAAGAAGCGTTTGAGTTGTTTGACACGGACAAGGATGGGTGCATCGACTACCACGAGCTCAAAGTCGCGATGCGCGCCTTGGGCTTTGATATGAAGAAGGCAGAGGTCTTGAAAATACTGAGAGATCATGATAAAACAGGACATGGTCTAATGGACTTCGAGGATTTCGCGAAAATCAGTGAGTGGCCATTTGTCATGGACCGAAGCGCCAACTCGTTTCCACGCCTCTTTTTTTTGTCATTTTTGTCTTCTTATCTACGCGTTTTCCGTGCGCATCGCGACCATACATTCCCTTTCGTACGCGGCTAACATTTTTTTACAGTGAGCGAGCGGATAATGGCACGGGACCCAATGGAGGAAATACGACGCGCCTTTCACCTATTTGATGATGACAACACAGGGAAGATCAGTCTCAGAAATCTCAGGCGCGTCGCAAAAGAGATTGGGGACCGGTTAGAGGACGATGAACTGTGAGTTGCCTTGGCTTTTGTCGTCGACAGCAACATCTGACGTCGCGTTTAGCCAAGCAATGATTGACGAGTTTGACCTCGATCAAGATGGCGAAATCAACGAGCAGGAGTTCTTTGCCATCATGACAGACGATGCATGAATACTATGCATATCAAATCCGACATCTTCGTCCCCGCGCCCAATCTATTGTCTCCCATCTCTCACCGTCATCTGGCTTTCGGTTCTTATCCCTTCCAATCATTTTCACATTGCCCTCCCTTGTTCCACATTAACCTTGAACTAGCCAAGAAACTCGTTCTGCAGTTGTGTACGTCCCGCTTCGCTCTGCTGCTGTGAACGCAAGTCTCTTATCATTACGTCAGATTTTGGTATTCCCAGCATTGTGTAACTTAATAGCGTGCATCGGGCGTGTAGCAATCCACAATATACTTGCATTCAATGCATGCCTTACTGGCCGTCACCCACCACATCTGGGACGAAATAGCACCACAGTGAACCCAACGAGATGCGCCTACCGTCCCCAACCTACTGTGCTAGTCCTAGGCCCGGATCCTCCTGAAAACAAAATTGAATGTCAGTGGACCACGGACCCGCTGCAGCGGTTACGTTCTGCAAAGTATTGCTCTAAAGCCGCTATCTCGAAGAACACGTAAGACCCTAATATGCCGACCTAGCGGTGACGCATGTGCTCCTCTAATTCGATCATTCAAGAGTCCTGCCTTGCTGTACGCCATTAAACGGCTGAGGGTGTTTTGGCTAATAATATATTTGGTTAGCCTGATTAACCTGGCAGTTCGTGCCCTCTTAGTGGAGTGGCTGCGAGGCTTGTGCGATTGTTGGGTATGGTATGCCTTTAGATTGAACCCGCAATCATGGGACTTAATTAAAACCGTGCCTGAAGCAGCCGCTAACGCGTGGGCGGTCCATCATTGTTCACTGTTCACGTTTTCCGTGCTCGGCTGCGCACTCATCCGCTAATCGCCTTGACAAAAGTCAGGGCCGCCAGGGTGAGGGCGAAACTCAATCATCAGAAACCAATCTCGCGACTTGTAAAGCGGCGTTCGCAGGGAAGATATGACAGGACCCGGATGCCAGTCATGTGTGGTAATCAAATGACCAGAATTTGACACCAAAATGGAGGGGAAAACTGCTCTACCTTTGTCGAAGGCCTGTGGCGGATAGGCACAACAACTTCCGAGGACACTTTTCGACTTGCTCGGATCCCAAATGTTCACTTTTCTTGCCCTCAAATGGACGGCCTGCAGTCTATAAACCGAAGCGATTGCATCGTATCCATTCTTGGTTAGCGGGCGCTTTTACGTTCTAACAAAATACAGGCCACATGGTACTGGTTATATGGGCTCACAGGGTCGGCGAGAGTTGCGTCGCAGCTGATGTTCAGATGCTTTTAAAGCAAGCAACGTTAATCCGCCAACCAGGGTCTCCTCGCAAGGCATAAACACGCCCTGAACATCACTACTCTCATACCTCGCAAGATACCTTAATTCAGCATGTGTGCCGCTATGACTCGCAACCCATTCCGATATGAAAGCTGGGCAGTGGCAACTGGCCAGCCGCCGTTCCGGATGCGTTTCAATGCAACGAGGTTTAGATCCGCTGCGTTTGGCTGTGTTTGGTAGCTTGCGGATCCGACGGGGCACCGCCTCCCCGCCTTGAGCCGCCAGAAATGGAGATCGAGGCTTGCAAGGCTGAAACAGAGCGATGACGAGGATCTCATGCGTGATGGATGTGAAAATGATGTTCATGGCCGGTGGAATGCTCCCACCATTGAGTGACAGACGAGAGTGCATCACGCACAACTGCTTGCGGCGTTGTGATCCAATCGCAGAGCTCCACCCTTCCATAAGTCTTACTGCGAACGCCCGCGGTATATGACACCCATCCCAAGACAGAAAGCTGGGCAGCCGGCATGAAGACAGCTTTCCATCACGTCTTAGCAAACATGCAAGACATCATTGCGTCACCTTACGCCATTTTGTTTTCCCTAAATGAAAACGGCGCGGAAAGGCCATCGAAACGGACGATGAAGCAATATGAATTATGCTTGAATGCGTGGCTTTGATTGTGGTTGCGCCGAGAGGCTGTATCTAGACGCAAACGCAGCCAGTGACTCGGACTGCTTGGCAAAGTCGCATCACATCAGCAAGACATTCTCCAATTAGTCACTGATGAATGAAATCCCCAGCGATATTCGAGTTCTTGTGCTTCTTGATGCACATGTCCAGGATGCTTCCGGCACCACCTATGAAGAGCAGATAAACTTCCATTATGAAAGACATGGCTATCGAGCGCGGTTACCTGAGATAGACTATCATTTTGCATCTCTAATTCGCTACAACGAGGGCTTAGAGGGGAAAGCATTCGTCATAGAGGAGCGCACAGATAAGGGTAAAGTTAAGCTCAAGGTGCTGCAAGTTCATCCGGAACAAGGACGTCCATATGGGTAGAAAGGGCAGCCTAATAGCGAGGGACAAGGGGGATAGCAGCAGGAACACATGCCTGAAAATTTCGTTTTGGAGGCAAAATAATACAACGTGTGTAACGTAAGAGGTTTGAAATGTATGGTAATATACTATATTGTACGTAGCTGTCGTTCAACAGACCGTACGCAAGGGGAATACGATAAAGGATGTTGTTGAGGATCACCGGAAGGGGGATGGACGATTGGGAATCGGAATTTGCTGGTAATACAGTTTGGGCTAGGAAATCAACAAAAAGAGGGCATCTAAAGAGAAGCGAAAAGCGTTTACTGGTTGGGTTGGGAAAATATGGGAGTTGTAGGATAATAAAAAAAAAAAACAGCCCGCGATCAGGAAGAGAACACACAAAACCCTTGACACATACAACAAAACGAAAGCCGTAAGAGAAGACGGAAAGGAAGAGGCGAAGAACTTCGAGCGAGGTGGCATAATACTAATAATAGGGTAGCAGATGTTCTCGTCCGTTCGAGATGAGCATTTTTTGGGAGGGCTGCCTGTGGATATTCAGAGAGAAAGAGGACAAGAAACATGAGAATGGATGGCATAAATATTTATGACGTCGTAAAGTCATCATTGGGGAGGTGGGCATTAGGCGGCTGCTTCGGCTCGGGCTTTGTGGGTAGACCGCGTTTGTTGGGTGGCTGAGGGCGTCGGGAATAACCCACTCGGACTAGCTGATGTTCTTTGGAGGCACATAGTCCTTGTGCACCCGCATGTGCTGGCCAAGATTATCGTGTCGACTAAAGTCCTTGCCACAGCCTGGGTATGGACACCTGTGAGCTGCAAACCAAAAAAAAAAAACGTTTGATCAGCACGAGGCGCTCGGAGACCCGAGAAAGACGAGCGACTCACGTTTCTCATACGTATGGATGCTCCTCACATGGCGTTTGAGGTGCTCTCCCCGGGCGAAGAGCTTGCCGCATCCATCGACTTCACAGGTATACGTCCTCGTGCCCTTGCTCGCACCTGTGCCGCCAATGGCGCCGCTGATCGTGTTCCTTTTCCTGCCGACGCCCAGATGCGATTCGCCAGGCGGGATGCCAGCCGCAGCGGCGGCGGCAGCGATCTCCGCCTGGAACTCGTCGACAGTAGGCACTCGTCTGCCGCGCGACTTCTTGGTGAGGTTGGGCACGGGTACAGGTATAGGGAGGGCCGCGCCAGGTCTGGTGCGGCGTCGGACCGTTGTCGTCGAGGCGGCACTGGACATGGACGACCCTGAAGCATCAATTGAACGGCCCATCGGCAGAACAGAGGGAAACGAGTACGACCGACGATTACGCAGACGGGGCTGAGGGCCACCGCTTGATCCTGCGCTGTCGTCGCTTGAGAAGATCCGGCGAACGAGTGCTGCTGCTGCTGCTGTTGATCCAGCTCGAAGGGCATGTTGGATCAGTTGGCGAGGTCGGAGAGACGGAAGAAGAGTAGTTCGGGTATGGGTTGAACCTCGAACGCAGACTCTTTGATTCTCCATACGGATAGAACGTTGACGTGGATGAGAGGTACAGCTGCCGACAAGATCGGCCAGGCAGGTATTCAGGATCATGGTCGTCATCCTCTGTATCGCTCTCCGGCTCTTCGTTCCCTGCGTCCTCGTGTGCTGTGAAAGATTGGAGTTTGACAGAGTCGCTGAACCGTCTTTCGGTAGTGCCTGACCTCGCCGGCTCTCGTCTGACTGGCCGATATGTGCTGCGACAGGCCTGGCCATGTAGTTGATGTCAACATCCTCGTCGCCTTCAGCGTCAGCTTCACCATCGACCGCATCAACCCGCGTGCCGACGACAACTCCATCTGGAACGTAAACGTCTGGCCGTGATGTCTCACATTCATAAATTCTCCCATTCACCAAAGGCTGGGCCCATGGTTCGTCGCGGACAAGTCGATCGTCACCTGTTTGATTAGCCGCACTCATCGCATCTTTACTCGACATCAGGTCTGCTGCGCAGACACCCGTAAAGCTTGAGCCAGGTTCGCCAACGTAGCCTGGGGCCATGGCTGCCCGCGTGTCGACAGCTGGTTGGTAATAACTGCCTTCAGAGGAGACCTCGCGATAGATGGGAGGCTCGGACGATGAGACTGTGTAATTGGAGGATATGTGCTTCGCGTGCTCGTCCAGATTTTGTGGTGGCTGGTTGACCGAGTAAGTCGGCGATTGCTGCTGGTAGGACATGTGGACCTGGGGATAATACGATGGAGAGATAGGCGATTGCAATTCGTGTGGTGATGACTGAGCGTCGGCGAGACGTTGACCCGGAAGTGATGTGTCGAAGACGTGCCTTTGCTGTGAAATGCTGTGAACATCGGCATTGGGTACCTGAGTCTGGGGTTGGGTGCCATATGTCCCTGCTATGTGATAAGCGCTCAACAAGGCAAACTGTATCCTAATTGCATCGCACCTCGTTGAATACCCTCGTCGACGATGGGAGAATGGTAGCTTCTGCTCGCATGATTAAGGGCATCGGACATGTCTGCCCGAAACTCGGGGGCCAGGTCGCGGCCTTGCACCGGATTTGGATATCGCTGAGCTACTGTGACCGAGTAGCTCGTTGTCTGTGGGTAGGACGAAGCAAACTCGAGATTGCCCGGGGAGGCCTGTTGATGCGAAGAACCCCACTCGTCTGTCTCCACGCCGAAAATTCCTGGATCCGCCTGCGTCAGAGATGCACCAATCGCGGAAGGGTTTTGTTCGACATGGTGTTGATTGGTACCGCCGATAAGAGGCGAATGTGTAGTCAGAGCGGGGGATTGGTATTGTGGAATCTGCGATGGAACGGGTATAGGGACGGGGGAGTGGATCACGACTGGCGACGGGTGATGAGGATGTTGCTGCGACTGCTCGTCTCGGAAGGACGGCCGCCGTGGTGGCATGTAGATGCCAGACATGTCGGGCAGACGTTGGGGATCACCTGGCAACGCCTGCGACGGAACCTGCTGCCTGGACGATTGATAACGCACCGAATTGGGCTGAAAGTGCTCAGGATGTTGAGGATGCGGAAGCAACGGCCGCTTCGGCGCCGTGGTGACATCGTGCTTGGACCAATCCATCATGTAGTTGTAGTCTGTGGACACCGACGAGCCGGCGGAAGACGCGGTCGAGTGTGTGCCACTGGACGCAGAGGCAAGAGTGGGTGGAGTGGGGTGTGCAGTAAGCAAAAAATTGCTCGGGTCGACGACGTTGTGGGAGGCGGGATCGGGTGAAGAGACGAACCGTTCAGAACTCGGAGTGCTTTCGGGATAAGAAGCACTGGAGCAAGAAGAGAAGGGTGAAGGAACGGAGTAAGAAGAGTGGGCTGGGCTTATTGGGGAAGCCATAACCACGGTGGAGTTAGGGGGAAAACAGGTAGGACGTGGAGGAAAGTCAGCAGGGTGCTGCTGGTGGATAGACAGCATTGGTCTCGAGAGTGAAGGCCAGTCGGACCAAGACACGTCAGGCGAGGAGGCGTAAGGACGAGGATACGGCCGCGACGGGGTAGGCGGAATCACGGAGAGGGCAGAAAAATATATATAATCTGGAGAGATTTGTTAGGCCATGATTGCAAAGGGAAATCAATTGGGAGAGTTTGAAAAAGAGTTTGTCAGATCGCACCTTGGCGCCGGATGTGATCGAAAGCAGCGCGGAATAAGGGCTGGACCAATGGAACAGCTCGATGCACGGTTGTGGAATGGGGGGAAGGATTGGGCCGAGGCGAGGACGTTATGAATGAAAATCGAAGAGTTAAGGCACAGGAAAGAGGCGAAGAAGAAGAAAAGGCAAGCCTGCGTGCAACGGGTTGATGATAAAGGTTGTTGGAAAAGACGAATCGTTCGCAAAAACTCCAAAACTTGCCCAGATTCCAGATATAAACCTACCCAAAATTCTGTCGATCGATCTCAGATAAGTCGCCAACACAAACACACACAGGCACCATGAAATTAGACTTGCCCTCATACTCCGTTGACGGAGCCCCCTTCCCATACACCACAGAGCAGGCTTGGGCAGCAGGTTCACTCACCGAGCCACAGAGCATGGGCACGTTCTTCCACCTCTGGTCCGCGGCAGCCTATGCACAGCGGAACAGCATCAGCAAAGCATTCGCCCGAACGAGTCGAGTCATTTTCGACGGCTTGCGCTATTGAAGGGTCTGCGCTTCTCTCCATAAACAGTCTTCTCTCAGATCGGGAACATACCCCGTTTTTTCGGTGAGAACCTGCCTTTTCCAGAAGCCTGCCCTCACTGCTTACGGCACTGCCACCCGTCAGAGCGTGACGCCGAACCAAACAACCGCTCTTCTCCGAGCTAGAAATCAACTGACATTTATTCCTGGCCATCAAACATAAAATTCATCCTCGACCTGTTTCTTTTTTGTTCCCAACGCTGGGTCATCCACGCGCCTCACATTGATCCGGGCGCAGATCTTCCTCTTCAACGACCCCACGCCATTTATGTCCGTCTCCGTTTCCCCGTCTCAGACCAGGCGGAAAGTGGTGTAGTTCGGGGATGGAATAAAAATCACTTAAAAATCACTAAAATTCAATTCAAATATTAGTCTCCATTCCCTCCTCTTGAAATGTCCGGTGTTTCCGCAACCCGGTATCCATTGCCTGGCCAGCCCTCGTTCCTTGCGACCAAACTAATCATCTGAGATCCTTGCCACGTCTGCCATCAGGGCCTCTCGTAATTGAATTTCATTTACCATCATCTGTCATCCTGGTGCGTCTCTTCACTGGATTGTCCTTTCGATTGGTCTTCTATGACGCCGGTCAAGCGTGGACCACGCGGCGTTCAGTTCAAAGTGTCCGACACTCAACCTCTCGCATGGCGTCCCCATCTTGCAGACACGAAGGCCGGAGAAAAAAGCATTCAAAGGATCTTTCGTGCCGTGACCGAGATCCCTTTTTTGTTTTTTCAAATCTATTGATGAAAATTACTCAAAAATCCACACGCAAATATTTTTGATATGACCTTTCCAAAATTTCCTTGCCTCGCTCATGCCTGTTTCCCGAGTTGGATGATTTTCGCAATTTCTGTTGAACCTGAACCTCACCATCTGATTCGCCACATATTGGACCATCCCTCGTTTGTATCGCATTCCTTGGCGGCCCCCGCCCGGCGCCTTTAGGTTACGAAATTTCTTTGCCCGCAATTGTTTCGTATCTTGGTGACTGACAGTTCCTTCCTTTGCGCCCTCGAAGGAGGAAATCAGAAAGTCGAGAAACGCGAACGAGATATCCGGATGGAAACAGCTTCGATCGAGGAACTTGAACAAAAACGTGCGTGTCTTTCTTGTCTCGTGTCTCTCAAACCTCTTTACCGAACGTCTCAGCGTCACTTCCTTCTTTAGGATTTGTCGGTATCATATCAAATATATCTCAATATATCAGCGCGCGCTCAGAGTTCGCCAACCATGTGGACAAATCGCCACATCTTTTACTTGCCTACGTGAGTACATGTGTTGTGGTGTTGTGATGTTGTGATGGCACATCACCCACCCTCCAGCTAACGGAAGAGGCTTTGCGACCTATCGCGCGCGATCAATTGCGCTCCATTTTCTCCTTGGGATTTCGCAACATAAGACGGCATCATCGCCTATACCCATGGAACGTTTGAGCTTGTTCTGTCGATGATGCAGTATGCGCCATAACACGTTGTCAAAGCAGTATATCTAGGCCAATCAATCTGTACATGAGGGGACGAAAGCTGTACAGGACAGCAGGGTCTCGAGGCACGAAAGTCTATTGGACAGCATTCCTAACCTGCCTATGACAACGGATGCCCGGTGCTGGCCGACAGGACTCTCAAACCACCCATGCATGCTGCCATCATGAACGCAGAGCTGCGTTCTTCCAATCTCCTGCCACAGGAACGAGGTGCCGATTCTTTTATCCGCGGGGGTGGCATTTTACTCGTACTTCGCGCTTCTCGCTTCTTTGTCCGCAGACTAGCTTTTTGACGAGTTCGCTAGTTCGCTGGGGGTTTTTTTGTTCTCGCTGATCAGATGCTTACCAACGTTGCGAAACCTAACAAGACCTCGTGCTTCAGCGCCTCTGCCTCGTTTCCAAGCTAGCTCGCTCACGTGTCGGACGCTCCATGCTTTGCCCAACCTTAGTATGCCGTCGCCATAATTTCTCGGCACTTTGGCTGCCCCAAACCGGCGAGGCAATCAGGCTCCTTGCGATTAGCTTTCCGTGCTACGGTCTGGCGTACATAACCACCACAGCATCTAGTGAGCTTTACGTGTTTCGCGTCGTGCGCTTCTGAGCGTTTTTCTTTATCGCTGTCGCATCCATTACGTATTGATTTCATTAGAGTCTGGTAGAACCTCGATGCCATCGATGTACGACCTCGGATGCAAACCGCACATGGTCTCGGTGACCTGCTCCACACTGCCGACGCGTTAACACTTCTGCCATAAAACACTGCCTTTTTCTCCCTGCTGCGGTCCACAAGGTACATGTCGCTTCTCGTCGCTTCTCTTCGATTCTTCCTGTCGTCATGTCTTCCACGATGTATGCCTTCCTCTAGCGGTGTAGCCCGCCCTCGTAGGATTTTTGACGACGGGATCGGCCATGCTACCAGATGGTCTGCAAAACATACTGATACAAAGAACCCTGCCAAGCGATGACGAACGCCGCTTGTGGCGTCAGTAGGGTAACGACATTCCTATGCAGACGACCTTGCAGGAATCATGCCTCGTGCATTCCCATCGGGTGCTGAGAGAAAACAAAATAAGGAACGAGAGGAAAGGGGAAAATCCACCGTAACGCGACATAACTCCGTTGATTAAACGCCTCCAGGGTTAATGGAGCGCGGTTGCAGTGCATGTATAGGCGAGTGCCACAGCCGGTGAATTGCGAAGAAAACTGATTTTGCCACAGACATCTTTGTTCTCTTGGAATGCTCCGAGATCCAGTGGGAAACGTGAGACCTGTCCCTGATGTTGACGAGTTGGACGTTGGTCTTCACTTTTCCATAGCAGCCGTCCAATCAGCACATAGAGCAGACAGCCCGCTCGCTGACGATGCAGTCGAGCGTGGGGTCGCTTGGCGCTGCTCGCAATCCTCCGGAAGGTGTGCGGGACTCTCACCTGTCCGTCGAACTGTATGAAGACCGACTTCAAGGAGGACATATGGTATGAAACAGGGCGATGGTCCCCATGGCACAACTCGCAAAATCACAAGCGTCTTTGGCCCATCGATCATCGTCTCGCGTGTGAGAGCCAGTTTCAAACCTTCTTTCTGCATCCAAAGAAGGACAGGCGGAAAATAAACAAACACATGTTTCGACGTCGAACGAAAAGGGTTGAAATTCGACCCTTCCGTCTCGATTGGCCTATCTTTTTCCGTTCTGGAGACTCTTTTTCCTTTGGAGCTGGTAATCTATAGTCGTTGGTCGAGCGGATTTGAAGGGCGATCGCTGCATGGAAGCAGATTTAGACCCGGTCTCGGCCCCGCTGGCGGGTGCCAATTCTGAGACACGAGCGGTGGTATTTACGTAGCATGCACGATCATGACAAAGCAGGACGGAATTGAGTCGGTTGAAAGTTCCAGAACATCCTCACGAAATTTCGTTTATTTCGTTTCTTTTTCGAGGGAATTTTCGGACACGAAAGATACAAGGGTGTTTGGACTCGACCAGTGGTCAGCAGGCTCTTTCCGCCGAATTTCTTTGCAAATTGAATGTTACCATGGTCCTGTCTGGCCACAACCTGGCCACGAAGGGTTCCCAGGGCCGAGAGTTCTGCATGGAGCGATAACACGATGGGACTCAGAACCAGGTAGGCCGATAGGTCGATAAGTTGTAATGTGCAGAAAGGGAGATGTTCACTGTCACCTTCCGGAAGAAGGCAGGTTCTCAATATGAATCCGACGTGACAGCGCACATCCCATATCTTGACCATTAGGGCTGGAAGCCCCAGATTTTCATGTCTTCGTTGATGAGATGATATCGCCCTGCGTCGTAAGAGAGCCCGAAGAACGGATATGAAGATAACAACGTGTGGTGACCAGTGACATTTGAGGAATTCATTCATCTTATCAAGGAAGGTGTCAGATACATTGGCAAGATAACGAATGGGGATTGAAAATAACTCTCGCCATATTTGAATAGCTCTGCAAAGCATCTGCATTGTGCATTCTCGAACAGGGAGCATTGCGTTGCGTAAGGCAGTAGACATCGGGCAGCAGGAAGGCCGAACGGTGCATACATCATCCATTGCCGGGTGCCAGTTGCGAGGGTTACGCTGGCTTGTGTATGACCAACCGGAGTACGTGCAAACTCTGAATCTGACCAATGCCACCAGTTGCAAGAAAGGGACAGAAGCCCTTCGTTGGAAGATGTTTGTTATACGTAAATGCTATCATTTGCAAAGAGAAATCCCGCAAACGGCCATGGCATCCAAGGCTAAGCACAAGCGACCTTCGCTAGCTTTACGGGGCTGCTGCCTGCCAGCTTGAGTTCGACTAAGCCTCCCCACACAGGCGATGCTTACTGCACTTCAACGGGATATACCGACATGAGAGGAGATCAAGGGACAGAACGCCATCGGAAATGCGTACATTGAACGGCAGTACGGCTCAGATGACGTAGGCTCTTCCGAGGTGAATTTGGCGTTCCCTCAATCGCTGATGACCAACCATTCTAACTCGAGCGTTCGGCCGCCTCGGGTAAGAGCTGGGACTAGCAAGTTAGCCGGCCGACGAGGTTCTGTGATTGAGAAGATGGGCATCTCTTCGCCATGCGAAAGGTTGACCGTGTTAGGTCGCCTGCAGAGAAATTTGAGAGCATTCCTAATGGGTAAAGGCTCAAATCTTGGTGAGGATTGGTTCGTGAGATATCGGAGCGCGGGGTAGGTCATGCGTCAGGGCATCGCTCGATACTTCTTCGCGTCGACGATCGAAAGAAATCCAATGTGAACAATGCCAGAACCTCAAAAAGGTCCACCGGCCAAGGTATCATAAATGACGACTCTGAGAACTAACCCATTTGGCAAACCTTGGCAGCTCATCGGCGGGGTATGCCGAAGGACACCACGAAAGATGTCTGTTTAGAGTCGCTGTCACGCCAACGAGACGCCGATGAGGAAGGGGAATCGAGTCGCACAGATTTTCGGTCCAGTTTGCCCGCGGAGGTTAGAAACGTGTGAGGACTACGGAAGCATCCTGGCCGAGGTGGAAGGACCAATAGAACATGGATATGATTAGTATATTTCTCGATTGCTCGGACACATACTTTGACTTCACACCGTATCATGTCCCACCCGGATTGCCCACAACAATGGCTCGGTCTCATACACGCGTGGTATCTTTTTCAAGCACAACACAATAACGTGTCTATGAACTTGAACAAATCTGGCCCACAAGGCACATGCCGACACAGACCATATACAGAGTTCGAAGAATAACGCAATGAGCAATCATCAATGATACCTGGTTTTGTCGATCAAAGAAGCACATTATTAGTCATTCATTAATCTCCCCAAACGAAAAAGTCGTCATAATGTCATTACAGCAATCACGAACCTTAATTTAAATCTTGTAACATGGAGCAATCCAGGATCCGGAATTCTGAGCGTCTGGTTCATCTTCAGAGTCATTTCTTAGTTTGAAGCGCGAATTAAGGGCAATAAGCAGTTGACTATTCATACATGTGGCGCTTGAGGGTGATAAGCACCTGGATTCTGACCTGATTTTGAAAAACTATCCTTCGACACGGTACCCATCGAAGCTTCAAAAACGTGGACTAATAACACGCTCATGGCTCACCTTAACATCAGGCTAGCACAGGCTTGGCGAATGCTTGTTGAAATTGTTTTCTACGTCTGTTGTGGTGAGCTTGGTGTGCACACAATGTCACTTGCCTTTCAGCCCTTCGCGGGAAGGGAAAAAGCTTGGGGCTATGAGGCATCTTCTCATAGAATCGATATGATCCGTGGGGAGCGCGCCTTAGACGGCGGAATTGATAACCTTGTCCATTTCACTTCTCCCGATAGCAAAGAAGCGGTGCAAGTGCAAGAGTTTCGGAGCAAACATAACATATATAGGCCCTTGCCTTCTAGAAAGACAATAAAGAACAATTCACACAGCGTCGAAGCCACCTTTCACATGCGGGCATTGGATCGCAGACAGCAGAAGGGGAAATTGAGAGACCTAAGAGCCTAAAGGCGGTTACCGACTGCGCTGACGAAAGACTGGCCTGGTTTAAATATTGATCATAAGACCAAGATGTATAATTGCCGTTGTTTGTTCGTTCTTCTTTTCACAGGTAGGCCAATGGATTCCTGGTGTCCGTGAGACGATAGACTGCGGAAGTTAAGGCGATGAACACAACGTTCACGACCTTGGCGGGGTTCGGTGGAAGCCAAGGTCACGTCAATGTTAACCCGTAAACATAGTACCGACGATAAACGGAGGACTTGGCCAGTCCGCGAATCAGCTCCAAACCTGAGGCGTGAAACATTGTCCGCTCTTCGAGTGCTTCTACTTTCGTGATAACAGTGAAATATCTGCACCATTCAAAGACTAGGTGATCGTCGCCCAATCTATGATATTATGGCCCCACATGACGCTGCTAGAATTCGCCATCGCCGAGATCGTGAGAAGACAGTGTCGGCTCAGGGCAGTTAGACTGATGAGGCTAGATGCGTCCAATGTCATTCAGGACCATATCAAGGGCAAAAAGGTCCGATAGGTCAAGCAAGACCCGGCACGGAGGCTCTTGAGGTTAACATCAGACAGAAGCTCCGCGACGGAAGTTATTGGAGTGTTAGCCTCGGCAGAAGGAGCGATTATGTTCCGCCGTACTTGCGTTCCAAGCGATGACTTGGAACGCATCAAAGAAGGTAGGGAGACTTGGTGCGCGGAGCTGGCAGCTCAATTCGAGGGAAGCTGCGGTCATTTGACCAGAAAGAAGTTGATATCAAGGTCGGAAGAAGACGTTGTCCGACTTGATTCCGAATTTGGCTGCAGAATTAAGAACCAGCGTTGAGAGAGGCAAACGCCCACCGGAGAGTAATTAGCGCGGCGAAGAGAATTTTCATGGACAAGGTACTGACATTGCCAAGTTATGCTCGAACCATCACAAGCCAGAAGTCCGCACAAGGCGCGCATGACGGAGAGACAATCTTGATGAATCAAACAGAGAGACAGCAACTCACCGTTGAAATTTTGGTCCTACGTGGTGAAACTGAAGTCAAAAAATGCGGATGTATGCTCCAACGGCCAACTGACTGCGATTCCAATTCGTACGCCACGCATTTGATATGGTGAAAGAACGATTCTGAGTCGACGGTGATGCTCTACAGAACAGCGAAAAGAGATGCCACATCACGTAGAAGGGGATCAAGACGCGTTCAGATAACTGGAAACAAAAAGACTACGATGACGAATGATGAAGAAAGATGAGAGTAATGGACATCGTCGGTGTTTGGTCGAGTTTGGCTGATCCCTGCCATTAACCACGTGTTTGGTACGAAAAAAAAAAGCTTCCGTCGGGCAGCGCCAACCAACTCAGGGGCTCAACAACAAAAATTGATCTTTGCTCGCCGTTCTCCCCGTTGACCAGGAGATATTGGCACGAGCAAGCATCGCTGACGATATCTGAAAATCTTGCAGGAATCAAACGCGCTTCGGACGTGGTCATCTAAATTTGACTGGCTTTTACGAATTTCCAACTTACGCAAACCTACCCCTGTCACGTTTTCGCTCCTATCCCTATTCCCCTCTGCATGATCATACCATGGTGCTCGTCCACAAGCTGAAACGAATGGGGGGTATGAATGTTGAAGAGACGAGAGATGCGGAAGAGCACGACATGATTGACGAAGACAACGTGAGTGACATTCCCATTCTCAAAGAAAAAACTTTTCAATGGTGAAGACTTATCTCGAACGCCTCCCTCACCCAGGCACCGGAAGAGCAAAGGATAGCAGACGATTCTGCTCATCCTGAAGGACAATCTCAGCGCGCTGCGTCGCCCCCGCACCGCCCACTGACCCGCTCACAGACTGGCCATGCACCGAAGCGCAGACGCCGGCAACGCAGCCCGTCGCTCAGCCTCAGCCACCGACCAAGACGCGCAAGCGGGCATCGTCCACCTCGGCTGGCAGCAGCCTGGCGCAGACCACTCGACGCTCACGGTCCGTGGTGCGCCCAGACGATGCAAAGTCGGTGGAAGGCAGCGCCTCTGACACCCTGACCTCTGCTTCGCACTCGCAGCGCACGGAATCGGACGACGCCACAGCGGTTGGAGACGCCCCTTCTTCTGCACACACGAAGCTCACGTTCGTCGAGACATCCTCATCCGCGATTGGCAGCCTGTACGAACGGCGTGGTCCGCGTGCGCGCGCCGCTCTACCTGTGCCGTCCCGAATTGACAAAGAAGAGTCGTGGGAGGAGGGTGCCGACGAAAGTGGCAGACGAGGACGAGGAGAAGGGCGATCAAAAGGGGAAGAGGATCTACGTCTGCAAGGTGGAGAATTGTGGCAAGTGCTTCCATCGGGGCGAACATCTGAAGCGGCATATCCGGTCGATCCATACGCATGAAAAGCGTGAGTCTCTTTCTATCCCCTTTTTCGATCTCGCGTTTTCACAAACGGTGCATGAAACAGCGTTCAAATGCACACATCCCGCATGCGACAAGCGTTTCAACAGACACGACAACCTATTGCAACACCTTCGCGTGCACAAGCAGAACAAGATCAAACCTAAAAGTGCCGACGCATCTCACTCCGACTCGGAGGACCGTCCCCCTTCCCCACACCAAGACCAAGCGCCGCGCCAGGACGCCTCCCCCAGGCGCTCGCACTCCCAGCCGCATCACAACCCCGACGCTCACCACCACGCCCCTCGCGCCACGCACGTGCAGACGTCCCCAGTCGTCTATTCACAACCACCACACCAGCCATATGGCGGGACCTCGTTGCACAACACGCGCGTCGCGTTCTACCACCAGACGTCGTACGCGCACCCGTCGTCGTCCTTCTTCACCTTCCCGGCATCGTACGACGCGTCCAGCTCGCCCAGCTTCGCCACGAACATGGCCGTCTCCTCCCTGCGCACAGAGATACCCGCGTCTCCGCAGGTCTCACGAATATAGCAGGGACCTGATCAGCGGCGTCGCCGAGTCGCGTTGATCGCCGTTGCTCGCGCTGGCCCTTGTCTTTTTCTTCCCTTTTCCGAACTCCTTGGCTTTTGATTATCATTTCCCCTTCCTTCATTTTCATTTCATTTTCATTCACTCTGCTTTCGGAAGGTTTTTTTTTTTCAATGCTTCTCGTCAAATCCCGGTCAGGTTCAATGGGGGAAAAAAAGGAACATCATAACCCACAGCTGTTCTCCCCGATCGTCTTCTTCATTATGCTCTCGATATCAACAC
The DNA here is from genome assembly GCA_011319805.1 of Macrocybe gigantea. NCBI lineage: Eukaryota > Fungi > Basidiomycota > Agaricomycetes > Agaricales > Callistosporiaceae > Macrocybe > Macrocybe gigantea. The sequence goes on from SJRY01000120.1 coordinate 217,504, forward strand.
GGGCCCGCCCGAACCTTCCCTCTCCACGACACCCCTTCAACGCATTACGTGTCCAGTCCCTTGCTCCTCTTCCGTCGACCTTAGCTTACCCGAAACGCAAAACAGAGAAAGAGGCTCCTTTCCCCTCTTCTTACCCTCCAACAAACACAACTCAGCCCTGTTCCTCGCTTTGCCTCCCGTGGCTCGCGCTGCGATCGAATCGGAAGCGGAGAGGAAAAAAAGGGGCGGGGAAAGAAGTTGTCCGCTTTCTCCTAATTCACATACATTTCATACAGCACTTGTGTACTGACGCATGACCTGTAGTCATAAACCTTTTTCTTCCCATTCTTTCCAATTCTTTCTTCTTTCTCGGTTCCTGTATCGTTCGTAACCTGGGATTAATGATCAACTAGAGAATTATGTGTTCCAACTGCTCTCCTATGTTACATATTAGAAGGGGTATAATTGTTTGGAAAGTATGCATGGCGAAAAAGGCGGAATAGGACGAGCTGTGAACCTGGAGACAACAAAAAAAACGGCCCTGGGATTTCAAAACAGAGAGGAAAAAGGAAGCAAGGGTTTCAACTAGGCGTTGCTTCGGACCATTATGGTTAGCCAACGTCTGGGGCGCAGAACGTTGCACGGATTGCACGGACCTGGCGAGAGGCAACGCGATCAGGATCTGCGTAAGCGACCCGACGACGATCTCGAAACGTCTTGCTCTCCACGTGTGGCATCCCTGAGCTGTTCACGGTGCCTTACCATCTAGACCAGCAGCAGAGAAAAACAACGCAAAAATCAGGAAATGAAACCACGGAAGAAAGAGTCTACGCAGCCAGACCCCTCACCTTTTCGTTTACAGCAACGACGGATCAAGCAGGTTCCGATCGACGCTGTTGAGCTGGAACAGCGCAACGTAGCCTTCTTTGAAGGCCCGCCGTATCGCGCGCGTGTTGTGCGCAGAGCGGGCAATGTCATTCTCTGGTAGGATAAGCATCAATACGTGCAAGAATGTAAGAATGAAAAGGAAAGAAAACAAACCTGGGTGAATCAAGCACTGTATCGAGAGACGATCAGGCTGCTTTGGGTCCCACCAAGGCGACAACATCTTGTCGAGGACCTGCCCCTCCGCAACAGAGATGTACCATTCATCATAGCGGAACTGGAGTCCGTAGTATTGCATGAAATCAACGAGAAGATATCCTAGAGACTCGCTCTCCATGGGTGCGGAGAGGTAGTCTTGCGGTCTCTTACCCGGATTGACCTGTGTCGATTAGCTGCTTGTTGTAGTGTCCGAAGCAATGAAGAGAAAGGTTTCAATCTGACCTGCAGGAAGCTGGCACAGAGACAAAAGACGGCGTAGCTTCCTAGTCCACCCTGGGACGCGTCGTTCAGGCGGCGCTGCAGCAGAAAGGCCTTGATGAGGAGGACGAGGGGCTTGAGCGCTGGCATCGCTTCAAGGAATTGTTTTATCACATCAATTATATCCACACCGTCCATGTTGTTAATCCCAAGGTCGACATGCAACGAACCTGTGCGCATATGACGGTCGTAAAATTATTTTTTTAGCGCGGGAGGGGCAAAGGAAGCAGCGCAGACGCACCGTACTCTGGATACGTCACGAAATCCAATATAGGAACGCGTGCTCGGTGGATGACTCGCACCTGGTTCGTGAGTTCGGAGGAACGAAGCAACCCAGCGAGCTGAAAGAGCCCTTTCTTCGTGTTCTGGATCGGGGCGCTGACAGCGAGGTCGACATCACTTGATATAGGCACGCAACAAGGCCAATTGGTCTACGGCAAGACGGGCAGGAAGAGACAAGAAAACGCGCTTGCCTTGTGGGGAGACAGAGTCCCGTCGCGCTGCTTCCAAAGACGTGCACCTGTGCACCTGGATGCCACCCATCGACGACGGACTGCACGCGCTCCGCTATGGCGCGGCGAACGCGCGTTTCTGCCGGGGTAGGCTGCATGTATGCGACGAACGCCACGATCTCGTGGTGCAGCCTGTGCAAACGAACGCGTCCGGCCAGCGGAGGTGAGACGCGGGTCGCCTACCTCAGAACACAGCCTGAAAAAGACATACCGCTGCTCCATCGTCGGATAGTCGCGTTCTGGCATCGAGTCCGTCCACGGCGTGAGGACGTGCGCTTCAGAATAGACTGGCAAAGGCGGAAGCGGCGGTAGAGGCAAGGTCGGCTGAGGCGGCGGCGGATGCATAGCCGTCCGATACGATTGCGCATCCGTCTGTGGTTGGTAAGACCGCGGCCGTCTCGTCCAGCTCATATTTCTGTTCGGAAAGCTCCTGCGACGCTCGCCGGAAGGAAAAGGGGCGGTCCCGGGCCCCGCTCGAACGCGTTTTTATCGTGCCCGCCTCCCTCGCTGAGCGGAGGTGCACCGCGCCGCTGGCTGCTGCGGGCATCGCGATCTGCAATTGACCACGAGCGTTCTTTCATGGAAGTAGGTTATGCTTTTTTTTCTTTTTGTCTTTCTTTCCGCGGCTTCGGGGTCGAGTAGCAACTGCGGCGTTGTAGTGGTTGTGTGCATGTAAGCGGGAGCGGGATTCTCTGTATGGTAGATTGTAATGATTTGCGTATGTGTGCGTGACTCGGAAGTGATCGACGCGTTCGCGTGCAGTGCTATGTAATTTCTTCTTCTCGTCTGTTTCGCCGACTACAGTATCACAGTAATGACAGACATAAACCAGAAAACGAGAGATGGATTCGAGGAAGATAAAGCTTTAAAGACTCATTGCATGTACCGGCGTTTTACGCATGCTGTTCCCTTCAGATGTGCCTGTAACGCCACATCAGACTGAATTGTCGCGAGGCTGCCTGACATCATCACTTCTCCATAAAAGTCAACTCTATCTACTAGCTCGTGACCTCGAACACTCTCCAAGACTCTCTGGACATGGATCAAAACTTTGCTGCGATGCACCCACCTGCAGGTAAGCCACTCCAAAAAAAAAAAAAAAACCAAAAAACACTTATCCAAATCCCAACCTAACAACAACCAAAAAAAAAAAAAAAAAAAGTCAAAGTAGGCGGCCGTCGTATGTCCGTCTCGTCCAGACACCGCCACCACCCAGAGCCGTACGTCCCAACATAGCTCCAGCCTAACGCTCCCCACGCCCACGTCTCCTTCTAAAAGCGAGCCAGCTCCAGCCGCGGACGCAGCGGCTGTCGGTGCGGAATCCCCCGCCGCAGACTACCCGCGCCCCACTGCGCCGGGGCCTGGCAACGAACAAGCTCACCCCCACCACGAGCCGCAGCACCAGCACCAGCACCAGCAGCAACAGAACGAGGAAGAAGCGCCGCCCAAGAAGGACAGGAAGCACCCGTACCCCGAGGCCGAGCGGAAGCTCGCAGAGTTTGCGCAGCGCAAACTCGAGAACCAGCGTCCGCTTCGGGACTTGCAGGCTGGGTACAAGGGCTTTGGCGCCAGCGGCAGGATCGCCCAGCCTGCTGGGAGGGGATTCAACATTTGATAAAGCTCTCTAATCACCCTTTCGCCTGCCTCTCGTCGGGATCCCCGTGTAACACTAATCGCCCTGTACACTAGTTTTCTCATCGACTTGCTTCTGTTGTAGTTGTACCATCTGCTTGTACTTTTAAGTCTAATCACATCATTCCGTCCTCATTTTTTGGCATGTTTCATGTTTTATCATAGCAGTGCCATATACATGGGAGAGTAACGAATCATGACAAAAACAACCAAGGTGCGTATGAATGGATTTTAAGCCTCGAGCCCTTCTGCTGCAATCTTGGCCTTTTTGCCCCTCAGCTTCTTCCCTGGTGTGGGCTTGGGCTCCTTTTGGGCGGCAATGAGGGCGGAAACACGAGCGAGGGCGGCCTGCAAGTTTTGATTCGTTAGTAAAAGCTCTTCCGCAAATGAAATAAAAACGGGAAGAAAAGGAAAAAGAAAAATAACGAAAAACATCAAATAATGTCATCGCCAAAGAGTCGGATCCTCCGCGGTGTGCAACGAACGGGGCCCGATAGCGACATGGCGAGGTGGCCCGCCGGGGTTTGATCGGCCCCATACGAGCAAGGGGTCTCTCTTGCAAACATGTCCACGCCCGACCTTCCTGTTAATCAATCCGGTGGGTTCTAACGAGAATGCGTCCGATTGTGTGGGGAGGAAAAGTAGGAAAAAAAAAAGAGATACCAAGAACCAAAAAATTAAACGAGATGGGAACTGACGGTGCGCAGGTCGGGCCTGTATCCGCGCTTCGCCGTGCTGCGAGCAACGACGCCAAGCGCCCGGCGCGTGCCAGAACGAGGGCGGATCGTCGATCGTGCGTATGCCTTGGACACCGCCGTCGGCGCCACCTTGGTCTTGCGCGTCACGAGCTGGATCCCCGCTGGCGAATCAGCAATATGGATCGTCTGTGGGCCAAGTCGTACAATCATCAGTCCAGATCCAATTCAAAAAAACCCAACCGGGACGCGGGGTGTGCTCACCTTGTCGTTTGCCAGCCCGGAGAACTTGTGCGAGTGCAGGTTGCGGAGGTTGCCCTAACGACGACTTCATCTCTCAGTAAAACAGAAAAACGCCAGCCTCCCGCTCTAGTCAGAGAAATGCTCGTACGGGTTCTCTCGAGAACACGGGTCCCTCAGGGAGCCGCTTCACGATGAAGGCATTGCTTTTCTGACAGCACAAACGGGATCGCCCTGGCTCAACGACGATGATGACGGAGAAGATGGAGAGGATGTACACACGCGAAGAAGGAGCCACTGCAAGTCTGCGGACATGTTTAAGACAAGAGATAGATGATACGTGATTTCTGAACACTCTTTTCCTGCTCGACAAACGTTGTTCGGGACCAATCGTGGGACGGGTGGCTTGGCAGAACTGTACAGTTTTGGCTGTTGGGTTGAGAGGATGTTGCCAAATAACGCGGTGATTAAGCGCGTGAAACGTCAAACGCGTCATACCGACCGGCAAGAGCAAGTATACACCTGACCGATTTTCACATGCTTTGAATCATGTCCGACTTTTTTTTTTTTCACATCCAACGCCATGCTTGCTCATTTGCCGTGACCTTCTCTGCCAAAGCCGTGAGACAAGAGCGTAACAAGAAAACCCATTTCATTGCAATACAACAGCCTGCTTTTGTCCGAAATGAAAAAGAGAAGAGAAAAAGAATGAGACAGTCCGTGGGGACTAGAGCGACAAATTATAACTGGATGCAGCATTCTCAGATGGAAAAACATGTGGTCGCTGAGAAGCACAACTTGCCTTGTGGGCACCTTGCTCTGCGTCAAGCCCATGAGGGGAATAGGTATCCCAAGTTGGCCGGCGATAGTCCCGGCACTTGAAACGAATCAGCTTTTTTTTTCTTTTCGTTTTCAGACAGAAAGAGGGTGCAACGCACCGGATGTACACGTCGGTGCTGATGAGATCCAAAAAGCCGAGGGGGATGATCTCCAACGAGGCGGGGACCCCTCGGGTAAGCAGGACGTTGTCGATCTGGCCCGAGTTGGCGGTGCCCAGAATAGGCACGACGACTGGGTTTGCAAAGGTGTGGTCAAAAGTGGCGTAGACGGTGTCGTTGATGCCCGCCTGGCTGACGACGCGGTCTATCGTGAACTCGAGAATCAAGGGGTTCTTTACTGCGAGGCGCTCAAGCTTTTAGTCACACAAGCGAAAAAAGCTGGAGAGTACCATCAAAGTTGACTCTGGAGGAGAAACGATTACAACGAATCCGTAGGAGAGCGTCAATGATGCACGTACGAGACGAGGTTCGTGATCAAGGTCTCGAGCTGCAGCGATGAGGCTCGGTTTTGGGTGCACTGATACAAGTATTTGACTCACGGTTACAGTGACATTAAGATGCGTGACGAGCCCGAGCTGGAGCGCATTGATGATGTCGCCGATGGACAGACCCTCGATCGTGGACTCGGGGGTAGGAACGGCCCGGACGAGGAACGCCCAGAAGGCAAAAAGCGGCAAGAACAGAGCAGCACCGAGACGCGCCATCGCGAGCACAGAAGTTTGACGACAAGCAACAGCAGGCCCAAACCTGAAGAAGGAGAAGGAAAAAAGGCCCGCATCGATGCAACGAACCCCATTATATGTGGGCTCTGAACTGCTGCCCTGCGAAGCACGGAGAACATAGCGCGCGTCGAGTGCACCCGAGCGCGTGCGTGTGCGTGTGCACAGATCAGTCAGTCATTTGATGCGAGAATCGTAACGTCCGGAGCAAAGAACTCGAACGAGCCATGCGTCTGCTCTGGATGGTCTGGGTCAGGTGGTGATCCGTGCCTGTGCGTTCTGCCGTCTGCATATGAGAACGCGGTGCAGCGGCGCGGGATTTTGTTGGGGGCATGGGGCATCTCTTCCCCGGACGCGGATGCTTTTGTAGAGGAAAGCTCGGACGGACGTGGAATCTCCAAGCGAGGGGAGTCTGGAATTCTGCACATGCATGTTGATTCTGTTATGCGATGAATGTTTCGAAGATTTAAAGCCAGGAAAGCGTCGAGATTTACTGCGCCACCATCGCCGCCTGGACTGAATGACGCGACGCTTTCTGTGACGGCCCCGACGATGTAGACAACTTTAAGTGGAGAGCGCCCAATGTCCCAAGTCACATGTCCTTGATGGCAGTCGTGCCTAGACTCGACGCTTGTCTCAAAATCAGACTCTGGTTACCGCAGTCACCCCTCTCTCTCTCTGCACCTTCTTCGGTAGAAGACTGACCGCTGCAAAGATGTCGCGCTGGACACAGTACGATGAAGTCTGTCCTCTGAATACTCTTGACAGGCACTGTCGTGGCTGACTGAAAAGCGCCGCCTCGCTTGCGTGCGGCTGTTAGGACTCGTACCGCCTGCCTGAGGGCATGAAACGTGTGGGATACGACGCGGACACCGGCAGGTATTTGTTCAGAGACACAGATGGCTCGCTTTGGCAGGGTCCTGAGGGCGCAATGTATGGTGAGATGACACGAGGTGAGTGCTGGCCATTTTGATTCCTGAGTCTAGGGCTCACAATTCAGAATCGTAGTGTCTGGTTCCCCGGTAATTCCTGAGGAGGACCGCTCCGACGACGTCGAGGCTGCGCATGCTCGAGCGGATGGATACATGCCTGTTGCGTCAGATCCCGTGCGTGCTACCTCAGTCTGCCGCACGCCCATCGCTAACGTAATTTCTTTGCAGAATCAGGAGGAATCCATGGCACACAAGCAAAACGTCAACGCCGCAGCATACAGGACGCTCTTCCCCTTCTTCCTCATCATCGGCGTCGTCCTCCTCCTCGTCTGGCGCTACGTTATTTCTCCGGGCGTCTTTTCCTCGCGCCCATGTGCCCCAAGGGCGAGCGGTGCTACATCGTCGAGCCTGGCGACTCGTGCTGGGACATCGCGCATGTGCACGGACTCTCGTTTGAGCGGTTTGTGGAGCTGAACCCAAAGGTGGACTGCGCGATGCTCCGCCCGGGCATGGCGGTGTGCCTGCCTGCGCATCACTCGCATCCAGCGCCGACGCCATCTGGGTGATTTCACCAGAGCTTTGTTATATGTCTTCGCATAGTGTCATCTACCTACATCTTTTTACATCTCTATTTTTTGTCATATTCTCATGACAATGTATTTATTCGCTATCGAGCACGGACCGCTTTTCATTAGGGTTGGATTGGGTCAATGTGTAATCTATGGATATCGGACGTTAAACCAGGTGTTTATCCACCGTTGGTGATCAAGGAAACCAAGAACAAGAATGAAGAATCTAGAAGCATCTAATCATCTTCAGATGCTGAACTAGAGCCCTCGTCGTCGTCATCATCTATGACTCGGAATAAGTGCGCGTATATCGTCTGAAGGCGTATATGTCATACCGCTGGCAATGTCTGCATTGGATAAGCTATTCTGTGCTTGTGCCTTCCGTATCACGTCTCGGAGCGGGTCGTCAAAAGGCAGAATATCCAACGCGGTTTCGCCGTTCTTGTCCTTGATGCTATCCAACATTCGCAGTCAGAGACAACCGGCATCCGAGCAGAAAAGAACCAGAAAAGCGAACGAAAGAAAACGAACTTGTAATCCGCACCGGCCTCGAGCAAGCTCTCCACGGTGAACTTTCTCAGCTCCAGGTGCGGGATCCGCATCGCGAGGTGCAGTGGCGTGGCGCCTTCGAGCCTGTTGATCGGGTCGACGTCGCAGCCTCGCACGATAGGATGTGCTCGAGCACGTCGGTGGAACCATGAGATACGCTACGGCTAGGACTCAGTGCGTCGTTCCGAGAAATAGAAGCAGCAGATCGCTCACGCGTTATGAAGAGCTGCAAGACGCTCAGATCACTTTTCTTTATTACCTCCGTCAACCAAAGGAGTACCGATGCGACCACATACGCGTGTTTCCTAGTCTGTCGTATCGAGTGCATGCGAAAGAAGAGAGCGAGATCGGTCATAAAGAGATGCATGTTAGAAAAGGTACAAAGCACCGAACCCGTCAACGCAGTTGATGTCAAAGCCACCGTGCTCAAACACCTCGAGCAGGAGGTCCTCATTGTCTGTCCTTGCCGCTGCCAGCAGTCGTTCGTCTAGAGGCGGTGTGTATCCTCGATCAAAATCTAGAATCTAGGCAGAGACGCTTGGCTGCTCACTATTGCTTGCTCCTTCGCTAGATCCCATCGGTTGGTTGGTCCAAGATCAAGATGGTAAATGACCAGAGGTTCTGAGAGCCGTCGTCGGTCTGTATCGAGGGTGGAAAAAAGGGAAGCAGGCAGAGGAGATGGAGATGGAGAGCGGGGAAGAGAAATTATATCTTATCAGGATCGTCATGTCAGCGCTGTTTATCAACTCAGCGCGTTTCTTTTCATGCGAGCTTCTAGCTCCCTAGCCTCACGCACAGGCAAAATAATTCCAATGCATCAATCTTTTCCAGATACTGATTGAACTATACGGATCGAGACTTTTAATGACCAACACGAAGGTATGTATATGGCGTTTCAACTGTGGAGACTTGATCCAATGACTACCTATGCCCTTGCAGAAGACCGACAGTGAAACTCAATACGAGCTCATCGAAGAGACTCCGACCTCGGTCGTGTCTCGGACCAAAGTCACAGACGATGAGGGCCGCGAGCACTGGATCGTCGTCAAGACGTCCACTTACCATCGCCAGTTCTCCAAAGAGCCGCACGACATCATCAAGGAATGCAGGATTCTCTCGAGTCTCTCTCATGAAAACGTCCGTTTTTTTTCCCTCTATGTTATCAAACAATCGTCTCTGCACAGATGTGTTCAATCTGCTTGGGGTCCAGATCGTCCCGGTATTTGACCAGACACGCGAGCCCGGCGCGGCGCGGCTGAGCATCTGGATGCCCTACATCCCGATCTCGCTCTCGCAGGTCCTCGATTCGACGTCCTTCTCTCCGCACCAGCACCCGGCCGCCTCACTCATGCGCGACGAGGAAGCGGCGGTGCGGCGCAGCGAAGTCTTTGACGCCCTCGCGCAGTCGCTCGCATTCCAGGTCCTCTCGGCGCTCGCATACCTCCACGACGAGCATCGCAGGATCGCGCACAGAGATGTGAAGCCGCGGAACGTCCTCCTCACGCCGGACGGGTGCGTCAAGCTCATCGATTTTGGTATCGTGTGGCGTGAGGAGGAGGACGAGCAGGCGAGCAGGGCGATGTGTGGAAGGAGAGCGGGGAGAGGATGTATTTCGAGGTCTCGACGGGTAGATTGAGCCCTTTTCTTTCCGCTTCTGTTCTCTGCTGACCTTTGCCTCAAGGCTTACCGTGCTCCTGAGCTTTTGTTCGGAGCGAGGACGTACGATGCGCTAGCTATAGACCTGTGGAGCTTCGGAGCGACATTTGCCGAGTTCTTCACACCGCTCCGTCTATGCTCCGAAGAAGATGAGGAAGAAGAGCCTCCCGAACACCAAGATGTTGACGACGCGAATAGCCCGCTCAAGCCGTTCATCGTCCCCAAGAAGCTGCTTTTTGGAGACCCGGATACAAAGTGGATCCGGGACACCCTGGTCGACGGAACGCGCGGCGAGCTCGGCCTCATCTGGAGCATATTCAAAACGTTTGGCACGCCGACAGAGGAGACATGGCCGGTGCGTGTGTGCTTGCGTCTCTTTGACGTCATTCTGGTCGTCTACGATGCTTTGCGGCGTCCTAACCCGTGTTCGTGCCCCTGCGATACAGGATTTCGCTAGCCTCCCCGACGCGAGCTGTGTGAACTTTCAAAACGTCCCGCCCGTCGCGCTTTCGCGTTTCCTGCCCAACTTGCCGCTGAACACGCGTGCGGCGCCAGGCTATGACCCCGATAGCCCACTGTCGGATTCGATGCAGCCCACCGCAATCGACCTTCTGCGGCGCTTCCTCGTGTACTCGCCCCCGAGACGCCTGCGTGCAGCGGAGGCCCTCAAGCATCCGTGGTTCGCGTCGAGCATCCTGTTGCCAGAGGAATATCCGCTCGAGCCAGGAGATAAGATGGCCATGGGCACTTTAGAAAATATGACTCTGGGAGAGTGGATTCAGGCAGTTCTGTCCCGCTCTCGTGAATGATTTCCTCTTGTCTTTCATCATTCGGTCACCGGGGATGTTGCGGTTAGCAAGCATGTTCATGATTAACCTGCCTATGTAGTCTACAACAATAAATCATACACCTGTAAGAATATAATTATAGAAAGAACAAAGAGTTGACAACTCCGTGCATGACTCGGTTCAGGTCTAGGTTAGCTCGCAGCAACACGCGCCGCTGCCAAGGCGTGGTTGTCGATGGAAATGCCTATGGGCCTGTATTAGCGCAAGTCATTAAAAAGATCCCGATCTACGGACTCTTTGTGACGTTTGCCGTCTTGTATATCCCGATAAGACGATGGCTGAGTTCGAACATGTCGTTCCTGGTTAGAGAGTAAAGCTTAACGCAACTCAAACTCAGAGCTGGATGTGATTACCGGAGTGAGATGATGATGAATTGCGCATTCTTTGTCCGATCTTTGATGTAATTGGCTACGATGGAGACATTTCTGAAATCCAAGGCAGCGTCGATCTCGTCCATGAAGTATAAGGGGGTTGGCTATATCTATGTGTCAGATTCCTCTTTGAACGAGAAGAGAGCATCAAACCTTGAAATGGTGCAGGGCAAATACTAGAGCCAAGGAGCTCAGCGTCTGATCATCATACCAGTCAGCGTCTTGAGCCGTAAGGTTCATGAATGTACCTTCTCGCCACCAGAAAGGTTGGAGATGTTCTTCCAGCTCTTCTTTGGAGGCATAACGCTGAAAATAATGCCTTCAGAGAAGGGATCCATGCTGTCCACCAGTTCCAGCTCGGCGTTTCCGCCCAGAGTGATCATCTTCAGGAAGGCATGGGTAAATGGATCAACGCCAGCTGGGAAACTTGGACACACTTGGTACATTTCCTTGAGTTTGAGGGAGATCAAGTTGAAGCCCGCCATGAATTCGTCCAAGCGCTGCTTCCGCAGGCTATCGTACTTCTGCTTCTGTGCATCACGCTGATTGGTGATGTTCTCGAGGTCCCTGGCACGGTTCATGAACTCTTCTTCTCGCCGCTTATACTCTCTGAGCACGGAGAGGTCCGGCTTTGCGTTCTTGATTTTCTCTATCGCAATGATCAGCAAAGGGAATTGCTCCAAGTTGATACGGGCATTACCATCCAGGTATTCGGTCTCTGCAACCATGTCCCTCTTCTTGAATCTGGACAGCTCTTCGACGCTGTAGACGTGCAACTCGGTGGAAGGTGTGCGGTCTCTCGCCTTTTGCTTTGGCACAGGCCGTTCGCCAGGTTCGGCCTTGACGCCTTCGGCAGTAACCTCAGGAGCTTGTTCCCTCGTACCAGATGTTTCTTCTTCGTCTTCGTCTTCATCGTCGTCGTCACTGCGCGTGAAGAAAGTTGCTCAGTCGGTTCATGAATAGAGTACCTACAAGACGCACTCTATCTCTTCCAACTGGAGTTTGTCGTGCTGCGTGCGCCAATGATCGATCAATTTCTCATTTTCTCTAGCTTCTTTCTGGGCATCAGTCAATTTCTGTTCGAGCTCCATCTGTGGCGCACCGGTGAGAATTGTCAGATAGGCAAAGCGAAAATGAGACGCACTTCTTTCTGTCTAAAGACTTCAATTTCTTGCTCCTTGGTATCAAATTGGGCTTTCAGCTCTTCAAGATCCTCTTTTGAATGCTCAGCTGCATTCTGCGCCACTTCAACATTCTTTCGCAGCTCGGTGACGTAGGCTACCAATTTTCCAACTGTTCATCCAATTCACCGAGCTCTGTTTCGACTTCTTGCAGGGCTGCTTTGTTAGAAGCTATCGTAGCTTCAAGCTTGACGGAATCTTTCTCTGCTTTGGCTTTCGCAACCTCGGCCTTTGTGATTTCGTCGTTGGCGAGATTAATATGGAGCTTGATGCCGTCGACTTTGGATTTCTGAGCGAGCAGTTTCGACCCACCGATATCAAGAATCTTCTGCTCGAGTTCCTTGATAGCTTTCTCGATCTTTCCGGATCCTTCCTGCAATTTCTCCAAAGTAGCTGTTGCCGTAGCGATATCCTCTTCAAGTTCCGCAATCCGGGAAGCGTCGCTCGCGTCAGGCTTGTTATGCCCCCTGGAGACGAGTTCGCGACACATGCAATGAAAGGTTTTACGACCCTCACCTGAGTTCCTTGACACGTTTCTCTGCCTCTGACATTCGACGTTTTCCATTCTCTATGTCGAGGGCGATCTTCTGTAAAGCCATGTCGATTTGGGGTCCCGAATTGCTCAAGCGTTCAACTTCATTCTCTGCTTCTCGAAGAGCTTTGGTGGCCTCTTCGAGACGGTGGGCGGCTTCTTCGTTCTCCTGCTCGTACGAGCGAAGGACTTCAGGCCGAACGGCCTCAGCCGCCAGCTTGGAGCTCATGCCGCCTCTGGCGGGTTGGCTTCCACCGCCGGACATGGTACCTGAGACGTCAATCAGCTGCCCAGCGAGAGTCACGACTCTCCAGCGACGCGCGCCAAAGGCGATCCGGTTGGCTTGTTCCATGTTTTCGGCGACGAGGGTATTGCCTGTGGCTTTGTAGAAAGCGGGAGCAAAGCGCGGATCTTTGGGTTTGATGAGATCGAAGAGCCGGGGAACATTTTCAGGAGTCTGGATGGGGGCCATGCCGCTGGAGTGTGAAAGTTTCTCTAGAACCAAGAACGACGCGCGGCCGACATTCTGGGATCGCAGATACTCGATGCAGGCTTGGCCCTGCTCGACCCTGTCCACAACCATATGATGGAGACTCGGACAAGCTGTAGAAACTGCAACGTCGTATTTGTCAGGAATAGTGCCAAGACTACCGAGGCGCCCCTGCAGAAGAGGATGATCAATGTTGCAGGTGTCAATATTCTAAGAGAAATTTACGTGGAATCCTTGAATCCGGCCAGCGTTCTTCAATCGCGTGAGACAGTCAAGGACTTTGTTCTGCGATTTGTTATCAGCCTGGGATGCTTTGGCTTCTTCAACTTTTTGTCTGCTAGAAGACGCCTTGGACCTCCATTCATCGACTTGCGCTCGCGAGTTCTGACCAGAACGATGAATCCATTGCATCCGCACTAGCAATCTCAATCTTTCCTTACCTTCAATCGCTGTTGTGCGGCATTCAATTCTCGCTGTAGATCTGCTTTGCTCTGACGGAGCTTCTCTTGCTCTTGAACCTAAGCACCAGATAAAATGGACCATTCAACGAAAAGAATCGCGCAGTCTACCTTGACTTGTTGATCAGACCGAAGATTATCAAGAGTATCTTGAGCTTCCGCGCTAGCTGCTTTCAAGGCCTCGGCTTTTTTAACCAGGGCATCGCGCTCGCTTGATGCGACGTCGATCGCTGCCTGTTGAGCATTGATCTTGGTTATCCAGGGCTGTAGCTCTTTCTGCTTTACTTCAATCTGGTCATGGAAGACTTGCGTTTTGTCTGGTGAAAAATAATCAGCAGAGATAAATGGTTCATTACGATCACGAGGGTAAGCCATGTGCCTTTGAGACTGTCGCGAATGCCCTCCAACACCTTTTCTTCCCTCCCCAGTGATGCTTCATGTTCTTCGACTTTGACACGCTCCCTTTCCATTTTCGACGAGCTGTCCTCGATATCACGGAGAGCGTTGTTCCTGCGGTAGTGTCCTGCATTAGAATTCAGCTCACATTATAGTGCCTATTCAAAATGTTCCGACTCACATCGTGATAGACTTCTTCAATTTCTTTGCCTTCCCGCCGCGTGTTTGCGACGCTCTTGCAATCCAACTTCCTGCTTTTCGTGGGCTGCGAGATCTTCAAAGCTTCGGTCGCTGCAGCTTGGACTTCCTTTTGCCAGTTAGACTTGCAGAATAGAGCTAAAAAGCCTGCGTAAACGACCAACCTCGTATGCTCTCTCACGCTGTTCATAATGTTGCTTCAGCATCTCCAAGTGAGTAATGTCATCTTTGTTTCGCTCCCTTTCGTCTGCCAACTCTTTTTTCAGCTTATTCTAAACGGGAGTGAATCAGATTGTAAAGGCGAGATGAAAGAGGTGGCATACATATTGGTGGTGAATGCCTCATCGTTTACAAGACATTTCCAAAGAATCCACTGCCAAAGCCGTGACTGTGCTCGCACGAGATCGTTCTTCATTTTCAGATAGTCTTCAGCTTCTTTCTTCTGGTCTTCAGGGCTTCCTTCTCTTTCTCGACCAGCCGTAGTCTGTTCAGCCGTACTGTTCGCTCTTCTTGTAGCCGCTCCATCTCTACCATAGCCTCTTCGATGGGTTCCTTGTATTTTGAAGTTCCTATATATCTTCGAGATATTCTAGTAACCATCCTCATGTTCTGTAGGGGCCTTCGGTTTCATCTGCGCTATGGATTCCACTTCGCCCTAGGGGGATGTTACAGTTACGCAAATCTGAGCCAAACTTTCCATACCTGAAGAATGAGGAAACGCTTGTGGTCAAGATCGATCCCGCGCCCCCTGAGCAAGGTCTGAACTTCCGTGAACGAGCTCTGCTTCCCGTTTATCATGTACTTGCTGCTATTATTCCGGAACGCCTGGCGCGTAACGACGATATCTGAATTGGGGACTACTTCATAAGCATCTGGTCCCGGCTATTTTGAAGTCAGTCGTTTGAGGTGCAGTCACTATTCAACCAGATCCAAAATGTCTCTGAAATGAACCTCAACGCTGCAATCGTCGAGGTCGGGATAGCGAGCTGAATTATGAATGAGTTCGGATAATTTTCCTTGTCGCATCTTGGAAGCACGATATCCAAATACAAAAAGGAGCGCATCGATCGTATTGGATTTTCCGGATCCGTTCGGCCCAACAATAGACGAGAAAGACTGGAGACGGTCTGTTTTAGGTTGGTAATGAATCTCAGAAAGTAGAACTGACCTTATGGAAGGGGCCAATCTCTTGCCGGCCAGCATAGCTCTTGAAGTTGACGAGGGCCATCTTGTGAATGACAAGTCGTGCTTTGGGACCTGTCGGTTCCTCGGGTTGTGCTTGCGGCAAAGAAGAGGGCACGGGCATCGGAGGCGGATCAAAAAGTGATTTCTCTTCTTCCTCATCTTCCGCTGCTTGTCGGGGAGGTTGCGCAGGAGAAGGGGAAATAAGATTGTCTTTACTCGCAGCATCGTTTTCTTTGAAGTCGGATCCTGTGTCTGATGGAGACTTCACTGGCTTTTGATTCCTGGCTTTCTTGGGGCCATTCGCCTTCTTCTTTCGCGATCTGTATCTTGGTTCCTCCTCTTCCGAAGTTTGCACCAGCGATCCCTCGTCGTCTTCATTCGCACCGGCAGGCACGGCGGCAGGGATTGAAGAACGCGTTTTGCCTCGTGTCGAGGAGAGTTTAGGGACAGGATCGTCATCCGAGTCGATATTTTTTTCGCCAACCTCCTGTTTTACAGCAACTGATCCTTTCCTTTGTCGCCCGGTTACGGCTCTACTGGCGCTGCTTTTCTTCATTTGAGAGGTCGCCCGCCTTCCCCTCGTCCTTGGCGCTTCTTTCTCTACGTCTGTTTCCACTTCTCCATCGTCCTCCCCATCGCGTTCTTCCATATCGATCGAGGGCCGCGGCCTTTTCACGGGAGGCGCGGAATCAATTTCTTGCTCTTCGTCCGATTCAGCAACATCAGGTAAGGCCTTGGAACGCGTTGAAGTCCGAGTGTTCGACATAGGAGCTGCACTGGGCCGCGCAGAGGTCGACCTTCGCGATCGAGAAGGAGGTTTGACAACATTTTCTTTTTCCTCGGTGTCAGCGGCTGCACTTTGGCCTCTTTTCCGCTTCGCTGGTAGAGTTTCGACCTGTTGTGGTTCCACAGACGATCTGGTGGATCGTGTTGACCTTCGAGGAGGCATGGTTATCGGCGTTTGGCCTCCTTCGCTTGTCGTTGGATGCTTTGTGTACTGGAGGACGCGTGGTGTCACGAAAACGTGTCTGATGAACCACGTGATGTCGCGTCACTCGTCCATCAGACGTCAATCTCAGGCTCGTCTGGTTACCGCACATCACTCGAATTGGACGTACTTACTTTTGTTGTCCTCTGCCCAACCCTTCTATCAAGAGGATTTAAACCCAGCGAAACCTAATCCCAGACTCTCTCCCCACACTGTTATCACATCACATTCATCCGCCCCACCAAACTCAATATGAAGACGACTATGATCGAGGTCGATGAGGTCTCATTCTGTCGCCCTTTATATTCTGGCTGACACAGCTTGGAAGGACGATTCGGACATCCATTATTTTGCCGATCTTGACCACGACTCCAACGTTTTAGACCCTGTAGACCAGGCTGGTAAGCGCTGGTGTTTACTGAGTTTGTCGGATTACTATATACACCATGCCATAGAATCTCCATCAGCCTCCCCCTCCAGAACAACGTACAGTAGGTGTTTACTGTCGCCCTGTATGAGTACATCGTAGATAATGTCGACTTAGGGCGGGGCCCTGCTCAGATCAGGACAAATTTTGACCCTATGACTCCCGCCAAGTCTAGAAGTCAGAAAAGACTGAACACCCCTCCCAGCCGTGCGGCCGCCATAAGTGACGCATTTTCAAAAGTACGCCTTGAAAGTACGCTCCTTGCATCATCTGTTGCTGTCTCCGTTTTAAGCGCTTTGCGCGCTTTTCACAGCACCGCAGCCTACAAAGAAGCGCTCTTACGGACCATCAACACCCACGCCCATGCGAACGAAGGCTGTCAAGCCGCAATCTCAAGCACTCACCGATACAAGACGAGAGAGAATTACAAAGGAGCCGATCGTTATATCATCATCAGATGACGACGATGGTTTTGAAGGTCCGCGATGCTGTATTATTACGTTCTTTTTTTTCTAAATTAACTATCTTCAGTGAACCAATGCATGTCTGCGAGCTGTTTAGTTTTAGGATTGACACTAATTGACTCCTCATAGTGCCCACTGATACCGAATCTGCTTCCAACCACACATCCCCTACATTCAATCGTAGCTGGGGTGACTTTCTTGGCGAATTTCCATGTCATCTATCGCCTCCTCGATGGGGCCTCAGGTCGCCGCCGGACTGCGTGTTCATGACACCTCCGATCCGTGGTCGCCCCATGTGCAATACAGAGAGAAACGTTCTGTGGATAGTGTCTCTTCCTCGGGCAGCCGGAAGCGTGATACCGAATCACCGTCTGAAAACTCACCATCCAAAATTAGGAAGCTCGTAGATGTTACCTTTGCAAAGCCCCCTCAAGCGACTGTCGAGTCTATTGACGAGACAGCTGAGAAGGCTCTCATCGCGCAATTTTGGATGCGAAACACAATCAGCGACTTGGATCATTTCGTGATCACTCATGATCACCATACCCAACTCCTCTTGGATCAACACCAGGTCCAGTGGGGCACCCAGTACGAATTAGCACGTGGGGTAACAGCTGGAATGTGGAAGTGGACCGATGTTAACAATGACAAGATCACTCTACTGAAGGGTCCAAATGCGCAATCAGCATATCGCGTGCGTCACGTCATGCTCGACAAGCAGTTGAGGATTGCGACCGATTTCTCGCTTTGGTAAGGCAATCTGATATTCGGTTCCATTATATTGAGCGTTGTTTAGGGAAGAGCTCGATCGCGAACAGGACGCAATAATTGAGAACGCAGAACGTGGGCTAGGGCTCCAAGGCCCATACAAGGGTGATCCCGACTGGTTCGGCGGAAAGATACAGCAGCTCGCTCACCTCGCCAAGGACTCTGGCACGAAACACTACAAGATTATTTTAGAACCGATGGAAATGAGGCGATCGCACCGCTTAGCTCGATATCTCGGGTCACGAAGGATACTTCAGCTTCGTATCCCCGACGAAATCTTGAAGACGGAGCTAGAACAAGTAGAGCAGTTCCTATGTCAGCGATTATTCTCTGCGGGCGAGTGTTTGTCCCCCTTCATGCGAAGGAAGGCTCCGTCTATATGGTCGAGGTCGACGACAACTTCGAAAGAGAGCCGGCGACCTGGTGTGGCGATCAACATCGCCGTTCTTTCAGAGAGATCATTTTCTGGTACAATCCCCTGGAATTGAATGATAAGCAGGTGTGTAGTCAATATATATGTTCGAATGTAGTATTCATTCCTCTTTAGCCCATCAGCAAATGGGGGACGAGGTTCGCACTGGGACTCTCCAATTCAGTGCCGGTTCTCGAATTTGAGGAGGAAAACATCATCCATATTGACGATATTTGTGAGAACTTATCTGTAACACAATCGGCGATGACTGAGTCTTTATTCGTGCAGCTTCTCCAAATTGGGACCGGTTGGGAAAACTTCCGGCCGACCAATGCATGACCGATGGGTGCGGTTTCATAAATGCTGCCGCTGCCTTGAAGATTAAGGACCGACTTGGAATCTCCTACCGACCGACGGCGATCCAGGGACGCATAGAATCAGCCAAAGGACTGTGGATAGTTCACCCGAGCGATAGCGAGAAAGTGCCGCGAATATGGATTCGCAGTTCGCAAAGCAAGATCAAACTTCGACGACCGCTCGACAAGGCACACCGTATCTTCGATCTGCTCGAGGTCGCACAACCGTCGTCTTCTGTCAGTTTGTCAATGCAAAGCATTGTGAACTTGTGGGCCAACAATGTCCCAGATGATCTCCTTATTTCATTGTTGATAGAAGGACTTGAGGCGGACGTTAAGCCTCTTCTTGCGTGGAATGGTGATGCAGAGCTAGTGATGCTGTGGCAAACGATCAACAGGCTCGGGAATGTCACCGGCACCCGGATGCAGCGGGTGGCTGCGGGCTTGAAGCGCGCGCTTGGTCTTAAAGGACGCGAATGGGGACATGAGGATGTTGGGATGGACGATGACACCAGTGGTGATTCAGCAGACACCAGCGTCACTGACGGTCGTAATCCGTACAGTGGAGGTGAGTTCTTCTATCTCGAACACGTTCTGCTGTACTTATTCAGGACATTGACAGCCCCAATCGGATTGCACGAAACCGCCATAGAGTTGCTTCAGGCGGGCTTCACTCCCAAAAGCTCTAGAGTTCTGTGCGACAAAATACGTCATATTGTAGACAAGCTTATCGAGTCGAGGCTTTCAAAATTTGTCATCCCTTTACAACAATCTCTGGATGCATATATTGTCCCTGGTGAGCCCAATCATGTCTCTAGAGGTGATCAGCCATGTACCTCCCTCTTGCTAGACCCGTTCGGGATCTTGGAACCAAACGAAGTGTTCTTTCGTCCCTCGCAACCTTTGATCGACATGGAGAAGCAAGTAGTGCTAACCGTAGTATTAGGACCGGTCTTGGTATGCTTTTTCCTGTTCATGGCTGCTATGAACTTATGTTCTTGGTTTCAGGTTGGAAGGTCGGTGACCCCTGATTCTGGGTTAAGAAAAAAACGTTCCCAACTGATCGCCCTTCAGATACCCAATCCGACTGCCGTCGGATATCCAGAAGGTGAGGAGAAATGCTAGGCCGCATATAAGTTAACTGAACTCCCTGTCAGTTTACAGCAGTTGATCTCCCTGATTTACACGAATATACAGATGTCCTTGTTGTATCTGTAAAAGGAGAGAAGAGCGCTGCCAGTATTCTAAGCGGCGGAGGTATGCATCTCCTTTTCTAACTTTGCGCTTCTCATCTGACCGGTTTTGGACGGTGCAGATTATGATGGCGGTATGGATCCGGACTTTCGATTCATGCAGAGCTTGCTACTTATCATTTTGCAGATCAGGTCTTTATTATTAGAGAACCATCCATCGTAAATTCCTTCCAGAGCAAACCTCTTGCGGAATGTCCAGCAGATCTCGTCAAGGAGAACTTCAAGAGTCACGTTGAAACTGTGACGGCATTTATGGAACGAGTTCGGCTCATGTCTGATGCCGATGCTCAAAGGCGTTCGTGGAGACCTTGGTGCTAGGGCTCAACGATTCAAAGGTCGGGATGTATTCCCAATTCCATGACTATGCGGTGTATAGTCGTGGATATTCCCATCGGGACTCAATCAGGCTGGCCTATATGTATGTCGATGTGATTTGCTTTTCAGTGACCCGTGAACCGTTTCTTTGCAGGTTCAATACGGTCTTGGATTCGAGCAAAACCGGTCTGCGTCTGAAACCAGAGATATTGAAAACGACCGCAGGCAGTTTAACAGAGAGATTCCGGAGGCGCCGACAGACAAATCCCAAAGAGGCACGACATCAAAACCGTGGATTTTACATACCCTACTCGCTGCTGGAAAGCAGAAGGGTGACGATTTACTGAAGGAATTTGATACGTCCATATCAAACGGATTAATCCCGATTCTGAACTGAAGGAGGTCTACGAGCAGCTATGTCGTCAATACCAGCAGGAGGAGCCGCCCCCACGCACCGAGGAGGAACGTCTCTTGTACAAAATCTTCTCTGATGAATTGAACCAGTTGAAAAGGCACGTCAAGGACATGCATGATCTCTGGTTGAAGGCGGTGTTGGGACAGAAGAAGGATCGGAAAAGCCGAAGAAGCGGAGATATCGTCAGAAGGAGAAGGACCCGGTCCTACATGTCTCTCGGAAATTCCATGAATACCTTCCAGGCATCATCTACCCCTGGGATATTGCTTCAATCAAAGCCTCCATTGCGTACTGTGAAGGTGAAAGCTTTGGATTCTCCGTCGCTTTTCAGGACCTCTGTGCTATCAAAGCAAGAAGTCATCGGGCGGCGTTGTGCCTCTGTTGAGGGCATTCGACGAGGCGAAGACAATCGGGAACTCGTATATCAGGGTTCTAAACCACTCATCCTCGGGCTCCAGCTAAACATTTGTCTAGATACCTGTCATCATTGCTATCCAAAGTTGCATTCTAGCTTTCGAACAACAGTTATGTCTTTGTTTCGCTATCGATATAGTTTTCGTGTCACATTCTTCATCATACATTTTTGGGATAATATAGGTTGTATTTGATGTTCATAGGAACAGCCTGAACTTGACATCGTTTGGAACGTTCGAAGTTGGACATGATCCGGTTTTCCTTCATATGCTCGACTCGAGAAAGGTAAATTTTCGTAAAGTGGACCGAACCGTCTCAATGACCACCACAGAGCTAATGGCATGGAATGCGTTGAGTATAGGTAAAGCTTGTCTTATTCAAATCCATGAACGAAAGAGCGTGAGAAAATATCATTTTTGGCGCGACTCCATCGACGTAGAGTTGAACTTTCATCTCCAAGCTCAGAACTCGACCTCCATGACTGCTCCCCCCAGCTCGTCATGAACATGGACCGCCCTTCCCCCCCGGTCTCGGAAACGATTAACATTACAATCTCCACCTCGACGACTCCTACAACGCAATCAGGCGAAAATTCACCTACGCGTCTGCAGCCGGATGGAAATGACAGTAGAACGACCTCCGGACAGAAAAAGAAGAAGAAAAAGAAGTCAAAAAAGCCTGGAAAGTCGA
Source organism: Macrocybe gigantea (assembly GCA_011319805.1). Lineage (NCBI taxonomy): Eukaryota > Fungi > Basidiomycota > Agaricomycetes > Agaricales > Callistosporiaceae > Macrocybe > Macrocybe gigantea. Next base: position 239,349 of record SJRY01000120.1, read on the forward strand.
AAGATTCTAATACTACCGTCAATGGGAAGCCGACAGACTTGACGGAGCTTGCTACTCGTCCCCCAGTCCTATGCATCAGCCGGAATAAGCATTGGCGTTATATCAGCTCCTACCATGTTTGAGTCATTCGCCGAACACAGTGAATTCAGACTTACGGTTCATAGGGCCCCTGGCTTCAGCTTCCTCTTGAGCTCCTCGAATCTTTGCTCATCCTGAACTTGGACCCAGCAACTATGTCCGCCCCGGATACAAGACTGCTTCCCCAATCTTCCAACGTACCTCCTGCTGTCAACCGACAACGAGATCGTCCGTTCCACACGCTAGGGGATCAATCACCTCCAAATTCTCCCCGAAGCCCGTTTTCTTCACTGCCGCTACCTCCTGCGTTTCCTTCACCTCCGCCCGGCAAAGTCACTCCTCCCCCTATTGATCCCGGCGTGTTTCGCTCCGTCACCTCTATTCGCAGGCTGATAGATGAAGCAGCTGAACTGTCGGTGCGAGCGTCGTCGGGTCTATCAGCTGCCGAGCTAGGGTCTATGCGGAGCGGGCCCGGACTGGGAAACAGTCCTTGGGCTGCGGCTCAGTCATTGGGTATCAACTTGTTAGGAAACGCCAACGGAGGTGGACGCAATGTTGCCATGTCGGCAATGCGCATACATCGACTTCGGGCGCTTGCCGTACAAAAGCTTGCACAGGCGTACAAAGCAGACGAGATCGCCTCCAGTGTCATGGTCATGCAAGGTGGTAGTGTTTTCGACGACGTTGCAGAGCGCGTACTTAAACATGGTATGTCTAACAAGATCATCCTTTGGATCAACAAGCACGTCGTTAACGGTTACTAGATCCGACTGATCTGGATGCAAAATACGTTCATTTTTTTCACGAAAAATACCATCCAGGTTCGTCGACCAGCCGTTCGGGACTTCTACGTGACATTGACTATATAGTAATTCAATAGACAATTGGCCGAATCAACGACCACCAGAGTCCTTGATGAACTAATAGCGGCTCAACCCCAACGGTTGGAGTACTACCGTACTCGCGGGATTGTCCATTGCTTTCGCGATGAATATACCCAAGCAACAAAAGATTTCACTCATGCGCTTAAGGAGGCTCGCGCAGTCCGGAGAGCAAAAGCTTCTCATCACAGTGGCAATTTTCAGAACGAGACTTATTCGGCCAAGTCGAAGAGGCGGAAAAAGGTCAATAAACAGGGTCACGGTCAAGCTCCTTTTGACGGTACTGGCCAGCCATCAGAAAACGGTCTGGACGGATCTGACGTGGATTCTCCTCCTTTGCATCCTTCCGTGCTACCTGACGCCCCCGACCCGATCGAGCCGCAACTGCTGTTTTTGCGCGGTGCTGCCTATCTGCAACATGCGATTCACCTCATCGAAAGCGCAGTGCTAAATCTTGAAGGGATCGGCAAGGTTCCTTCTGTGGACGGAGCGGAATTGCGGTTATGTTACCTTGAAAACGGGAAATACGGCGGCGTCGAGATTGGAAATCCTGATGGTCCTCTAGGCAGGAAAGACGGACCCAAGGTTGTGGCATACCAGTCGGTCCTTGGCGAGAGAGCAATCCGAGAGCAGATCACCAACCTGCTGAAGAAGAGTGTCAGAGATCATGAAAAGTTCTTGTCACATTTCGACTCGGTGGAAACCCCGGATTGCATCCCAGACGGCGATATTGCCTTCCAGACTGAGTATGCCTTTATCCTCTCCGAGTCACTCCGCCCAGGCAGCAGCAGCACCACATCTCCTCCCCACTCCGCTCCTGCGGTGTTTACGACTTATCACCCCCTCCTTGTGGAGTCTCACTTCAGCATTCTGATATGCATGCTGATGTTGGCGGACTTTGCGCTGTTACCTGCCTTCGTCCGCACCGCTGCTTTGGTGGACGGCCTCGAAGGGTATCCTGTGTTCCTGCCACCTCGCTCAATGGGCCAAGCAGAGTTTATCGAAGTCCTGGAGCGCCTTGCGGGTGGATGGAAGCATGGTATACAGCCGCACTCTCTGACCGCCCAACGTGGAAAAGAACGGCTTGCTATCGAGCCGTCTTCCCCAACTCGAGCCGTTTCCCCTGTCGAAGGCATCTACAATTCCGACGACACCGGGAACACGACGCACGCATCCTCGTCGACATCCACGTCGCGCAAGAACAGCGCCGTGTTTGGCGAATCGAGCTCTATGCCGCGCATCTCGCCGAGCCCTCTGTCTATCAACGGCTCGCAGTTTTTTTCGCGTGCGGACGGCGCTCACGCGCTAGACTGCGCGCGCATCCTACTTGCGCCGGTTGTCAAGCGCCAGAGGGAAAGGGCAGAGAAGACGGCGTTGGACAAGTCGGGGAACGGCAATGGCAGCAAGAAGTCGCCAATGTCCATCAGTATACCGTTGCACGGACCTAGAGTGGAGGTCATTCTTGCCTGGCTTGGGGCCGTGCATCTTCCGGAGCTGGAAATGTTTTGACAAGCTCCTGCACCTGTCAGTGCTTGCTGTTTATAACATTGTATCAGGTTATGGTATAGTAATTATTTATCGTATTTCCGTTTCGAAGAATGTAACGATGTGCTGGGGTGTCCAACGCAGGAGGTTAAAAACGAGCATCACTTGAAGCACCTCGGACAAGATCCTGGATAAAAGATCGTGCTCAGAGTCGGAGATCGTACGAAGCTAACGCAGGCCCACCTCGAGCCGCTGAGCGTCAGCGCCCACCATTTCCTTCTCCTTGTTCCCATTCCTGAAGTAAATGATCGTAGGCACCTAACATCCCCCCGAGACAGTTCAAGCCGAAACTCGCGCTGCTGTAGGTCCCGAACACGCACCGCTCGAATGTTGACCTCGTGCGCGACCTGGTCCTGCGCGTCGATGTCGACCTTGCAAAACTCTACGGCGGCAAACTCGGGCGCGTCGGACATCTTCTCAAAGACGGGCGCGATGGCTCTGCAGGGGCCGCACCACGTCGCGGTGAAGTCCATCACCACCGGTTTGTCGTTTCCGATCTACATTACGTGCATGTGAGCGGCGGTTGTGAGGACGGAATCTATCAAGGACGGGCTGATGTCCGAGACGCGATGCACGCACGACTTGCATAAACTCGCCAAAAGAGTTGATGGTCTTGACTGGCATGGGGTCTCGAAAGATGTATCAGCGGATGTTAGCTGGTAAAGCACGCTTTTGACGTCTCTTATATACATGTGCACTTCTCTACAAGTCGGCCGTGGGCTCGAATTGGTAAAACTTGCTCACACAAAGGGCGAACAGTTTGACGACAATCGACATGGAGGATGCATTAATATAATTTCCTCAGATTCCCTTCCACTGCGAGAGTTGTCGAAAATAACCTTTGACAACATGGGGAAAAAAAAAAGAGCGCACCGGCTTACTTTTTCCTGAGGGGAGATTAAGGATATACATTGTTCGATACGTCCAAAACTCCTTCAACTGCGCTGTCGAAGACGAGCCAAGAAATCCTCGCCTCCTCCCAGCCCATCCTCTCCCTCTCCTTGCCTACGCTCTCCCCGCGTCTGACCTCCTCCCGATCCACCGCCTTCCAATCCGCATACTGCGTGACGACGCCCTCCCTGACGCCCTGCTCCACTTCGGGCGGCAACATGTCGAGATCCGGGTCCGGGTTGAGTATGAGCTGCGCGCGCTCGTTCTCGGGCGCGGTGTCCTCGGGCGACGTAGGCGTGGTATGCACAGGCGTGTGCCGCGTCGGCGCGAGCCAGTCAGAGAGAATGGTGTCCGCGACGGCGTACGCGTTGAGCATCGTCGCCGCCAGAACGCCTTTTGCGCCCGTCGCGGCCCACCCGGACGCGTACACGTTGTGCAGCACAGTGTTGCGGTGCGGCGATGAATCTGGGATGGCTGTCGTTGTTACAGACGGAGAGGCGGAGGAGAGAACGTGCCCCGCAGCGGTGGTGCGGAGATGACCCAGCGTGGGGTTATAGAACGGCGCAGAGGGCTCGCCGTGGAAGCCGAGGGAGGTGACGACAAGGTCCGTGGGCAGGACGGACGTCTCGCCCGTCGGGATCGCACGCGCGTGCGTCTCATCGAGCGTCGTGTGCGCGAGCGTGAGCCTTGCCTGTTCCGATGGGGAAGACGGAAGCTCGAGCGCTGTCGGCGAGCGGTAAAACTCGAGCGACCACGTCTTGCGCGTGCTCCCGTACGCGTTGTTCGAGCCCTTTCGGAGGAGCTGCAGCAAGCGCGACTGCTGGCGGCTGATCGAGCCCGTGCGCGCGGGGTCGAGCAGGTCGCGCGGGAGAGGGGCCATCGCCGCGTCTGGCAGCGCCATCATCTCTCTCAGCTCCTTGGTCGTGAACGCCGCCTCGAGCGGGCCGCGTCTGCCTATGATCGAGACGTGGCGCACGCGCGAGCGCGCGAGGACGTCGAGCACGGGCGCGGGGACGTCGTGTTTCGCGAGCACCGAGGCGGGCGTGAGGAGCATGCGCGCGACGTCGAGCGAGACGTTTCCGATGCCCACGAGGAGACGTGCGTCACGCGGTCGAGCGGCGCAGGTGGGGGCTCGTGCGCGCGGGACGGGTGCTGGGTGTACCAGTGCACGAGCGAGAGGGCGGGGATGCAGTGCGAGGAGGGCGGGATGGACGGGTGCAGCGTCGGGAGGGTGCACCCCGTCGCGAAGAGGAGGTGCGAGTAGTTGGAGAGGACGGCGGAGAGCGGAACCTGCAGCGCGTGCTGGACAGTGCTCTGCGCGCCGACGTTGACGTTGCCGAAGAAGCGAAACCGCGGGTCGTCGGCTGCGGTGTCAAACTTGTGCGTGCAGTTCTGTTCAGAACGAGGAGTGTTGTTTCGGGATTCTTGTGGTTCAATCTGGGATGGGCGAGGGAGAATGTGTTACGACGGACTTGCCTTGACTTCGGGATGGTCTGGGGCGACGCCGTATCTGACGAGGCCGTGGGCGCCCAGAGACGGTCAACATGTGTATGCGAAGAGAGGAAGCGTTCTCGTTTGTCAGAGGCAGCAACGAGAGGATACGAGTGGCCACATAAAAGGCCGAGGGACCGCCGCCTACGATGGCGAGCTTCAACGGTGGCATCGCCGCATGGAGCGAGGAGGCGAGTCTCCCACATTTAGACATTGCTATTACATAACTAATCCACCGAATACAATCAAAAGACAGTTCCATTTGTTACAGTATATAATACTCATTGCTCATGCAGCGGCGGCTACCTTGACGAGTGCCTGAAAACAAGGATTGTGAGAGAATCAGACGGGTCGATCCGTTGAAAGGATCGAACCTCGAGTTTCTGAGGGACCGCTCCGACGAGCTCGTCGACCTTGTTGCCGTCCTTGAAATACATAAAGGTCGGCATCTGCCCACAAACCCCAGATCAGCCACCTCGAAATGCAGAAAGATATATGAAGCTTCGTTCTTACCGCGCGGATCCCGACTTCCTGAGAGATCTCAGGCTGCGCGTCGACGTCGACCTTGTAAAACTCGACGCCAGCAAAGTCGCTCGACTCTGAAAACTTTTCAAAGATCGGGGAGATGACCCTGCACGGGCCACACCACGTCGCCCAAAAGTCGATCACGACGGGCTTTCCGCTGTTGACCTGCCGAGAAGGATTGTCCAGTCATTTTAGAACCCAGTCTCGCCCTTTGCCACCACTCACGATTTCTCTGAATTTTTGGAAAGAATCGATGACCGTGACCGTCATTTCTGCTGGTGTGTATAGAGAGTGTGTGTATGCGTTGGATCGGGAGAGAGATGATCAGCTCGAGACGCGCGGGGGTTCGCCCTTTTTATATCAGTCTCCCCTCTAACAAGCTTGGTGAGCGGCATCACGTGCAGAATGACGCGATCAGACATCGCCAGTCAGATCACAGGCTGTGTGAGCTACCTAGCCAGGCAGTGGGGTCTTCGGCGATGTATTGAATAGCAAAGTGGAACGCCGAGGCTCTCCCTGCGACGACATGTACTTTTTTTGGCCGAACAAGTATCACCCATCGCACACGAGTATTTAGCCCTGTTGATTTTAGAAGTCGTTGATCGGGGTTATATTTTTATTCTCCGTCGATTCTTCAACACCTCCCACAAGATGCATCTCATGTACACCTTGGATGAGAACGGAAACAGGGTCTACACTCTCAAGGTGCGTTCCTTCTGACCGGCACCTTCATCAATGTTCTCATCAAATGTGGTAGAAGGTCACAGACAGTGGACGAGTGACCAAGTCGGCGCATCCTGGTGCGTTTCCTCTCGTCTCGTCTCTGCTGCGAAAGACTAAGCCTCGCTCATCGTGTCCTCTTGTGTCCAGCCCGCTTCTCGCCTGATGACAAGTACTCTCGTCATCGCGTGACGATCAAAAAGCGATACAACGTCCTCCCCACGCAGCTGCCCAGCAAGCCCATGTGAAGGGGATCGAGCGCGCTTGTCATCATGTCTACAGGCGTCTCCGAGGAGAGACAGCCTTATTAGCGACGGGTTCATAGCTATACCTCTGTTGTCGTCTTTAATCGTTGTTCAATTTGAACGCTCGTCACCGGGCCGTCCACCTGTTACATAACCATTAGTATTCACCTCCAACACCGAGTCACACCACAAGACTGATGGTGAAGCCAGTCCATCACGCGCACGTGTCGAACGGAGCACCAGAGCATTGGAGCACATTGCCAAGCATCTGATGCCTGATGCCTCGCATCGCGCCTTTTTTTTTTTTTTTTTCCTGACAAAAAGACGTTGAGTCAGGAGCCGCCGGAGGAGCATACCGTCGCCGGCGCCTTCACATTTCCTTTCTGTTTCCTTCTTTTACGCGTCGTCCAGAGAGCTATGTCCGAGAAAACGAACAAGGTGCTCACGACGCCGGCCCCGGGCACGAAGGTCGCCCCAGTGTACGAGTACACCGAGGAACAGACCAGAAAGATCAGGGACCTGCGAGAGGTGTGTTCCGCCCAGCCTCTGTCGCATTCAGCCTCCAACTGTTTTTTTTTTTCTGGCCCAGTACGCCGCCTCGCTAGCGCTGCCGCCAGAGGACCCGTACCACCCCTGGGAACGCCGGTGGCTCAACAAGGACGACACGATGCCGCGCTACATGCGCGCCGCAAAGTGGAACTATGCGGATGCGCAGAAGCGCATCAAAGCGACTATGGAATGGCGCAGGGAGTTCAAGCCCGACCTCATTCCCCCGGATGAAGTCAAGATCGAGAGCCAGACGGGAAAGATGTGCGCTGCGAGCTTCTTTGACTGATGTTTTTTTTTTCTCTTTCTGATTTGTGATTTCTGTGGCCTTTTTTTTTCCTGGTGATAGCATTTTGAACGGATTTGATAGAGACGGCCGGCCGATCATTTACATGCGTCCCGGACGCGAGAACACGGAGACGGGCCCTAGGCAGCTCCGTCATCTCGTTTGGTGGTTGTCAGTCCAACATCTCTCTTTGCAAAGATTTTACTAAAGCGTCTCCACAGAGAACGCGCAAAAGACCTCATGCCGCCGGGGCAAGAGTCCCTGGTGATCATCGTCGATTACAAGTCCACGACGCTGCGCACGAACCCGTCGATATCCGTCGCCCGCAAGGTGCTCCACATCCTCCAGCAGCACTACGTCGAGACGCTCGGCCGGCGCTCGTCGTCAACCTCCCCATGCTCCTCAACTTTTTCTACAAAGGCATCGCTCCCTTCCTGGACCCAGTCACGCGCGACAAGGTCGTCATGTCGTCATTCGCTGTCTTGTCCAGCGCTGCTTTCTAACATCAAGAGCCCCGTTTTAGATGCGCTTCAATCCTGACCTGAATGAACTGATTCCGCCGGAACACCTCGACGCCGATTTCGGAGGCGAGCACCGCTACGAATTCGAGCCCGACAGCTACTGGGACCAGATCGTCGAGTGAGCCGATCGCTCTTTCTGCCCTCATAAACCCTTGAAATTTGCTTGTTCCACAGTGCATGCGGCATCGCGCCTGACGGCACGCGCATAGAAAAAAAGGAAGAGCAGGAGGAGGAGCAGGAGGATGCGAAGGATGCCCAGCCCGTCGAGGCGGCGCCGATAGAAGCTTCGTCATCGGAAACGAGCGTGTGCGTTTCAACCCAATCGTGCCTGAACGCTATTTGACCCACTCTCCATGCAGAGAAAACACCGGGACAAACACTCCTTCGACCATGTCCGATCATGGATCCGGGATAGAGGACAAGATCGCGCAGGTGACGATATCAGAAGTGTGGACGGAGGAGGACGGTGCCAGGGTCGCACCCGCGGTCACGTCGTGAACTCGCCTTGCTTTGCATTCCTTTTCTTGCTTTCTTGCACCAATATGACTCTCATTACCCATATCCTAGAGATTATATATATCCCGGATGACTTGCATCGATAGCCCCCTTCTTTTTTATATCTTTCTTGCTGAGCATACCACGCACCTCGGTTTCATCCATAGAGCATATCCCGTGCATGTACTTGGGAACCTCTTCTCCATGTATTTATCAACCCAAAAAAATCACTTCATTTTCATCGCGTTAAATAAGTACACATGAGCTAGGAGAAGAGAAATCGCTCGTAGGATAAGGTGCGGCAAGGAAGGCACCACAAAGGGAGATAGCATAGCTTTGCTGGTAAGTACGTGTGTTTGAAATGTAAATTGTCGAGAGAAAGAAAAGGTGAGGCGAGATGCAAAGGAACGGACGGGGAAAAAAAAAGTCTTGAGGGGTGTTGTAGGAGGTATCAATGTGTGAGTATGCAAGGAAAATACAATGACTGGATAATTAAATGCCCAGATTATGAGAAACCTATGAAATGAATGGCAAGACGGGGTAAAGAAAAAAGGAAAGGTCTACAGAACAATGGAAAAGTGACGGTTTTTGGAGAGGAAAAGGAGCGTTCCCGTCTATCTGCAACAACACAAAGGATTTTTGTTCTCAAAAAAAAAAAAAAGAAACCAAGTCCGATAGATGACAAAAGAAGGAACGAGCCACGTACAAGTCGGGAGAGTGTGTGCGAGAGAAAAAGAAATTGAAAGTCATCGCGGCAAAGGTATGCCCCGACGTGGAACCGAAATCAAGATCGTGAGGATAACAGGAAAGAATAGATGAGAAAAATTCACAGGCCGTTGGCTCTCCAACTCGAAGGTGGCGGCGCTCTGCGGTAGGCTTTGTGGGGGCTCGCAGGTTGACTCGTCGTCCGCGACCTCGGTGAACTCTTCGAGGCCTGGCCGGCGCTGTTGCTGGCAGGTATGGGAGGGACGGGCGGGTAGAACCCAGACTCGCGCTGCGCAGCGGATCCCGACCGCGTTTGGTCCCTCGAACTAGCTTTGCTGAATCGGTCCGCCGACGCAGACGGGTTGAGGTCGCCATACGAACTCTTTGAAGAACTCCACGCGCCGGCGCCTGCTCCGCGGCCGACACCGCCATAGTCGCTTCGCGCACTGCTAATGCCGCCATACATCGATCTCGATGGCCCAGGAAAGATGACAGAACCCGTCGACCACCCGTTCGCGGCCGCAGCTGGCATGCCCATCGGACCACCCATGCCCATGCCCATTCCAAACGGTGCACCCATCATAGACGGCGCACCACCGCCGCCGCCATACACGCTTCCGGCGCTGCTGAGTCCGGCACGGTCGAGCCGCGTTCCCACTCGTCACCGGCAGCAGCCATCGCTTGCTGTGCTACCGCCATCTGGTACGCCTGCTTCGCAAACATCATCGCCTGCTGGTGTGCCGCAGTAGCGCCGGGTTGGCGGGCGGCTGGGGCAGAAACTGGGCGGGAGAGAGCAGCTGTGGGTTCGCTTGCTGGGCGGGCCAGCCATTCATGTTCATCGTGCCCCAATTCGGCGCTAGAGTCGGGGCGCCAAAGCCCATTGGCATGCCCATAGAGTTCACAGTCATCATCGGATTAAGCGTCGACATCCGAGCGCCCATGGCTTGATTGACAGGCCGGTCATCATCGTCGTCGTCAAGAATCGGTCCGCGCCCATTTATCACGTTTCCGAGCTGCAGTCATAAAAACGTCAAACCAAACGAAGTATGATAAAATATTAAACGACAAAAGTGGATGGAATCGAAATGGAATGGAAGCACCGACCTCGATAGCGGCTTTCGCCTCGCTTCTCCTTCTCTCCTTGCGCCTCTGTTCTTCATCATCCACGTTGTCCTTCGCCTTCGAATTCGTCTTGCCCGAAGGCTTGGTATCGCGCAGGTCCTCTTCAAAGCTGACACTCCGCCGCTTGATATGTTTTCCTCCCGATTTTACGCCCGCTCTCCACTGCCGGCACCGCGCCTGTCTCCATGTCTATCTCTATCTCTATCCCTATCACCACTCTTACCGCCCGACGCACTGCCACTCCCGCTTCCGCTCGCACTGCCAACCTCGCTCCCATCCCTTGGTGTGAACGGCGCGCGGCCGCTACTCGAATCACCGGTCGAGCTGGCAGGGCTATCCCTGCGCGCGACAGCAAACGGCTTCGGCAGAGGAGCCGAATAGGCTGATACAGATGCCGACGAATTGATGGACGGGAGCATGGTGCTGCTCCGCTGCCGCTGCTGCATGGAGATTGGCGCGCTCTGCGCTGCCCCCTGTGCCTCCACATTGTGACGGAACGAGGACGGCGAGTTGCCGCTGGGGGCGCCGGGCCTCGACAGATTCTTATTCACAGGCATGGGACGACCAACTGACGAGACTTGTGCAGTTGACGATGAAGAGGACGTCGACACGGACGGCGTAGGTATGGGCGTCATGAGCGTGCTGCTCCGTTTCCTCGCTCCCGCCGTCGTCACCACCGCGGAGGACGGCCCAGGCCCGGCTTTTCTGGGCTTCAAAGGTGCCAAGTCGACTGTGGGCCGCTTGATGGGCGGCCGCGAGGTAACGCTAAACGACGGTGCGGTCGGCCGCTCTTGATGGGTATAGGTGCGATCCTGCCAGGCGACGGCGGCCGATCCTTGTCCGTGTCGTCGCTCTCAACACTGCTCTTCTCCGTCTCTTCCTCGCTGTCCGACTCGCCCGTCCTCGAAATTAGCTTGATACCGGCTCCGAGCACGTTCACAAGCTCTTCATCCGGCGGGCTCAGTTTCTCTGGCATCTGCGGCGGAGCAGAAACGGATGACCTGAGTATCGGCGGAACAAGTTTCGGCGCAGTCATAGTCGTCGTAGTAGACGACATCGTGATTGGTGACGTTGAGACCTTCAACTCAGGCGGCTCCAACGAGGTTTGCGTACCGCCGCCGCCGCTCGCCGTAGAAGAATTCGACTTGACACTCTGTCCAGACCCAACGGTCTTCTGCACAACCTTGGTAAGCCGCTCGGACAATCCATCCCTTCTCTGTTCCGGGCTCGTGTCGTGTCCTATCGGGACTAAGCTCGATGGTCCGCTGGACATCGTCCTAGTTGAGCTCTGCATCGGCACCGGTTTATGCGCAGGAGAAGACGGAGGGGAAACGAATTTCGTCGGGGTAATGTGGAGACGATGGGAAAGCCGGGATTAGACATCTGCGTAGGACTGGATGTCAGCCCACTCGTGGATATCAGCGTCGCGCCAGGCGTGAAACCGTCGAGGCTCTTCCTCGCCGCATGAGAAGCCCGCGGGCCATTCTGGATCACCTCGTTGATGTTGATGAGAGGCTTGGTTTGCGGACGGGAAGGCCCGCCGGTTGACCTCGCCGAATTGGCATTCGAGGCGGATGACATGGCGCTGCCTGGACGTCTGGGAGGCACCAAGGTGGCGAGAGGAGCGTCATCATCCGAATTGCTAGTATCAGACGATAACGACAGTGTTTTCTTGTGCATGGAGGTTGGACCAGGGTTGGATTGAGTGGATGAATCACGCGTGTGACCTGCAAGTTATGTTGAGAAATGACTCTCCCAAGAACTAGATAGCATATAGTCCTTACCGATATTAGCGTTTGCACTAGCGAGAATGCTGGCTCTTTTGGCGGCGGCCGAAGGCGTTAGCACTCGTCGAAGCGCTGGCCCGAGGTCGATTTCCGCCATTGTAGAAATCCAAACTAGACTGCGACCGACGTTGAGCGCTAAACTCCTTATCCTGCTCTGATGGGTGGGTAGTTCCCGAAGAGTCAAACATCAGAGTGACTGAGCGCGTGGCTGCGGCACAAAGTCCTTTCTCGGCGATGGAGAGGCGAACATCGAACCATGTCCGGCCTCTGATTTTGTCGCCCTCCCATACTGCAGCCGATCTTGCGAAGCAGCGCATTTCGAAGCGTTACCGGAGACCTGATGCCGTTAGTCTGCCTGCTGCGGCCAGGCGCGTCGGAATCTGAATCCTCTTCTTCGGAGGTCAATTCGTCCGAGTCTGATGCTACGATAGAGCGTCCTTTAGAATTTCGCTCTCGGGCAGGGACCTGCGGGGTAGAATGCGTCTGTTGAGGGCGAGGGGGCCTCTTGATTCAGGCGTGAGATAGGGAGAAAGCGGACTTGGAGAACGCATCGAAGGGATCGGAGAACCAGCTGCGCTGCGTCGGGCCTGTGCCTCACGGAACGCCGCCACAGAATGCGCTGGGACGAGTCTGATGCGTGCTGGAGCCCCTTGGACGCGGTATAGGTGGCGTTAATGACACGTCTGATGCATTCAAGTCGTTTCCGACGTGACGGAACGATTTGAGGTTGAACGACGAGTCATTCACTCTGCTGCGTCATTTGGCTTGCGCATGGTGGGCTGTGGCGAGGAAGGCTGCGATTTGGTCCAGGGGAAGAAGCCGTGTTTTTTAGGAGGCACGGGTGGGGGAGGCGGAGGTGGTGTCTCGCTTCGCGGGAGTGTCTCACCAGGCAGCGAGCGGGTCGACAACGCGCTGTGCGGGTCGGCGTACGCCGTGAAGATGGCGGACTTGGACGGAGGGGGCCGTAGACGTCGTCTATCAACGGCTTCGCCGTCCGACGCGGCGCCGGTGCTGGTGCGCGTGAGGTAGGCGGGCTGCGGGAGCACCTCGGAGCCTAAGAGGCCCGAGACAGCCGCGGAGGATGTGGATGCGGGTGTCTTTTTGCGGCCAAACGGCAGACGAAATTTGTTGGACGGGGTGACGATGCTCGGAGGCGAGAAGGAGTTCGCGGTCGGGGACTCGTTGTGGAAGCTATTCCGGCCGTTCGGGCTGGAAGGAGTGGACCTGTCCGGCTTGACATACTCGTTTGTGGGGGAGGACACGGCAGAGTTGAGTTCTGAGGGCACGGTGTCGGCCAAACCGCTGCCAAGAGGGGATTTCTTCCTTCTCGCGAACAAACCTGCGAAGGAGGGCATGAATGAAGACGAAGAAACCGAGTCTGATGGCGTGATTGGGAAGGAAAGAACGGTGACGGGAGCTGGGGACAAAGGCGGCTCGACGAGACGACTGGGGCCGCCTTTGGAACCAGCGTTACGGGTGATTAGATTGGACCACGGACAAGAAAATGAGAGCTCACCGCCGTCGACTGCGAAGGGGAACGAGACAAAATTGTTGGCCGAGTGAGCTAACGACCTCTTGGCAGCGATGTTTGCACGTGTTGGTCCACAACGTGGGCCAAGCAGTGCATTCAGGAGAGAGTCGCCCCGCTCGTCCTTTGATCCCGTTCCCGGTGTATACGGTTGTGCGCTTGCTCAAGCTCAAGCTCGGCCTTGTATTTAGAGTTTTCTCTCTACACTTGCCCGGGCTGGCATGCCTTTCCGCTCGACGACTTGCGTGTTCCAATCCCGCTTTTTGCCCCTTCTAAATAATATCTCCGTTGGTCCCAGTGACGTGATTTCTGCAATAATGATGGTAATTCTAGATACCATCGTCATCGCCCCTATGAGATATACCTCTAACATTGTATACTATCTTGACCCCTTCCGTCGGACAACCCCCATCATTCGGACACCTCAAATATCTCGGTCAATTCTCGTACTCTCAGTACTCTACTCGGTACAGGACATATAATATGCCTTACAAAGACCCTCCAGGTGTTTCTGTAATGTATAATGCTCCGGAAGACGAGAACGAAAAAACCCAGATTGTCACGCATGCCGATGGATGCCGTGTCGAGTTCTCGTTGGCACCAAGTCTGACAACGCCAAGGCAGCGGTATGCGGAGTTTGAAAAAGTCACAAGTCACCGTGTGACTATTGTGTTCGATTGCAAGGGTCAAGATAGTAGCGCCTACCAACACTAGAACAAAAAACAAGCAGAAAGAACAAAACGCGCTTTGTTTCCGCAAATGACATCGGGTTTCTTCGAGGTACTGTAACATCACACTAGCATACAAGACCGCAAAGAACACAAGGTCACCAAACACGGCGGAATATATCACCTGATACGAGATGCGATGTAGCGCAAGACTTGAGGAAGCATACTCATCTAGGAGCTTCCGATGGTACGGGGCAATTTAAGGACCCATGACGACAAAGGTCGGAAAGAAAAGCCTTACTGTATCATAAAAGGCCGGGTCATACGTCTATTTCAACACAACGGAACAGTTCGCTTGCTAATCCTGACTATACTACATCAGGGAGAGAAAGGCTGATTGAAGGGTGAGTCAAAACCTTGCCCAAAGATGAAAGGAAGGAGCGGTCAAAGTTACTGTGCGGTAGTGGGGAAGCTGCGTAGCATAGCATGGAGCATTGCTGTTGTCAAGAGCATGTCCGAGTTGGCCTCAGATGCATGTTGTTGGATAACCTGGTTGTGTGGTGACGTAGGTAACTTACGCACCCTCATGGCTACAGTTCGCCCGTTGGCAAATCTATCCTGGGCTCACGGAAGAATTGATGGAGCTGCATGGGGTTTGCCGGTCATCATTCAACTTGAGAGCTGCGAAAGTGACTTCCTGTCAGAGAAAGAACCCATACGAGTCGAGGCCTCGTGAACGAGGATTGCAGTGCGACCAAGAGCAATGCATGGAAAGCATGGTGATAAATGGGGATCGTGAATTTTGTGCCAAACACAATTCATCCCAGTGCCAATGACAACGCTTGGCATATGTCGGAGCAGCGCACACCAATTTGCAGCGGGGAGTAACGAGGCTGGGCTGGCGGGTTGAGCGTGGCGGGTAGACAGACAGCTGGCACGGTTGAAGTCGCAGGCGACGGGCAAAGAAAAGGACCAAAAACATGATTTGTGCCAAACATGCCGTGTTTGGCGGGAACGGACGAAAGATGCCGAAAGAGGCTACCTCATTTTACGCCTCCATCCGACTAAGCCAACACAGGCAGGTTGCCCCATCTCCTCCTCCTCTCCTTCTGGCGTCCATCCTTGCTCGCTGCCCCCCATTCCTTTCACTCTCTCTGTATTCTAGTCGACTCATTCGCTACCCAGGGTTGTGCCATATCATAGGCCAGATTCCGCTTCTTCACTGACACGCCGCACCATGGACCGCCGGGGTGACCAACGCCCTCCACGTTCCATTCGCCCGGGTCACCACGCACGCCAGTCGCAGTCTAGGTCCCCTGCTCCTCCATACCCTGACCAATCTACACAACCGGGTCGACCGCCGCTCATTCCCAATGACGGCTCGAGAGGCAACGTTTCCTTTCAGAGCGTAGAGCTTGGCGATAGACGGGGCCCTCTCGACCAGCCCCGCTCACGCACGATGCCTTCCGCCTACCAGACCCATCTCTCCTCCACCATCGACCCTGAATCTGCCGACTACGCCGATCCTTCCAGAGTCCTAAGGAAGAAGAGCCTCGTCAGACCAGACCGCGAAAAAATCGAACCTGGCCATCGCCAGTGGCATTACCGCACGCACGTCGCCCAGATGGAACATGATGTCCCGGCCGCATGGGCGTCCTTCCTTCCAGTGCGTCTGATACCGTCTGCTATCCTCTCGATTTCTTAAAATGTCTCATCTCCCCAAACCACGCAGGTACCGGCAACCATCCCCAGCGTGAGACACTCCGCCGCGGCAAGTCGCTCCTCGCTCGCGACCAGGACGTCCACGAGTCCGGCCTCGCTCTCTTCAAACGAGGCGCTACACTGCGCCGCAAGAGACAGCCCTCGACTTCGTCGGCCACTCCCGCGCCACAGCCTGAGACGAAAAAGAAACGGTGGTGCTACACTGGTCCTGGCCCCAGCGGGCCATGGATGATCTACTGCTGGTTGCTGACATGCTGGATCCCGCCGATCTTTATGCGATACTGCGGTGCGTTTCGTTGCATCGCCTTCTCTAGAAAGGCATGTCTAAATTTGTCGAGATGCAGGCATCCGCAGCCCAGAGCAGCAGCGAGCATGGCGAGAGAAAATGGGCCTCATTAGTGTCATCTTGCTGCTCATGGCCGGCGTGGGATACCTCACCTTCGGCTTCACTGAAAGCGTCTGCGGTACGCCACCCAACCGCTATCACGGGGGCGCCATCGGCCAGGATTTCATCGGGAATGGCTCCGTCACCATCCACGGCTATGACTATGATTTCTCCAACTTCAAGCATCCTCAGGTAGGCCCGTTCAATGGGCAGACTAACCCGCTGCTCGATGGTGGCTGGAACTTGGCTGGAAATGATGCATCGTTTTTGTTCCAAAGAGTGAACCAACGATGTCTCGGTATCATCACAAAGGCATCGAGTTCTAGCATATCCGGCAATGGGAACAATCTCGACTGGTACTTCCCCTGCAATGTCTTCAATCAGGATGGCAGCTCTGGCGTCAACATCACCAACTATGAGTCGAGCACCACATGTCACAAGTCTTCGTCGGCGCGGAACCAGTTTAATTCGATCCAACCAAAGGGTCAAGTCTACTTCACATGGGACGATGTCCGGCATCACAAGCGGAATCTTGCCGTCTATGAATCGTAGGTTTTTTATCAGTGATTACCGTCTTGCATCCGCCTGAACCGAACGACTGCAGCAACGTCATCGATCTGGACCTCTTGAAATGGCTAAGCCGAGCTCAGGTCAATTACCCCAATCTGTTCGACGAGATGAAGATGGCCAACGGCACCTATAACGGCAAGGATTTGACAATGATGTTGATCCGCACAAAGCAGCAAGCCCTAGGTCATTGTCTTCAGGACATCATTACGGTCGGCTTCATCGACACCAAGAGCATTGGCTGCGTTGCTTCCGAGGTTGTCCTATACCTTTCCCTCGTGTTCATTATTGGCGTCGTCGCCATTCGTTTCTTCATGGCCGTCATGTTCCAGTGGTTCTTCTCCTGGAAGCTTGGAAATTTCCCGCGGGAGACTTATGAGCAACGCATGCAGCGTTCGGCCGAGATCGAAAACTGGTCCAGCGACATTTATCGCCCCGCTCCAAGCGAGTACCGGCCCAATGTGGCAAAGAACGGTCTGAGGAAACAACAGAACCGCAAGACATTCCTGCCGAACCACTCGCGGTTTACTCCCGCCGAAGTCCTGCAAAAGGGCAATGGTGGACGACCGACGACAGCTTACGGGATGCTGGACGCGTCTTCAAACAACTGGAAGCGCTCGACGACATACGCGAGCTCCGTGAAAACTGGCTCGAAGGGCACGCCTCCAGACTCGCCAGGCTACAAGCAATCGCGAAGCACGATGTCGTTTGGCGACAACTCGTCGCGTGGCAATTTTAGTGAGAGCCCATGTCCATTCCCACTGCACAACGTCGTGCCGCAGCCGCCGCCCGACTATGAGCCATTCAACTTCCCGCTGGCGCACACGATCTGCCTCGTCACGGCGTACTCCGAGTCTGTCGAGGGCCTGCGGACGACGCTAGACTCGCTGGCGACGACGGACTATCCGAACAGCCACAAGGTTATCTTGGTGATCGCGGATGGTATGGTCAAAGGCGCGGGAAATGAGATGACGACACCGGAGATCTGTCTGTCGATGATGAAGGAGTTTGTCATCGCGCCGAATGAGGTCGAGCCGCATTCGTACGTCGCAATCGCGGACGGGCATAAGCGACACAACATGGCGAAAGTCTACGCGGGCTTCTATTACTATGACGATGCGACGGTCGAGCGCTCGAAGCAACAGCGTGTGCCAATGGTCCTCGTTGCTAAGTGCGGAAATCCGCTCGAGGCGACAGATCCCAAACCCGGCAATAGAGGCAAGCGCGACTCGCAGATCGTGCTCATGGCGTTCTTGCAAAAAGTCATGTTCGATGAGCGCATGACGACGTTTGAATACGAGTTTTTCAATTCGCTGTGGAGGGTCACGGGCGTCAGCCCGGATCGATACGAGCTCGTGCTTTGTGTGGATGCAGATACCAAGGTATTCCCAGACTCGTTGACACGCATGGTCAGCTGTATGGTGCACGATGAGGAGATTATGGGTCTTTGCGGAGAGACGAAGATTGCAAACAAGGCGGAGACCTTTGTGACCATGATGCAAGGTCAGTTTCAGCTTGCACCTAATTTGTTCGATGACCGTGCTGAACTCTTCTTCTTTTCAGTCTTCGAATACTACATTTCACATCATATGACGAAAGCCTTCGAGTCTATGTTCGGCGGTGTGACTTGTTTGCCCGGTTGTTTCAGCATGTACCGTATCAAGGCGCCAAAGGGCGACTCTGGGTATTGGGTTCCTATCCTTGCGAACCCAGACATCGTAGAACACTACTCGGAGAACGTCGTGGACACGCTTCACAAGAAGAATTTGCTATTGCTCGGAGAGGACCGATACCTGACAACGCTGCTGCTCAAGACGTTCCCCAAGCGGAAAAACATGTTTTGCCCCCAAGCGGTGTGTAAGACGGTCGTCCCGGATACCTTCCGCGTCTTGCTGTCGCAGCGACGTCGCTGGATCAACTCTACGATTCACAATTTGGCAGAACTGCTGCTCGTGCGAGATCTGTGCGGAACGTTCTGCTTCTCGATGCAGTTTGTGGTGGGAATGGAGTTGGCTGGCACACTAGTCCTGCCCGCTGCCATCGCGTTCACTCTGTACCTCATCATCCAGTCTATCATCCCCGGCGGACCGGACACGACGATCTCGCTCGTCCTGCTAGCCATTGTGCTGGGTCTTCCCGGTCTGCTGATCGTTGTAACCTCCCGCAAGGTCGCGTACGTCGGCTGGATGCTCGTCTACCTCATCTCGCTCCCGATCTGGAACGGTCTTCTTCCGGCATATGCGTTTTGGCATTTCGACGACTTCTCGTGGGGACAGACGCGCGTCGTCGCAGGCGACGATGGCGGAAATCATGGAGACAAGGAAGGAGAATTTGATTCATCGCATATTGTCATGAAGCGGTGGGCAGAGTTTGAACGAGAGAGGAGATGGAAGAGCGGAACGCAGTCGAGAGATTCGACGTACTACGATAAAAAGTGAGTTTTTCTTATGATGAGGATCAACGGGTTACGAACCTTCTTCCTATTTCGTCAGGACCGACAGCAATCGTTACTCGACGGCGTCGAATTCTGACACGACGCATCCGCCCGGAAATGGGTTCGACTCGAACACCGTCGATACGAGCAATTATGGCATGCAACGCTCGAGACACGACAGCAACGCAGTCCTCATGCTTCCAGCTCCTCTGGCTGTCAACAG
This sequence comes from Macrocybe gigantea, assembly GCA_011319805.1. Lineage (NCBI taxonomy): Eukaryota > Fungi > Basidiomycota > Agaricomycetes > Agaricales > Callistosporiaceae > Macrocybe > Macrocybe gigantea. Next base: position 258,714 of record SJRY01000120.1, read on the forward strand.
GCCGATGATGTCTTCGCAGTCGTCCGTCGGCATGTCGCGCAGCAGCGAAGATAACTACCTATCGGACACCTCGGGCTCAAATCTGAGACTAATACCCAGCCCCCAATCTCTCGACCAAGACTCGTTCGAATCGGCCGGGACCATCAGCGGACAACGGCTGATATCGCCCGCGTCATACGACTCTCCTCCCCCTCGGCCGCCCAGCGCCGCCCATGCTTCCTCCTCCGAAAATCCTTTCCGTTCGGTCGTGGCATCTCCCACTTCATACGAAGAGCCGCAAGCGTATACTCCCGATTATGGCGACGAGAACAGTAACGTGAGACGGGGCGTGCGCCTGACCGACACCGGACCTGTGCCTGGACCCGAAGGCGTGCGGCGAGTGGCACGGCAAACGGGAAGGAGACCGACATCACAGGCGCCGCAAGCGAATCGCTACTCACGGAATTCGGCGGCATTTAGTCTTCCACCTGGCGCGGCGCCTCCTCAACCACACCATGGTGCTGGGTCTTAACGAGACTTTTTTTCTCTCCCTCTACGCATAGACTGTTCTCTTTCTTGTCCCGATCTCGTTTTCTTTTATTCTCTTCTACATCATGCATACAAAATGGACAATGTCTAGCGCGTCGACGAATTTTTGAGAATTATTTTTAGTTTCTTTTCTTTGCTCTCCTTGTTCACGTCACAGGACAACTTCCATCTTCCTCTTTTTTCTTCCACTTCAAGTTCCGTTACACCTTTCCTCTTTTTCCCCCCTTCTTGACTCGGCTCCTTCTAAGGACCTCGCGGAACGGAAGTGCTTCGATGTTTCACGCTTCATCACCAACGATGGCCTCACACTCTACCTAATGATACCTGACGCCGCCCGCCCTTGATCAATTTAGTCCCCCTTGTGCACATTCACATTCATTATCCTAGTTAGTCGGCCTATTTCCATGTAATGTTACCGCTTGAATATGATGATCATCGAGGCTCAACGCGCTGAAGCACATGGTGTTCTACGTCATGAATGTCGAATCCCGTGACAACGCCGAGGCTGGGGCTTATCGAAAATGTGAGCGGATCTTGGGCTTCACCTCCTTTCCTCCCGTTATCTCTATACCATGGCCATTGAACTCCTCCCTCTCCCTCTTCCCTCCACAGCAGACGCTTCAAAGTTCGTCGACTTTGGTCGCGAAGTCAAAGGCGTCGACCCCGCCAAGCTCTCACCTGACAACTTTGCCCAGATTCGAGATGCGCTATACAAGGTCTTGTGATCACACATTCCCCGACGTACGTATGCAGCATTTTAACAGGTGATAACACACGTAGCACGATGCTTTGTTGTTTCGCAATGTCTCTATGACGCCAGAAGAGCAATATGCTCTTACCAAGGTATGACTATCGCTCGTCAAGCCGAGCAAGTTCTCATCTGTGCAGGCGTTTGATCCCGCGTCCGAAAGCTATGGGCATGGGAACAACAAGACGGAGGGAACGAAGACGTCGATTCTGCATCCGGATCTCAAGACCATTCCCCGCGTACCACAAGTGCAGGTCATCGGAAACGGCACGATCTATAACCACGAGGGTTTGGCGGAAGCAAAGCTCAAGCACCCCAGCCACACCACCTTCCACAAGACGAAAGTTTCTCCGGAGGATGAAGCCAAGGGAGCGACGCGATTCTATCGCTGGCACATCGATGCCGCCCTGTACGATCTGTCGCCCCCTAAAGTCACGACGCTATACGGCCTGAAAGTTCCAAAGGGCCCTCGCCAGATATGCAGGTACGACGATGGGACTGGGGAAGAGTTGAGTGTACCGTTGGGCACGACGGCCTTCGTATCTGGCAGGTCGATGTTCGAGATCTTGCCACCTGAATATAAGAGTCTGGCGGTCAGGTCAAGAGTCAAGTACGCTCCGCATCCTTACGTGTGGATGGCGCCCGCGCATGCGATGTCCACTGGTTTGGGAATTGAATCGGAGGGTCTGGAATATCCTCTGAAAGAGCTGCCTCCTTGGGAAGAATCCAAGTGCAAGACATTCCCGGTGGTAAGCACCTCCCCTATCGCCTATCGAGTTCGGGATAGATGCTAAGTCGCTTCTTGCCTAGCTCTGGAAGAATCCGGTGACGGGTCATCTTCACTTCGAGTCCACCCCTGTGGCGTCATGGAATTATTCGTTGATCCCCTTCCAAGCGGTGCGAAGCGTGAGAGCGCTTTGTATCCTGATGGTGCCCACATCGTGGATTTGAAGATGGTCAGGGATTTGTTATACAAGATGCAACGGCCGGCCATAACACCACAGGTACAGTCGAGAGCCGTCACGCAGTGATTCCTTCTTTCTGATACGTGTCTGCAACAAGCTTGTCTATCCGCATGACTGGTGAGTCTTGGCGTGCATTCTGACGTGCACGAACTGCTCATTTTTTGACCGTTTAGGCAGGAGAACGATCTTGTCCTGTTCCACAACCGCGGAGTCCTGCACTCTGTGGTCGGAGCCTTTACGAACGACCAAGTCAGAGTCTTCCACCAGTGTAATCTTGCCGCGTCCGATGAGCCTGTTGGACCGAGTGCAGACGACGTACAGAAATGGGCTTGAAAAGGACCCTTCGAGTATGCATGACATTTTGCTTTGCTGGAACCATCAAGTAGTTCAAGTAGACCATGTACGGATCTTGTTCAGGAATTTGAGTGTCTATCCCGTCTCACCCCATCTCACCTGTGTGCAATTCGACCAATTCCAGCGCCACGTTGTGTATCCGGTACAGACGAAGAACATGACCCGGACGCGCGCCAGATAATTTGAGAAGCCCGTTCCAGTATGAGGTAATTAGTTCGCCACCCGTGTACATACGGTTCGATGGTAGTGATCGTTGAGGAAAGAAATGTGTGACAACAATTTAGGCGTTCGTTCACGTGAATATCACGATCTCGTGACGTCTCGCGACGTGAGAAAACGCGTTCTAACTACTGGAATCACGCAGCCGACTAAGGAGTTGTGGAGGGTGTATCTTATCGTCGGCTCCGCATTCCTCGATTTCATCATCATTCATTTGACTGAATTCTTCTCTTCGGTAGTATTGCGAAGCGTTCCGGATCCGACCTCGTTCTGTACGTGCATACGCACACAAAATCAAATTGTACATTGTTTCCGAGACAGCGCTGAGATGAAATATAGTTGAAAGGCTTTCCTAACATGGTGACTGATACACAGAGCTTCTGTTCATGAGTGTTATAATCCTTCAGTGGCAATGCTCGTTCGTTTTCGATTCGTTTGAAAATGCCGCGACGCTCAACGGGTCGTTCGTGCCAGGCACATCCATGCTAGGATTGAACTTGAAGAACGAGTTGGGCCTCAAGGTGATGTTTAGGTGTTCGACAGGCATCCTGGCATTCGGGACGACATCAGAAAATCAATCTGAAGAAAACCCACATATGACCACTTACACTGGCCAGTCCTCGGGTCTCGGTATATGTGTTGTCCCTGTCGATGAAATGTGATCAACGTGCTCAATAGGGTTAAGACAGACCACGACTTACCAACTGTCACAAATACCAATATGTCCTCATTATCCACGTTCTTCTTACCTTCAACCCACTTGCTTATAGAATCTTCAGGCTCCTCCCTCGTTTGCGGCACGTATTTCCCGGCAGGCCACATTCTTCCTCCCTTGTCCCCTTCGACGTCTCGGCACACCCAGAGCGCATTGGTCGTGAACGCAGCCCGCTTGGCAGCCCAGCTATCGGGCCTGGCCAGGAGAGGAAGCACGCCGCCCTTCACGCCCAAGATGTACCCCGCCGGTATCCCGCTACTGTAGTGATTCCTGGCGGTGTTGACGATCTTCCACCGGCGCTCCTTCTCGTAGGAGTATGGACGCGCACCCTCGGTCTGGAGAATAGTGTCCTGCATAATAAACGCATTCCCGGCGAAATTCCGAGCGGAGCCCGTTGGCGCGTCAGGCAGTGACATAATATTCTGCTCGATGACCGAGTTGTACAAACCATCGACCATGGGGTCGATCCGGAGCGAGAAAATGTGCTGATGATATTGCGCATTGACGTTGGGCGCGACGGTCGTGCCGTACGGGTTGGGCTCATTGTCGCCAGAAACATACACTTGCAAGATGCCGGTGAGACGTATCTCAAACTCGATGCTGCCGTCCTGATAAAAGTAGTAATACCAAATGTACTCTGGTCGTGCGATTCATCAGCATATTGACGACCTTTTTGACTGCACAACGGCAAGTTCGCTTGCGTCAAGTTTTGTGACGATATTCTCACCGTAGTTTGCCAACGTGCAGGCCATGCTGACCACCAATCGACGACGACGAACGGTCTGACCACGGCCACCGGGACGATAATCAGTATGTTTCCACAAGACCCCATTGTCTTCTTCGTGGATGCAAATGACATTCTTGATTACAACTGCATGCCCGCTATGTGCAACGTATGCGCCGGGCTGGGTAGAATTGCGGCTAGCTTCAGTGTCGAATCTTACTCTGACTTGGGCTGACTTACAAGATAATAGATCTGACCCAGACAATCGCAACCGAGAGATAGCTCGTTCGCCATCGTTCCCATGCCATACTCGCCTCTACCAATCGGATTGAGGGTTATTACTAACACAGCAACAGAAAAAACATACGTATCAAAAGCAAACTTCCTCGGATGAGGAAACTCGGGGGCACCATAAGGAACGACCATTTCTGCCAGAGATAGTCGATAAATTATAGGTCGAATTTCGCCGCGGTCATTATACGTGATGGTAGAGAAGACAATGCCTTCCCTGTGAGAAAATGCTAGTAGAAAGAAAAGTTCAGGTAAAAAAGGCTCCATGAACAATCAAGGAACCCACAGATATGCATTTTCCAGTTCTGCCATTCCAATTCGTGACCATCAATCTTGAAACTCACACCCTGAGGTTGAACGATGTGCAGGGGTTTCAGATCGTCCCTTGGCTTGTAGTCTTTGTCTGCTTCTTTCTGCAGGTCCGGTAGGAACTCGAATCGCGTGAGGGGTGGAGGGATGCGGTCCCTTCCAGATGCAGCCAGGTTGCCTTCGGATAGGGGAAAAGGCTTTGAGTCGGGAGCCGAGAGCTTGTAGCCATTGGGCGTTGACTGATAGTGAGGAGGGAAATCTGAGGGGTGCCAAGGTCACTAACAGTTTCTGACATAAATCGCATTCAACTCACCAATGTGGATCACTTCTCCTACGTTGACATCGACAACAGGAACAAAATCCTAACAAAATCGGTGAGACAAGGGATTGCTTTGATAGGAGGGTGCGTACTAAGGGATGTGCGTAGAGGTTCTCATGTTCGCCGAACCGTGCGAACATCAAAGCTTGCTGCACACGGCGACTTTGAGGGAATCGCTCATCGAAACCGATTGACCAGCCATCGCAAACGATTTGGTCGGGCTCGACACCTCCAAATCGCCATCCAGACATGTGAGTTGCCTAATCTCATAGATGTCGAATTGCAGCATACCAACGTCTCTCGCCAACTTGAGCACTCTCTCATCCTTCTTCACAACAGCCTCACACTGTGCTAGCTCTTCTACTGAAATTTGTGGATGAAGGTTTCCGGGAAGTTGTTCAAAAGTATCGATTTTCCAATTTCCGTCATGCAGGGATAATATGGCATTATACGAGTGACTTTATGTCGTCTCTGAGTAAATGCGGCGTCCATGCATAGAAGCAACATACCCATTGACAACATCAAGGAACTATCTCGCAGAACCCGTGATAAGCATTAGTGTTTATTTATATAAGAAAATAGACCTACATCTACTTCCGCTTTCCGAATAATGGCTGTCGGTGCCTCAGGTTTACTTCCAGGAACCAACGGGATTCCTAACGCCGACAGTACGGCCTTCTTCGGAGGCGGTAGGAGATATAATGTTATGAACTTGATCGCTTTAATGTCGGTGTTCGCCGCTATATAGTGGCGAACGACGGTGGAGACGACGAGAATCTGCATTGCAAATGTATACAATGCCAACTGGTCAACAAGAAAGACGTACTTCATCTGGCGTCAGTGGGTCGAGCGGATGCTTGAAAGCGACGGGTGTTTGACCAGAGACGCTCTGAATAGTTGTCGCAGTACCGGGTGTGTCCTCGGGAGACATGGCAGGGATTATTGCACGCTGAAGGTCACAAGATGCTCTGTACTTATACCGGCAGCAGAGTACACCGAGTGCGTCCAAAAGAAGTATTGTCCAGGGCCTGGATGAAGTCGGACGATCAACTGATAGAGCTGTTATCTTGACCACATGGAACAGAACATCCAAGCTTCAACTATACGCCAAAAGGGATCGGAATGATTCAGCTTCCTTGACTGATCTGGCTGGAGAACGCTAGTCTCTAGACCACGAGTCCCACGGTAACAGACGCCCGAATTCAGTTAATGGCTAGTCAAACAGGCCGGATCTTAAATCCCAGCGTGGCTCGACTATTGCATCTGAGGACTCACAAGAATCAATCAATTAGAAGAGAAGGGCGTCAAGTCGGAGGTTGAAGGCTGTAAGATGGACCCGCCAGGGTCCTTTCTCAGGGGCAATCTTATCTTATCTCTCTTGACTTGAAAACGCTATGGAGGAGCAGTTCGACATCGAATCCCTGGTCCATCTTGAACAAACGTCGGCGTTATCCTCAGCTCTCATTCCTTTTTAGCATGCCAACTTCAACCGCTTTTCAGGTTCTACGAATCGGGATACCAGGATGGTTTTGAGCACGGCCGTATACATGGTTTGATCGAAGGACGAGCATTAGGCCGAGCAAAAGGTTTTGAGATGTGGGAGGAGCTCGGCTTTTATGAGGGTTTTGCGCTAATGTGGCAGGAAATCTATGCTCAACAAGCAAGGGCCGAAGAGTCAGTCCCCCCTTGGATGATCTCTACTCTTCGCGCAACACATTAATGCAGTCTTTCTTTTTCTTTTGGGCACAGCCGTGCAACAAACCACATAAAGCGTCTCCTTGAGCTCACATCCCGGTTTCCCAAAGTCAACCCTTCCCCAGCCGACAGGTCGTCAAATGCGGACATACCCAAGCTGTTTCGGCAGATTCGGTCGCGTTACCGAGCCCTCTGCTCCATGCTTGGCGTGCGGCCTTCGCTGCGCTACTCGGAGAAATCGCAAGACCGAGAGAAGGACGAAGACGACGTTGATGCCGATGTCGATGACATTAGTCGCCGTTCCGAAGCTGCAAAGACAGTTTGGCATCTGGAAAATGGGGCACCGAGGCACAATATAGGGCATGCGTTGGACTTTTGAGAAAGAAAGCTTTTCAGATGATGTCTGGCCGGGAACGCGCGTAAAGTAAGTCTTCTTAGGTCACAATGCTTTCATCACTCAACCTTCCCTCACCAGGTCTAGAATTTGCTTCTCTTGAGGATAGCCGTTTTGTGACCCTGTCTGAACGGATCAACTGGCGGTTCAGCATCTTCGACTCTTGCGTCAATTCTACACTCAATTCGCTCCTATAGATACTCTAATGTCTAATTCCTAGTCAATGTACAGTATGAGATCCTGGTTATCTAGGATGACGATATGCAGGTCGTCATTACATCTATATCCGATAACGTACTAACCCTCCTGTACATGGCAAGGAATCAACTGACGCTTAACTTTGCTCATTATACGGGCTCTGGAAGCTTGAATCGATCGTGGAGTAGGCCGCGCTCTTCGAGACGCAGTATACAGAAGCGATGACGTTCGTTCTGGGATCGAGTCTGCCTTGTAAAATTCTTCGTGAAACCTGTTCTGTTTTCGGAATCTGTATAGACCGAACACGAGGCTGGTCAATAATCAAGAACCTCTCATGAATTCGTCTAGTTTTGGTTGCGCGGTTAAAGAGCGTAAATTAAGACATGTGGCATTGAACGATGATTTAACCGACGCGGACACAGTGAATGAATGTCTACGACACTAATCATGCTTCCATTGGCTATCACCAGAAGACGGTCATTGATGACAATATTACATTACTGACCATTTGTATTATACATATAACCGAGGCCGATACAGTTCAAACGAATTAACAGAGTAATTATAATGCAAAAGAAAAGAAAACGTTGGACTCGTAAACGCTAAGCGAGAGCAACAGGAAAGCGATGGGCTACAGTGCTGATACATGCGAGAGGGTCTTGTCGTTAAAGACCGGTGATGCGAATGAGGGCGACGGAGTACAGAGTCCATAACAAAAACAGAAGGAAAAGAAACAATGACCGACAGGTTCGACACAGTGTCCGAGTCTAGTACGGCTTCAGATACGGGCTAGTGACATGGAAAGAGGCATGCGACATTGGTCGCGAGGGCGGAATGAAGGGAGTAGATTGGGCAGAGAGCGGTAGAAACCCAGTGCCATACGGCGAGCTCAGCTGTGCGCTCCCGCAACATAAGGACTAGCTTGGACGAGCGACGGAGGCGGTGGTGGAGGCAACGCTGCTGGCAGAGGGCCGATAGCAGATACTGGTGACATCATGTATTGCGACGATGCCTGGGACAGGACGGATGGGTTGCGGCGAAGCGATGGCTCTGACGGCACGGCACCGATGACTGCGAGGTAGGGTTCCAAGGGAATGACGGGGGCGTTCTCCCAGTCCTCGTCCTCGAGGAAGATGACTCTTCGTCGTGGGGGTGCAGAGTGGACTTTTGAGGCGGAGAACGGAAGACCATGCCATATGCTTGTGCGAGTGGGCCGTCCCAGGGTGAAGATCGGGTTGCCGGGTTGCGAGCGGAGCCTCTGGGCGGCTGGCGCTCCAGCCTTGACAATTCCAAATCGTAAGTGCCACGGTGGAAAAAAAAACCATCCGAACGACATACCCATGCCAAGTGTTCAGATTCGTCGTGTCTATCTTGGAGTCCAGGACCGCAATAAGGAATTCGGGTACCTCTTCCTTGCTCAACTTCCTGGAACTCCTTGAGCCAGAGCTAGATAATGTCGAGCTGCTCGTCGTAGAAGGGTTCATTGCCACGCCGGCAAACCGAGGCCTGACAAAAGTGAGTGCTTTCCATACACATTAAAGCCGGAAACTTACTGAGTATGCGCAGAGGTCTCCGCGGCCGGCTTCTGATTTTCCGACGGCTCCTCTTTCACGGTTTCGAGTGATGTGGTCTTTGATTTGTGAAATTGAGCAAGTAAATCAGGTATAGAACCTGCAGGTCCGTTTGCTCAAACAACAACTGACAGGCGCAAAACACCCCGACTTACTAGTGGTGGATAACCTGATAGTGATGCAATTGAGAAATGAAGTTAGAGATGGGATCAAAGTGCCTTACATAGAATTTCTATCAGGATTTGTGACTCTGAGGGGTACTGTCGAGAGATAGATCTAATGTATGCGCAATGTCTAAATAGTGGTCCACATACATCGGTTGCCAAGGGAACATTCCGGATCATATTAAGAAAGGAAGGGACATGACACTGGCCGTTGCAGATCTTGAAGGTGGTGAGCTTGGTAAGCTATGATTTAAACTGTAACAGGCTTACGGTGGCGTAGAAGGAAGATCCAAGGCATGTTCAACCTTTGTATCTGTAGGAATAAAACGTGTCAATATGTACAAGAAGTAGCAGAGCAATGTCATACCTATTGGAGGAATCTCAATCTTTGGAGGAGCGGGCTTCAGCACGTCAGACTGCCTCTTGTCCTTCGGCGTTGCCAGGATAGTGGAAGCCAGTCCATAAATACTAAAGCTCAGCAGCTCAACGCGATGGACCCTCGAATACGAGGCTTGTACTTACGACGCGTTCTTGAATTCTTTATCGATAGCTCGTGCGGTCCTACGAAACTGGGAATCTAAAAAGTCCGCCTGTCGGTCTTGACTTTTGACTGTGTTGCGTCAGTGACATCGAGCACGTCGAGTAGAGAGAATGGGTGAAAGACAGACCTTTGGCGACCTTGGGCTGGAAAAGGGGCATATATGAGCGATTCGGCGAACAGATTGGGCGAACAGGCGACTCACAGCGCCCTTTGGCCATGTCATATAGTAGTCGACGAACTTCTTCCCAGAGTCGTTGACAACGACGGCAAAGACGAGATGCAAGGATGGATCCCTCTCGGAGTCACTTCCCCGGTCCAGCCATCTATTCACGACATTACCGACGTTCTTCGCCCTAATAAGAACGATCAACACCTCCAAGCCCAGGTATAGAAAGACCAGCAACCAAAAAGGACGCACCCCAAGAACTTCTTGTACAGCGCAACGGCGTCAGAGCCGGAAACGACCTTAAAGCGCTTCTCAAGGGCCTCATACACATCGTCCGGGTCGACCCTGGCGATCTCCTCCAGAAACGCGGGCGTGCAACGCGAGCGCCGGACATGGTCGCCTACAACGGCCTTGAGCGTCTCAGCGGTCTGTCCCGGAGACGGAGCCCTAGGATGAGAAGACGCGGAAGAAGACGTAGAAGACGAAGAGGGCTTGGAGCCCGTGTCGCGCTTGACGTCGTGCGTGTTTAGGCTCGGGAGTGAAGGCTTGTCGCTGGTGCTGCGGCTGCGACCATTCGCGCGGTGGTCCTGCTGCTCCTGGTGGTGCCCGTGATAGTGATGCGGGTGGTGGTGCGACGCAGACTGAGAAGAACCGGGCTGGTCCTTGGCGCCATGCTTCGAAGGCTTGTGGGACTGCTTTGCTGTTTGCGGGTCGTTCGTTGGCGTAACGGAGGGCATGAAAAATGTTAAAAACGAGAGGACAGCGAGTGAGGTTAATAAAATAGAGAATAATGCAGTTAGAGAGTACAATCGATAATCAGGGGCCTCGAGGGAACCTCGAGGCAGACGTGCTGAAAGCTCCTTTGTAGTCCGGTTTGTCGACGTCGGGGGAATGTAGGCGCCGCGTCTCAGTGTAACAACATTCGCAATTATAGTTACTGTTGCCGCCTTCCAGGAAACTTTTGGCTCTCAACGCCACTACTGATGGAACTCAGAGCTTAACGACATAAAGTTCTACTGCAACTGATGCCTAGATTTTGATGATCTGCAATCTGACACTCCTCTCCTCGTCGGATCGTCGTGTGAGACGCCAACAAGGCGTCAATTGCTTGCTTTTTCGCAAATAAAAGCAGTCCAGGTCCTGCTCACATCCTGACAATGGCCGAGATGTGACACACGTTTGATTGATGCCTGACAGGAAACATTAGCGCCCAATAAACCGTCTTCGACAAGTTGAGGAATAGTATGATAGGGTCGTGAGCAGAGACAACAGATACGAAAACAAAATCAGATGGTCGTCAGGTACTCCTTGGTATGCATACACAGAATGTGCCCGTCGCTAGCAATCGTGAGTGTGGGTATCCGTATGAAGGTATGTACTAGAAAGCCCAAAGACTTGAGGTAGCCGTGGAGAGAAACTAGGAATGATATCGAGAGCATAGCGTGAATCCTCACACCTATCGGGTCATTGTCAATGTGTTTAGGACAGGTTGAAAACGAAATTCAAAACGCACCAAGGACAACTCTAGGGTCCATACGCGACGCGCCCACAACTTGACCTTTTTGGCATGTTTGTCGTTCGCCGCAGGTAACTCTACATCAAGCCCGTCCCACCAGCACTTGCGCTATTCTGCGTATCAGCACCCAAAACAGGTGAAGAGAAACGTGAGACATACCGCGGGTTTTCTCCAGAAGAGCAACAGCTTCTGGGCCGTCGCCATCTGGGTGTAGTCGACCTCGACGGGCTTTTCACCGTTGGGGTGGTGAAGAATCCCTGTTTTGAGCAGCACCAGGGCGATGGAGGATATACAACATCGCGAAGGTTCTAGAGCGCGGAATCCCCATTCATCATCACGGTTAAATCCACTGCATTGCGATGAACTGAGTGTCAAAGCGCCATGGGGGGAGTACCCCGCGAATAGCGTACCTCATACACAGCATATCGATTAAATGCTGTTCAGCAACGTTGTTCTCCTTGTTCACGTTCCGCTGAAGTGCCGTGAAAATTTGCCGGCGCTCCATGAGCCAGTCGCCCGAGCGCCGCTTGATGTCCAAGAGCGGGTCATTCGCAATGCCGTTCTGGTCCGTCACGGCGTCGCTGTCCTGGGGTGGTATCGAAAAATACTCGAGCTCCTCGCGAAGGACGATGATCGCCTGCTTCGACAAGAGCGGATTCTGTGACGCAGTCGACCCAAAGTCGGTCGTTATTGACCCATCAAGTAGATGCTGCTGGGCGCTAAACAGCCCCGGCGTCGTCGCGGTTCCATAGAACGCCTCGGAGGCATTTCTGAAGAACGATAACACGTATTGGAAGCACTCCGGATCGAACTGCGTGACATGGAGGAAGGGGAAAAAGTATCAGGCGCGTGTGTTCAATGCGATCGACGGGGGGAAGGAGACATTAGTCATGGGGATACTGACGTCGACGGCATAAACCTCCTCGTCCTCCTCGTTCTCCCCTCATCCGATAACGCCATACTTTGGCGGCTGAGTACCAGTCCATTCGGGAACAGACAAAGTAGAACCGATTCCGGCAAGTTCAAAATCGTGTCTCGGTCGACCTCAAAACGCCTGCCACGAAGGTCCAGAAATAGCCGCGTCAGAAGTTGCGGCTGGAGATTGACGTGAGTGGGCACATGTTGGGAGACCTGTGTAATGGGCGACGAGGACATGGACGCCGTCGCCATTATGAAAGAAAGTTGTAGCCGACTGTATCAACGCTGGCTGCTACTTTGGTTAACAAGCTTATGTAAGGCGATTGTTTCTTTCTAGCACATAAACTCAGGAAAAAATGCTCATGTCGCTCGAGATGGCATCTTCATGGCTTTTCTGACATGTTGCATGTGGCATGAAAGCAATATATGAACATACAAGCAATCCATATGGGAGGACAGAGGCGCTAAAATCGAACCATCTAGATTGTTGTCTCGTATGCAACAGGTACAACGGTTTGAGGTGCATTTTGAGCAGCGGAGACAGTGTGTGCTTCTCGAGGAAGTGCGGGCACGCGTTTCAAGTTAACACGCTCTGATAATGGCAGATCCAAACCAGTTCAGAATCGGCAAGATGAACAAATCGGAGCATAGTAGACTCACCGCCCTTCTCTTTTGCCGCGACGTGTGCATCGTGGTTGCTCTTCACCCTATCCAAAAACTCCTGACGACACTTCGAGTGCTTGATGTGCTCAACACGGATGTTCACCCGCTTCTCGATGTAGCGGTTACCAACGATTTTGTAGACGATAACACCGACGGCGCTCGGTGTGACGTTGTATACAATACCCGTTCGTCTGATTGAATATTTGCAATGGCTTTAAGTATGGTGCACCTGGGGTTCAAGCATGACATGAACACACCCATGGTAGTATTTGTGGGGCATGCCCTTTTGTTGTGATGCGTTCGCCTTAATGTCAACGATATCACCGACGCGGTAGTTTAAGAGGAAAGTCGAAAGCTTCGTAGGGCCGTGTTCTGCGATCGAACCGAGAGCGTCATCAGATAATTCCAAGGCAGGCCATAGCACAAAACTATACCCTTGAAGCCCCGCTTGAACATGTGGCGCGTACGCGCGCGGTAACCGTAGGAGTGGGGCATCTTGAGGACTACAACGGGTGAGACGAGGTACGCTGGGACGGAACGCGGGATGCACTGACGGTCTTCTGTCGCTGTCGGTAATGTCGAGGAGGCAGGTAGGAGTTGGCGGCGCGGTAATTGCCGGGTGGCTGGGTGGTACTTTACAGTTGTGGCTTGGCCAAAACCTATCCATGTTTACACTCATTTGTTTCCGTCCCGTCAAGCCCGCCTCAAGCAAGTCGCTTTCGACTTTGTCCTCAAGACAACCCAAAAAACATGCCCAGGTACCGTGTTCTTCGTCTTCCTCGTCTGTTTCACGTTAACGATCCCTTTCTTTAGGGCCCCGAGAAACCACAACAAGACGTGAGCATTTTTTATACATCAAGATCCACTTCTGCGTGGAGGGTGTCACCCGTGCTGATAAAAAGCCGTGCCCCATTGCCATAACTATACAGTTACAAGGTCCCTCGTCGACCTTTTGAATCCGCTCGTCTCGATGCCGAGCTAAAGGTCTGCCCGTTTTCTGTCTATGCGACGCGCATTCAGCAATGGATGCTTACTTTTTTTTTTGTACTAGCTTGCTGGCGAGTACGGTCTCAGGAACAAGCGCGAAATTTGGCGCATCGCCCTCACTCTCTCCAAAATTCGTCGTGCCGCTCGTGAGCTGCTCAAGCTCGACAACAAGGACCCCAAACGTCTGTTCGAAGGAAACGCCCTGATCCGCCGTCTCGTCCGCATCGGTGTGCTCGACGAGACCCGTATGCGACTCGATTACGTGTTGGCCCTCAAGATTGAGGACTTCTTGGAGAGGCGGTTGCAGACTCAGGTGTTCAAGATTGGTCTGGCTAAGAGCATTCACCACGCTCGCGTGCTCATCAGGCAAAGACACATCCGGTATGTAGGCTGCCTTCATTTCAGTTTTTGAGTAGCGTCACTGATCTTTAATCAGTGTCGGCAAGCAAATTGTCAACGTTCCTTCGTTCATGGTCCGTCTGGACGCTCAAAAGCACATCGATTTCGCCTTGACCTCTCCGTATGGTGGAGGTCGCTCTGGCCGTGTCAAGAGGAAGCGTGCCGCTGCTGCTGCCAAGAAGGAAGAGGGCGGTGACGAAGAAGAGGAGGAGTAAATGCCTCGTCTGTCTTTTCGTTATGCCATGTATCCTAAGAATCACTATGCATATGGCTGATGGAAAACGATTTGCCCTTGGCTCTGAAATACACCGGTATATCAGACTGGTAGAGAAAATCCTTGTTTAATTTTCTTTGGCATATACTTTATCCTATGAAAATCCTGTGCTAATCGTTGGATCGAACATTGGCAGGGGATGAGCCTGCAAGGGAGTTGAAAAGAAATGTTGCAATAGAGGACATGGACGAACCTCGGTGTTGAACACGTACTCTGCACGTTCACAGTCAGTTGGGTCATAAAATGCGCTGAGCCTGACGACTTACTGTCCAAAGGCAAGGTTTCTGTATCGTCGAAAAGCAGGTATAGGTATTTCAAAGTTTCGCTCTGAACTCCGCTGTCAGAGATACCCAGCAACGAGTCGCGCACTTTATACGAACCAGGAAGAATGTTTCCATCTTGTCCTCGAACCGGACGGGCACTTCGTCCACGTTGATGACCGTGGCGTATCCGCCAGTCGGCACGCGGCAGTGCTTCTCAATGGCTTGAAATATTCTCCATCCATGTTCTCGGTACAGAGGGTCACCAGTCAGTCTGAACGCGATGAAGAGGGATTCCACGGTTTCTGGTCTATCTCAATATCTGAGATGAGTTGACGGAGACAGTCGACACAAGAGGGGGAACGTTGTCACCGTAGCATGTATCGCGCGTCATACGGAGGAAACTCTCCTTTCCTTCGAGCACACATCAGGACTAGCATAACCTATGACAAAAACGACGACCGCACTTTGCGCCTTTGATGTACCAATCCGACGGGGCCTGGGCTATATCTCCCAATCCGTCGCTAGGGATCCTAAAATGCACCACTTCGGGTGACAGACCCCTACAAGAAATTGAGGCGATCCACCAGCACAGCAAGCACAGACCTACGTAGCAGTATCGTGCGTGTTCATGCACGTCTTGACGAGCTCGATGCCGGTCTTCCAGTCGCGTCTACCTACGTCGGATAACTCTTCATCTAGAGGAGGCACGAATACCGGATGGACGAGCGAGCCTGCGGTCACGGCTCCCAACATGAGCGAGCCGCCGAGGAAGCAGGCGAGGTGATCCTGCTTGGGTGTCAAGCGCCACGAGCTGAAAAGGTTGTTAACGGGAGCGTTCGACGGTAGAAAAGGGCATGTGCGTACATTTCCCCATTGTGGTCCTGTTCTGGGATTAACTCTGCCGTATAGGTCATTTTAGTATTAGTGCTCTGGCGGATGAGGTGATTGTGAATCCCGTTCATGGCGCCTTCGTACATCTAGACTAATTCTTAAGCGTCGCCCGCGATGTGGATATCAGGAAGGCATCACCTACATCACGATACACCACTTCTTTTCGGTTCTATAAAGATATAAGCCAGAGTTCTGAACCAGATAAGAAAAGAAAGTACGGTTTGTAAGTATTGCTTTCTGTGCACAAACTATCAACAAGCACAAAAGAGATGGAGACTACAAATCCACGCACAGCAAGTATTCGTAATACGAATCGCCGCGGGATCCAAGCCGGATAGCAGATGGGGTATAATGGCCTTCCGTGTAGCTGGTTCAGGGTGTTCGGTTAGATTGAGAACAGAGGGAATAGGGAGGCATCTATACTCTACGAAAATCGATGCAAGATGGTGAGGCAGCGTGGCTGCTCTTATGACGCGCATAACCTAAGGGGAACCTCCGCTTCAAGAAGAAAGAAAGCCATATCAAACGCTCACGTTTTCGACCGCTCTCCAGTACGCGTCGTTCCCGGTCAGATAGCTCAGGTATCGAAATTCCAGCTGCAGGGTGGTCGCCTCCGAAATGCTAATGAGGCCCGGAAAATCTGGATCCGGTATACCTTCTCGGGCGTGTAGGTTAAACTGCGGGTAAGGAAGACCAGACGGCGTGTTGAACACTGGCAGAATTCTGTCTGCGAGATCTACGGCCTTCTGTAGAAGGAGCGGGTCGTCTGAGAAATGGTGTGCCGAAAGAAGCCCGCCCAGAACACGGATAGTAGTCTGTAATAGTGAAGACGTCGATGAACACAATTAAAATCATAAAACACATCAGCGGATAGACGTACTTCGAATGTGCTAAAGCTGCTATTACGATCCAGCGACATCTTGTTGGCAACCCAATACCTCGCACGGTCATATTCGTCCCGTAATCCCATGATCTGCATCGTATCCATCGAGTCAACCACGGTGTAGCCAATCCCACCGGCCTTCGTTAGGTTACTTCCTTTCCTCGCTATAGGATGGTACTCGTCATCGCCCATGGCGTCGCGTTCTAAGCAGAAAAGGACATTCATCCAGTGCGTTCGACATTTTATGAATTGCGTTCTCACCATACGAAAGCCAACCGTGCTGGAATGGCGGAAGTGTCGCATAAATTTGTGAAAACTAGCTTGCACAGATCGTCATTGACGCACCATGAAGGCAGCAACAACGGCCTCTCGTTTCTGCATATCAGCCGGCATATGAACTCTGACTGGCCGAACAACAGTAGATTGTGGCTGCAGCGGCTCCCAGTGCTCTGAAAACCCTATCCACGAGTCCAAGAGCTCCATTACAGGTTTCGGGTTCTGCAAGTCGAATTAGTCTGGGTGCCAAGTCATGGCTCGAAATAGATATTCACGCACAATGTAAATGAATATGGCTGCAGCCAAAACCACCAGGATAGAAAACGCGGTAGAGTGCCGCAGAAAGACAGAACCATCACGGTTTGAAGCCTAAAGATTCTTAATGCGTCAGTCCGTTGAATTCACGCCATCAAAGGCGAGCATACCTCTTTTGTTGCACTTTCGTGGCCTTTGAGCTGTGCCTTCTTTTTGTTTTGAGACTTTTTCTCCGTCATAGACTTTGCTGTTGCAATAGCGCCGTATTGTCGTCCGAGAACATCGTCAAGGGAACTTGGATGGCTGTCAGGCAATCACTGGACCGAAGTGATCGTCGGCCAGCCATTGATTGCCGGAGACTGAAAACATGAATCGCCTGGTTTTGGTGAATCCATTGGAATTCATCGTTGTAGGGAGGACATGGGTAAAATGATGAATGAAAAGAAAACATTGCAACTGCTGATTCAAAAGAGCTCCAAGGAAACAACAAAGGCAATTACCAACAAAAAGAAAATCTACGCAACATCCTATCGCTGTCCCATAGGGCTCTTATCTGCGAAGTAGTAAGAAATCCGACCAAATGACTATAATGATAAAACCACGAACGTTGGCTCTTGCTCCGCCTTTCCACTATCACTCTTTCCGCTCGACTCCATGCGCTACCATAATCATCATCTACGAACATCTCCCAGTCTTGTAAGGGATCCTCTGCGTCCGCGAGCACAACAATCCTGTCGTCCACCAGTTCTGCTTCCACTAAGGCCTTCCTGGCAGCACGGGCCGTGAATTCATCCCAGGCTATACAGATCAAGAGGCGCAATGACAAACAAGAATGCAAGATGTGCTTCACGACCTCCATCACCTCTCTACTACCATGCTCGATATCCATGTCGATCGAGAGATGGGTCAAGTTCGATAATAAATGTAGAGCCGGAAGACCATTCCTAGCTATCCACGAAGACTTCAAATTCTGGAATTGCAGATGCGTCACATTTTCAAAAATTGCTCTTTTGTCCTGCTTTCCCATATCAACTGAGAGGCATTCCACGTTTATGGAAATTCTCCTCAGACGGAGATCGACAACACTGTCGAATTTTGGATATTGTTCCTTCCAATAGGCCAGATTTTCGAGGCCACGGCAGACTGAGAGAATGCGCTCAGAGGCATCGTAATCTATCATCCAGGGTATGCAGAGGGATTTGACATGTTTCGTGAAAAATGACGGCTCTTTTAGCTCGATCGCTTGAAGAAAACGGCGACATTTCTCCGGATTTGAGATGGTGACGCTTTTATAGAGCAGAGGCTCTATCCTACACGAGACAGGTTAGCATCAACACCAGCCTCTTTTCTTTTCAGAAATCGAACAAGTATTGATATATAACATCAAGGAAGAAAATCAATTTAGCTCACCAACTTCCAACGTATTTCGACACGAGCACGAGACAGGTGCTCGTCTCTGGCCATAGTTTGGCTGCTAATTCGAATATGTTTCTCTCCACTTCCGGAGGAAGTGTGACCAGAGGAATTGAGGATAATTTGACCTCCATTAGTGTATGAAATGTCGACGACAACGCTCCCAGGGGTTCAAACGTGGTTGCATGAAAAGGGAGTCTGAACGTCAACGGGAAGTACAACCGTTTGCTCGTGGCAGGCTGATGGCATATTTGATGCTGTCTGATGGCTAAGCATGCATGTTTCCCGTTTCGGCAAACCGTTTGTTTTCCACTTGTTTTTTTTCTTTTGAAACTGTCCCACTGATTTGCTTCTTTCCTTGCGCTGGTCACATTCAGCCGCTGGACGCTCGGATGCGATGTCTGCATCGTTCGGCCTGATCCTATCTTCTGCTAGGACTGCGAAGGCACAAACTTGGACGAGTGCAACAACCTAGGGTGACTGTCCTGAAAGCGACGGAGAGCTCAACGCTGTGTAGAAGACGCATTTCCCTCCTATGCAGTCGACTGCATAGGAGAGAAATGCGTCTTAGACGATGCGATCCCGTTCTCGCGCGGCTCTATGGACGCCCCAATCTGGTACCGGAATCAAGGCTACCTCGCGCGAAATTCCTGCTCTTGGATTGCATAACAGATTTTTCTTAGTATTTTCGGATTCGCAATACATGTGCTGTCTGGGTGTATTGCTGTATGCCGTCTGGCAACGGATCAACAAACTCACATCTCTGGACCTTGCCACACCGATTCAGCTGTCACGGTTTTTCTTGTTTTTCGCATCTGCTTCCAAAGGGATGAGTCTGTCAGCCGCTGGGCACAACAAGAAAACAAGTAATGCATGAATAGAATCCTTCTCCATCAATCTGGCAGTCCGAATATTGTCTTTCCCTGTGTTGCCCCATCGCGACCTCATCAGCCACATGATGGGCTACCCTCTGGGCCTAAAAAACCAGAGGCTAACGGAGTTACGTCTCCAATATGCAATCAAGTTGTATTTCCCAGTCTCGCTGGATTTACGTGTTGGACGTACTATAACTAGAAGAATGACTCAAGTAGTGCAACCAAAGCTAGCCAGCCACAAAGGACGCTAGCATTGGCAGAAGACGTTATGCAGGGCATCACCAATGAAGATGGAAAAAAGCCAACCGTCCATCAGATTAAAATGTAATGCGGCCTACCCCTGTGACGATCTTGTCCATCGCTCTCTGGACGTCTGGAACTTGGACACACCGCATTTCTCACTCTCGACATGCTGCCAAAGCGCGCTGAGCGTGCTGAAGCGGGTGCGACACGTGTTCATGGGGCAAATGTAGATCTTGTTCTGGTGCCTGGGGCTATCAGATGTGCGTTGAGCGCACGGAGAGTGCGGAAGAGGCCATGGCAAAGGTAGCACTCGTACGCATCTGCGTAGTCATTGTATGTGTCCTCTGTCGCCCAGTATCGGATGTCACCCCTGCCCTCACCATTGGTCAGGAGGCGAGAGGGGTCAGTAATGACGTGCTTGGTGTCGAGCTGGCGGATAGCCTGGTTGATCTTGTCACGGGTGGCCCCCGAAGCGCAGTATCCCGATTCGAGGTGGAGGATGAGCGCCGATCGGGATACAAAGGCCTGCCGCAACCCCTGAAGGGACAGTAGACGTCCTTGGGGCGGTGGATGGAGGAATTCAAGTGCTTGGTGTGCCCAGATCCGTTATCAGTATCGGCATGTCTGAGCATTCATAAGAGCGACTTACTGCGTTCAAGTTATTCTGAGAGATGAAAACGCGCTTGCACATCGTACAATAGTAGTGGGATTGCCTGTAATGCTCATGAAGACCGCGCTCAGTCTGAAACACTTTCTCGCAGTCCTCGCAATAATAGTGCTCGTCCCGATAATGATCCTCCAGCTCTTCATCGTCGTCAAAGTGCTCGTCGCAGTACTGGCAGTAGGAGTGAACAGGGCTCTGCACGTAGTGCTCCTTCAAGGCACTCCAGGAAGTGAAGTCGCGGTTGCAGTCATTGCAGAGGTAATGGGCGCTGGAGTTTTCTTTATGCTGTTGGAGGGCGCGCTGGGAGCCGAAATATCGTTCGCAACGGGAACAATACGCCATTGTGTCCAAGCAGTGCAGATTAGAGCTCTGTCAGCGGCGATGGTAAACGACGAGGTGTCTGGACACGTGTAGAATGGGACGAGCAGAGGAGGTCGAAACAAGAGAGTGGTCTTATATATACTGTATTACAGGGGCGGATCCGCATACGGCAAAACTTGTACTGCCGCAAAGATATTCGTTTCGGTCGCTATCATCATTTGTCCCTTGTATCCAACAGATAACAAAGACGGACTGTATTTATGCACAGTAATTAACCGCATGTCGGATAGGCGTAGATATAAAATGATTGAGAACGAAGTGGACAGCCTTGCAAATCCATCGTAGATATGCACGCGTCATTGAAGATCCGACCACGAACCAATGACAGCTACTCCGCCGATAATCTATCTGTTACCGGACTGGACGCTGCAGGTCCATAGGATGGCCTTGGCAAAGCCATCACACTGGCCTGGACCGTGATGGTAGACGCAGTCTCAGTGTTGGTCCGAGCCACTGGAATAGCATGCTTAGACTTAGATGAACAGATGACTTGTTGACCGTTGAACGGGTAGCGCCTTCAGGAAAGTAGGGTTCGAAATGGGGATGAGAGCGAATCAGGAATGAGGGATGATCTGCAATATAAACAGAGAATGTCCTTGTGATGGATAAAGAGGTGACGAGACATTAGCCTGCATGACATGTAGCTAAAGAGACTTACCGAATTAAAGTTGGCCTAAGAACTGAAAAAGCGCATACACTTCAATCAATAGTCGTAAAAGTGGGCGAGAGACTGCCTCTCATGCTCCTCGAGGCCATACTCGCTCTTGAACACCCTATTGCAGTCCTCGCAATAATAGTGCTCGTAGCGATAGTGGTCCGAGAGGTCGTAGTCGTCCTCGAAATGCCTGTTGCAGTACTGGCAATAGTAATGGCACGGGCTCTGCACCCAGTGCTCCTTCAGGCCCTTCCATGTAGTAAAGTCGCGATCACAGCTATGACAGATGTGATGGGCGCTAGAGTTCCGTTCATGTTGCTCGAGGGCGTGTAGCGAATTGAAGTAACGGTCGCAGCGGCTACAGTATGTCATTGGTTTGATGGTTTGTCCTGTCGCAGGTCTGTGTTTGTGTGTTACGCCCAAAGAAACGCGAAATTATGAGAAAAGAGAAGAATGAAAATAACTCGAAGAATGTAGGTGGTTCGACCGAGGAGCGAACCCTTGCGAAATTTATTTAGGGGCAAAGCTCTATTTGACAAAGTTTGCATAGCTGTCGATTGACTGGAGAGCAGGCGCAAGTCTCATATTTAGATGTGGAACATCTAGGATATAGGTCGTGCTGCCATCCGACACTGATACCATCTGCGAATGCATGACCATTGGAGGAAGTACATAAAAATGCATTGCCTTGACACTATTCCGTCATCAATAGCATCGTATGATGAAGGGGGATGAACATAAGGTTGGTTGACAGAGATTCCCAGAATAAACCCGGAAAAAAAGAGAGAACCACCAATAACCAGCGAAGAGACTGGTATTCCGCAAATCCGGGTCACGACGCGATGCGAGCCACGCCACTGACGATCCTGTCATTGCTCGCTGGACTTCTGGAACTTGGCGACGCCGCACTTCTCGCTCTCGACATGCTGCCAAAGAGCGCTGAGGGTGCGAACCGGCTACGGCAGTCGTTCATCGGACAGATGTAAACCTTGCGCTGGTGTCTCGGGCTGGCGAGATGCTGGTTGAGCCCGCGGAGAGTCCGGTACTCATTGTGGCAGAGGTAGCACTCGTAGCCGTAGCCGTTGAAGGATGCCCCGCTGGCGCAATAGAGCACCTGTTCTACGTGTTTGCCATTGCCAAGGAGTCGCTCGGGATCGGTGATGACGTTCGTGGCGTCAAGCTGTCGGATAGCATGGTTGACCATGGACAGCGTTGCCCCAGAGGGGCAGCAACCTGCTTCGAGATGGAGGACGAGGGCAGACCGCGAAACGAACACTTGTTTGCAGTATACGCAGGGACATGGGACATCCTTCGGATGATGGGCGGACGAGCTCATATGCTAGGGAGAACATTTGATGACAAGAGGAAAAGCGGACCGGTCAACGCACTCACATACGAAAGATTGTTCTTGGACGAGAAATACCGCTTGCATTCGGAGCAGTAAAAATGCGCTGGAGCCTGCTTGTTGTGCTCCTCCAGCCCACGTTCCGTCTTGAATACCGTGTTGCAGCTCTCGCAAAAGTGGTGGACCTCTCGAAAGTGGCCTTTGAGCAAGCAGAGGTCGTCAAAGTGCTGGCCGCAATACTGGCAGTAAGAGTGGATGGGGCTCTGCACCCAATGTGCCTTGAGCGCGGTCCAGGAATCAAAGTCAACGTCACACTCGTAGCAGATGTAGTGGGCCCCCGAGTTGTCCTCGTGCTGGAGCAGCGCACGGTTGGTTGGGAAATGACGTTGGCATCGGTCACAGTATGCCATTGTGTTCGTGGTGGGACTAAGAGCGGCTTGGAATGGAACAGATCAGACCTGTGAGCGTGGCTGACTGCTGTTTCAGCTCCAGGCCATGCTTGAGCTTGAAAGGTCATAATAGGGGCTGGGTGGGTATTTGGCAAGGTTTGTTCTGTGCTGATTGGCAATCTGTCAGTGAAAACACACCATACGTGCATTCTGAATGGCTATGCGCCAGCCTTGCATACTTACATCCCAGCATCCTCACATTGACACGTCGAGCTGTAAGTACTTTTAGCAAGACTACGCGCCGACAGCCAAATATGGCCAAATAGGTCTTCAGGGGTGGGCTGTCGGACATCGGGAATTGGAACGTGGCTTGAGACAGCTCTTTGTGGGCGACCGGCGCCGAGATAAGGGGAGCAACCCCAAGCCACAGGCGTGCCCTGAAGCGTCTTCATGTCTGCTATTTCTCCGTGCTCGTGGCCGTGAAGATCGAAGGTTCCTCATTGCTGCGGACCGGTCGGAGACCAGCGATCAGATGATGTCGGGAAATTGGTATATGACCATTATACCAAGACGGGATATGGCGCGAGTCTTGGTGGTCCGAGTCACACAACGATTTGCCACTTGGTCAATAACTGCCACCCCACCGAAGATAAGGTCGCTCTCTCCGAGCCTGGCGCTTATCTCTGCCTCTTTTTGCTTCCATACACCATTTCATACATAACAGCTATTCTGCCTAATCGAGGAAACGCCCATACTTCGCCACGCTCCTTTGTGCTTTAATTATACGAACGTATCGCCTCGAGAAAGCACATAATACCGGCTTCTCCCACTCGCAGGAACTCTTCTTCTTTCGACCCTCACTCTGCCATGCTCGAACGCAAGACTAGACTACCACCCCAGCAACAGCAGCGTTCCTCGCCTGCTGTGAAGGCTGCCGACACCCGGACAAAGGCCAAGAAGCAGCCACCTCAGCACGGACGTGGCAGCAGCAAGGCGAAACACAAAGCCCAGGAAGACGTCGTGCAGTGGGCCAAGGATGCCTCCGACGCTGCCCCTGACTCCGACGGCGGACGCTCCAAGATTAGTGCCCAGACGGCTGACGCGGCTCCGAACCTCGAGTGGGACGAGTACATCTCCATCGACTCGAACAACGTCGTCGCCGGGGCAGAGGACTCTACCGCCCACGCCTGTGTCACTGCCCGCGCACCGCCCACGTCCCAGCGGCAGGTGCAGCTCTCGGAGCTCATAACCCACAAACGCCGCAATCGCAAGTCCAAGCTCGGTGAGTCGTTGCTCTGAAGTTGTTGCCATTCGCCTGGTTGACTGTTTGCCGGAATGATGCAGCGGAGGACGACTTCGAGGTGATACCTCCCCTCCGGTCCGTCATTGCCTTGGACGACGCCGCTGTGCCCGAGGTGACGATCGACGAGCCCTGGGAGCACATATACGGCAAGCGGCCAAATGTGGAACCGACCTACGCGACCGTCGCCGCCAGCCTGCCTTGACCGCTCACCACCACCATGACTTTGAACTTCATTCCAATTTGCGAACTGCTGACCATATTCCCCTCATTGCCTCTATGTTACCTTCCTTTCTCTTTTTCTGCACACTACATTGGCGGATCCCGATGATTGGGTATTTGTGGTAATTTAAGTAATTGCATGGGTTGGCCCCTAGGTGTTGGTGCCCTTTAATGGTTGTTACCCCTTAGAAGCACGACGCGGCCGCGATGTGTATTCCCCCTGCTTCAGTTAATTAATGTTACGAAGATGAATGTGCTTGTTCTCCGTGTGATCCGTCAGGGTCGGAGTCGAGACGTGAACGTCTAGTTAGAGATAGCGTAAGATTCAAAAGAAAAGTTTGAAGAGCGAGCGGCATGCGAGGTATCGGATATATATATATGTAGTGCAGAACCTTTGTAGCATAGTTAATGGAGGGGGTGATGGTAGATAGGAAGGGAACGAGTGTCAAGGATCGGGAGATGGACGGTTAGGCTGAAAGTCAGGAAAGTAAAAGGTAATAAATAATTCTGGATTTATAGTAAAAGAAAAAAAGCGTCATTATCCATGCGTGTAACCATCCATCCATCTTCCGAAATAATCCGAGGGTAAAGCAAAAACGGGATCGAGGAAGAGGGGACGAGAGCGGGATTTCCGCCTCCGTCTCGGATCAAAAGCACACCAAGAAAGTAAGCCACAAACGGAATCGTGAGGAGTGGAGACGGGAAGAGGGAGACGGAGCGGTGCTCTACATGATAACGCAATCCTTGTCCTTCCCGCCTTTTGCGTTGCCCTCGCCCTGGTCCCGCTGCAAGACGGAGCCTGGGCCTCCGGGCTGCCGCACGGCTTGGTTCTGTGAGCCCTTCAGCCGTTGCATGGCGCGCTTGTCTCCCTTTTCTGCCGCCTTCTTGTACCACGTCATCGCTCTATCAAACGTTCGGGTTCGTGAGGTGTCGCTCACGGAGGCGATGTTTCGCGTGGATGCACTCACTCGGGGATGTTTGCGGGGGTTCCGATTCCCACCTCCAAAAAGTACCCCACGGCGTACATGGCTTTCGTGAGCCCGGCCTCTGCGGCTTTTTGTGCCCACAGAAAAGCCTCCGTGTCGGACTGGGGCAAGACGCCAGGCGAGCCGACGAGGTACCACGCCGTCAGTGCGAAGCACGCATCGCGGTGATTTTGCTGTGCTGCGATGTTCTATGCCGTGACAAAAAAAAGCGTCAACGAATCGAGCAAGCGGAGGAAAAAAGCAGGACGCATTGGGCGGTCTAAGAAAAAGGAAAAAAACGCATACATAATAATGAATAGACAATGCAGGATCTTGAGGACACCCCATCTTCCCGTACTCATAGCACTCTCCTAATCTATACGCGCTGGGCGCGTACCCTAGCTCTGCTGCCTGCGCCAGCAACTCAATCGAGTACTCGTAGTCGACGAACAGGACATTATCGATGCCGCGCTCATGAAGCAGCGCTAGCTCGTGCAGTGCGTGCGGAAACTCGGCGGTGGCGTGCTCCGCGCTCCGCTTGAGCCACTTGACACCCTCCTTCGGCGATTTAGACAGCCCTAGCTCGCCGTTGAGCTCTGCGATGCCGAGGCGGTACATCGCACCTGGGTGCAGCGCCGCGGCGGCTTTTCTGTAGAACTGGACGGCTTTAGCGGACTCGCGCCGGCATCCCCAGCCGTTCTCGCAGCATGTGCCAGCGCGGTAGGCCGCGTCGGGGTGGCCGTGTTTAGCGGCGAGGACGAAGAGCGGATACGCGCGGTCAAAATCCTGCTTCGACTTGACTGTGCCAATACCGTTGGCGTAGCAGTCCGCGAGGAAGTATTGGGACGCGGGGTGACCGCGGTCGGCGAGGCGTTTGAGCAGGGCGGTCGCCTCTCTCGTGAGTTCTTCCCGTTTCTCCATCGCGCGCTCTACCTCGAGGAGGTTGCCGGGCACCTGCTGCGGTATAGGAAACGACTTGGCTGCGTCGATCATGAAGACGGCAAACTCGAACTGCAGATCCGGGTCCTGCGTCTTTTTGGCATTGGCGCGGTACAGCTCGAGCGTGCGTTCATGCGAAAGCAGTGCGGCTTGTTTGCCGGGCCGGAGATGCGAGTGGTCGAGGATCGGTCCCGAGGGCGGCGGCGAAGGTGCGCGGATGGACTGCGTCGCGATGGAGCTGGCGGGCATGGGTACTTGTAGGGGCTGATTCCCTTGCGTTGGATCGAAGGCGGGGTTGGAGCTGTCGGCGGTGGTGCCATTGAAGAAATCGTCGTTGTCGTCCTGTTCGGGTGAATCATCATACTCCTCCCTATCTGCCTCGTAAGGGCCGTATGACTGCTGCTGCTGCTGTTGTTGTTGTTGTTGTGATGGCGGCTGCATGTGTGACCGAGGCTGCTGCTCCCTCAATGGCCGGGAGTGTACGCCGTTGGTGGGAGGATACTGCGAATCGCGGGGGTAGTAGGGTTGTTGGGGTAGCGGGGCCTGCTGCGGTTGGTCTAGGTTATACATGGAGGCGCGGTGAGGGTCAGGAAATGGGGGCAACGGGCGGCGAGGGTCTGTCAGGAGCTGTTGCGGTTGTGGGTGCATGATGGCAGAGGCTCAGTTTGTCAGTGTCATGGCTAAAAATGCAATGAAAATGACGCGCAAAGTCCCTTGACTCGGCGTTTTTTGCAGCTCATTCCATGCATTCGCTGATCTCGCCAGACACGTTCATCAAGTCCGTCTCTCATACGCCAAGTCTTCATCCAAATGGCTCATCACTTTCACACAGAGTCAGTTCTACCCTTGACAAGTCCGTCGGGAAGAAAAACCTCATCGATGGAAGCCCAGAGACATGCTGGACGTCCCAACAGGTCAGTCTCTTCCCAGCACGGTGTCCAACCGAGCTTCGGTCGTAAGAATTTTATTAATTCAACCGAGTGATCCATCACGGCGCACCACTCCACGACGCCGAACCAAAAGGGCCTTCCGCAGTTCATCCAGCTCACCTTTCCCACCAAGGTGATACCGAAGCGCATCTCTGTCACTTTCCAAGGTGGCTTCGTCGGCACACAGTGCTCGATCTACGTTCCCGATTCCACCACGGACAAGACCACCGCGGAAACGCCGAGACAAGACTGGCGCCTGTTCACATCGATATACCCAGAGGACGTCAATCGTGCCCAATCGTTTGATCTTGATGGTGCCAGTTTGGAAAAAGAAAACGGAGTCGGATCTTTGAAGCTGGTCTTTGACCGAGCTCCGATTTCTTTGGGCGGATTGTCGTATATGACTTGCGGCTTGAGGGATCTGTCGTCGATCCATAGTTTAGTATAGTCTTTTGGTTATTTCTTCGATGGATGCAAAAAAATCATTGACCCCTACCCGGATTGAACGGATGGCCTTGTGGAACTTCCAAAGCTGGAATCACACACTCTACCACTGAGCTAAGGGGTCATACAAGATATCGTATTTCGGATTTATCTATAGTAGTCGAGCACATGGGAGTTTTCCACCTAAAAAGTATGACCCCTGCCCGGATTGAACGGACGACCTTGTGGATATACCAATCAGCTGGAATCACACACTCTACCACTGAGCCAAGGGGTCCTACAATGTACCAGCGAGTTATTAATTCCACATTTCCTGTTGGACATCTGAGAGAATTGAAACCAAAATACAGAATGCCCGAAGCAGAAAGCAAAAAAAAATTCCAGAACAATACGCGCAGAGAACAGGAATAAAGTACAACAAAAGGAAAGAAATCGTCTAGAAAGAGGAATAATCTCCGAAAGATATCCAAATACTTAAATCATGCCTTCTCTCGTTGGAACAGCCACGGGTGGCGGTCGATGTCCAGAACTGCTGCTGGGTCTATTCGATGACCTCGGCGGCGGCGCCGGACTTCCCTTCAACCCCCGCCCCGCCAGCCTCTCCCTCTCCTTCTCCTCCAGCACCCTCTCCCTCTCCCGGTCCCAATCTCTTGCGCTGGACTTCATCGGCGAAGTCACGCCATTCACTCCATTCGCAGAAGGCGGGGCGTTTTCTGTCTGCGCGATACCGGCGAGCCCAGCGGTACATCCAACGTGGACGCTGAGAATGGCGTCGAGGACGGCAGCGCGGCTGAAATGGGTGTGCGTGGGACAGGGCTTCGGGTTTGAGGCAGAGGCAATGCTGCCGAGGCGGGCGTGCGTGGACCCGTAGGGGAGAGCGGTGTCCGCGGTCGGGCGGATGCAGGCGTACGAGGCCGTGCTGAGACAGGAGTCCGAGAGCGCGGCGGTGAATCTGTTTCCAGTCCATTACTGTGGTTGGACACACCGAGCCTGGCGGAAAGGACTGGCGTGTTGAGCGCTGGCGTCGTCGTGTTGCTGTAATTAGACGCGCTCGTGTATCCCGATGCGCCTGTGAGGAGTGGCGCGGAGAGGAGCGGTGTCGCACCGTTGGCAGAGGGTGGTGGCGCGAGGTGATCTTTCCGCAGAGGTTGTTCAGAATCTGGCGCGTCTGTTGTAATGGTGGGTGGGAGTGGAGCGCCGAAGCGACGACGCGATGCGGGAACGGCCTCGATCTTAGGGTGTTGGTAGTCTTCAAATGTAAATGTTCGAGTTGGTTCCGGGCGTTCCTTTGGCTTGGGAACAAGCAGTTCATCAAGCAGGAACCGGAAGTCAAGGCCGTATTCTTGTAGCAACTGTCGATAGTTCAGCAAGAACGTTTCGACGAATAGCAGAGAAGTGAACCTTTTTACTCTGAGCTACTGTAATGTCCTTGGCCTCATCAATCGCTTCTTGGCCAACATCAGATGTAAAAACTTGCTTTCTGAAAATTTCAGCAAAGTCTTCTATTTGCGTTCTTGCCCAGTCGATGAAAGCTGTCAAGGCAAATGTTCAAAACTATCTTCCTAAGCAAATGAAGCGGAAGACTTACAGCTCGCGACCTCATTCTCTTTGAAGCTTGCCAGGAACCAATCAGCTGTATGTTTGATTCCAGTGAAATAGACAACCGCCAAATCCCCGACGTATGCTCCCACATGTCCCTCGAACCTGATCTTTCGTACGTGCGACTTTACCACCTTTGTTCGCATGTTAAGGAAGGTACTCCTCGCAGCGGCACCAGCCTTCAGTCGAATGAGCAGAGAAATAAGTCGGACCACTCCCGTCTTGCGTATCGTGGGCATGGAAAGGACTTTCAGAAGGGCAGAGATTAGTTGGGAAGTTAAGCTCGGTAGTTTATGTGCGAGAAGGGGTGTCGTCGAAAGCTTCGCCTTGCCTGTGATAGACATCCTTCAAGAAACAGAATTGCAGCTGTGATCAATCAACTTACCCTGTTCGACTAGGGTGACCGCTTTTTCCCATTCCCGCAGTGCAATCGCCACATTCAGTTCATCCGCCCATTCGTTGACCCAGCGCGAATCCCTCTCCGCCCTTTCCTTCGCCTCCGATCCAAATCCTGGTATATCACCGCCCTTCTTAGCCAAATCCGCCATCCAATCAGGAACAGGTGGTATCGAGTTCCTATCCCTTCCACCGGACTGCCACATGCTCTTTCTTCGCTCGTGCTCCCCCTCACGCTCCTTTCGCTTTTTGGCTGCCAACTCATCAGCGACCTGCCGGAATTGAGAGAGCAAGGCCTTCTTGTCCGCCGCTGTTTCGGTTCTATACACATGTGTTTCTTTCCCATGTCGGATTTTAAAGACGTTCGTCATTCCTAACGAGGATAAGCACAAGCAGTGACAGGCTGTTTATGATATACTCACTCGCCGAGTCTTTCGTATCCAAGACTAACATCTCATTCAACGGCCAGCATCTCTCTGCAACAAGCTTACCCTCATTCACAGTCCCGCCGCCTGCGGTGCTATCCCCGCCGCCGGCGCCAGCATTCCTTCTCCTCCTTTTCGCAACCAACACGAGATCGTCCAGCACAACAAACCGCACGCGACCCATGACCTTGTACGTCGCTGCATTCAACGCGTAGACGCCATCCAACTCACCAACGACATGTCTCCCTGGCGTTGTCGGCGCAAATTTAGCGGCGCCTTCTATTAGCGAGTGTAACTCCTGCATCTGGTTGAAATACATGATTCGGAGATCCGCGACAGAGGAGCGTTTGTATGTTGATAGGGTATTTGCATTGTGTGAATTTGCAGTAGGGTCGGGGATGTGCAGGAGGGAGGGCATGGATTTGTACTCTGATAATAGATCCTTTAGTTCGAGCATCTCGGTTTCTAGAGAAGTGATCTCTTTCGAGACGAGAACGAATTCGGCATAGCTGACATACTAGCGTCAGGTCATCTGGTTCGACGGAGAGTAGCAGGATATCCGTACTTCTTGAATACGTTCTTTCGAAGTTCGCCGTTGGTTTCTTCCTTCGAGTTCCGTAGAGAGATTGGAGAGACTTAAGCTCTGCCTCGGTCGAGTTGGCGAGTTTGATCTTTAAAACTGCGGAGCAGGGATTTAAGTGAAAGGTAAGCTGCTGGCGGAGGCAACATACAAGCATCCGGGTCGAATTTCTCGTCATCCAGGATCTTTTTATCATCTTTTACACTCCTCTGACTTTTGCCTGAGTCACCGTCCATCATCCCCATGGTCATGCCAAACGACAACATATCGCTTCCATTGACGCCAGGCGGCAGGCCGGGAACAGGGGGGACGGACTGGCCTCCGTCGGACTGGCGACCATCTCTGCATAACGCATGGACATACGCTTCTTGATCCTGTCATCGACGCGAGACTTGGGAGGACCTCGAGGGATGGGGCCCTGTCCTGGGATGGGGACAGGCGGGGCGATGGTGGCCTTCCGCGTCGGGGCACGACGGGGCGTACGGAGCGATGAATCAGGCATAGCTGATCGTTAGTTTCCTCGTGAAGGCGGAGTCGAGGAACCGTCGGGGACGAGGAGAACGATGTGGCTCCGGTCAGGGAGGAGAGGGTGAGGATTGTTGCTCAGGATCACGGTTGTCACACGCGTCATGTCTGGCAGCGACCATATCAGGCACAGCAACAGCATCATCCTGCACGCTCAATGCCATTCTCTTCGTTCTTGCATCGTCGTCCACGTAAAATGAGCACTCTAGCCGTCGAAAATCTCCCAGAGTGGCTGGCGAAGGCGCGATCGGCAGAGTATTGACATCCGTCTACAGGACTCTGACCATGCGCGAGCTACAGCGCATGTCTGCCCGCAGCGCGTCAATCGACGAGGATACGTATGAAAAAGAAGCCATTCCTCGTAGGGAACGCAGCACTATCCCATCCCCTTCCATTCATCCAGAGACCAATCCCAACTGCCTTTGACTCTTGTGAGGCACTATTCAGTGGCCATCGCCAACCGAGACGAAAACGTAGATTCAAATCGTTATGCCGACATACATCCGTATGACCGTACTAGACTCGTCCTTGGGAATCAACTCGGGAATCCTCATATAGAAGGCCAGGGACGATATCTAAATGCAAACTGGGTCCTGGAGCGTGCCGGTGGAAAATGGTGGATCGCTACGCAGGCTCCCTTACCCAACACTGCACACACTTTCCTTAGTGTGTTTTTGCAAGACATAGAGCCACCATCGTCACGAAACGTGCCTTCGTTCGATGCGCGGCCACTTGTCACTCGTGTACGAACCGTGGTGCAATTGACGCAGAATGTTGAGAGCGGCAGACGAAAGGCATATGCCTATTTTCCTGACGAAGTTGGCAAAAGCATGATTGTATATCCAGATGGGGACAGCGTCAATCTGCCTCTCAAGGTGACCCTCGTGCACACACAAGCTATCGAAGCGGCGCACTGCTTACAGAGTACCGTATCTGTTGTGCCTGTTTCGAAAAAATCCCAATCTGCAAGTATAGGCGACGTTCTTGATGATTTTTATATCAATAACACCGACGATGACGACAACGTCGAGGCATTACAGGAGCCTATCATGTTCCGGCACATGCTTTTCGCCTCTTGGCCAGATCACGGTATTCCGAGTCCGGATGCGCTAGAAAATCTTTTGAACTTTGTCCATCTCGTCGACAGCATGAATAGAGATCTCTCTAACGCCTCGTCACGCGACAACGCGGCAATGTCGATCTAGAACCAGATCCACCAGTTATGGTGGGTTGCTCAGCTGGTATCGGACGAACGGGGTCATTCATCGCATTGTCTTCCCTGCTCCGTCACTTTGGCAAGCTTCCGCCTCCACATTCACCTACACCATCTGCGTCTGTGCCGCCGTCCCCACTGGGGCCCCTCCCTTCTGCTTTCGCCGACGACTTGGCCGCACAGGAGGTAGATTTCTTACGAGAGCAGCGGCC
Source organism: Macrocybe gigantea (assembly GCA_011319805.1). Taxonomy (NCBI): domain Eukaryota; kingdom Fungi; phylum Basidiomycota; class Agaricomycetes; order Agaricales; family Callistosporiaceae; genus Macrocybe; species Macrocybe gigantea. The sequence continues at coordinate 291,654 of SJRY01000120.1, forward strand.
AGGGATGGTTCAGAGGGCAGAGCAATTGCGGCTGATTTACCAGATGCTCGGCGGAGAGCTGAGCAAGTGAAAGATCTAAATATTTAGTGAGGGGCCGATAAGATAAGATAAGATGGAGATATATCGCGCAATTGACTTGACAGCCGTGGTCATGTCCTTTCGGCAGTTACGAATCCCCATACCCGTCCTCCAGCGCACCCAGTCTCGTCTGTCTCAGCTTGCCCGCCAGTTTTCTGCCTCCCAAACGAGAATGTCGCTGCCGGAAACCATCCACGCGATCACAATCTCCAAGGTATATAGACAAAATGGGTTCGAAAAAGAATTTCTCATATCTAACCTGCCGATAGACAGGCGACGTGGACGTCATTCAGAAGACAAAGATACCCTTCAAGAAGCCCGATCCCACTCATCTTGTTATCAAGGTCTGGTTTAGATTGTTTTGTGTCATTCGCGCCGAACTCAATATGTTACGATGTCAGGTGGAATACCTCGGAATCAACTTCATTGATGTTTACTACCGGCAAGTCAACACACGGTCCAAACCAGCGCCTTTGCGCTTCTGACAAGCCGCAAAAATGTAGCACAGGAATCTATCCTTACAAGGAATTCCCTGCAGTGCTAGGAAAAGAGACTGCTGGAACTATTGTTGCCCTTCCTACTGATCCGGACACCCTCGACAATGAGACGTTCAAGAAGAACGGGTTTGCAGTGGGCGGCAAGGTGGCTGTCGTAAGTACTCGTTCGCAAGAGACGATAGTTTCTTGTTGAGCCTTGACCACGATTGGTAGGATTTCTTAGGCACCCATGCAACCTACATCTCCGTTCCTTGGAAGTCCGCCTATCCTGTTCCAGCGAGTATCTCCACTCGCACAGCTGCGGCAGGCCTCCTCCAGGCCTTGACGCCGTTTCATTCTTTGAGGAAGCATATAAGGTCAAGAAGGGCGACACCATCCTCGTTCACACCGTTGCAGGAGGCCTGGGGTTGCTTTTTGCCCAATTGGGCAGGTACATCGGAGCTACAGTGATTGGAACGACGTCTACGGAGGCCAAGGCTGAATTGGCTAAAGCGAACGGAGCAGATCATGTCATTTTATACCCGAAGGAAGATACGGTGAAGAGAGTCTTGGAGATCACTAAAGGTGAAGGCGTACATGCAGTGTTTGATGGTGTTGGCAAAGACACGTAGGTTTCTGTGCTGTGCTGTGATAGTCACGACGGTTCTGATCGTTCCAAAGATTTGATAACAACTTCAAACTCACAAGACGAAAGGGAACCATAGTCTCTGTCGGTAACGCCTCCGGACCTGTTGCCCCGTTCTCGCCGCTACGTCTAGTGGAGAAGAATCTGGTGCTGCTCCGTCCAACGTAACTGCTTTTTCCATGTCAGAATGCATCTGAGGTCTTGGCTCATGGCAATTAATATTCAGGATGTCAAACTACACCTACACCCCGGAAGAGGCACTCTACTACGGTCGAAAGGTGTTTGACTACATCGAAAAAGGCATTTTGAAGATCAACATCTTCGAGGAGTACCCCTTCACAGCCGAGGGTATAAAGCAGGCCCAGAGCGATCTTGCCGGGGGTAAGACAACGGGAAAACTGATCGTCAAGGTTTCCCAGGATTAAGGAAAGAAGGCTTCAGTGTAGTCAGGAACAGGTTGTAACTTTGTATTTTATTGCAATGCACATCAAGACCGCCAGATCAGGTTTGGATTGGCGGTTTCGTGGTGACATCAAAAAGTCTTCCGTCAAATATTGAACAAGAATTGCAACGGTAGCTTTCAAGTGGGCTAACCATGGTCCTTACGCCTTGACGCCATTCTGTAGCAAATGCAGGCGCAGTAGGTCCAAGTAGCGCAGCACGGTTTTTTTGATCTTACGTAAAGCAATCCGGCCCTCAGCGTCAAGTGAAAGTCCTTTGGACCGCCTTGAATGACAAGAAACACTGCTTGCGTATCGCGCTGAAAGCCACTATATATCCGAAGCTGCCCATCTTGGGATACCTCGTCTTGCCTTCTTTCGTATCAACATCCGAGATCTCTCAGAACACTCTATCGTTGCCGTGAGGTCTCATTTCTCAATTCTGTGAGGCAAAATCATCGTTCCTCGATCTGCTTGACTCCTTTGAGATCGCCTTCAATAGCTCATGTTTTGTCTTTCGACAGTGCCCGTCATGTCGGACAATAAGGAGACTCCGAAGCAGCGCCGCCCTTTGCCTACACCGGGTGCCCCACCAGCGCAACGACCGAACACTCCTGTTCAAAGCACCTCGTCGGGTGTACCGCCTGCCCAATTCTACGCGACCACTTCTTCAAAGGCGTCTGCTCTGCCACCGAGGTCTTTGGACGTCGGGTCCAGTCATACAGCATATGTGCCTCCCGATCCGCCTCCCTACACCGCTTCTCCTGGCTTTCGTGAACCAGAGCTCATAGACGAAGAATCGATGTTTCAGGCCAGTTCTCTCTCTCTACCCACTTGGGATGCTAAGACCGAGAGACTGGAGACCATTGATCCGACCTGGACCGAAGCTGGATGGGGACCTGCCGGAGTGTACGATTCCTTGTCAGCTTGGTCTGGGGACGCTGGGGCCGGGAGTTACCCTGTGTCTGGAGGGATGGATTATACGAGTCCGGGTAAGGCTGTGGCTATAGATGGGAGGGACAACTTTGAAGAGATGAACTGGTGGAATCCGACCGTCCGACAGGCGCATGGAAGACCAGGTTTGGGTATGTTGCCACCGAGGTTGGCCGAAGAGCTGCACGACCCAGAGCATTCTTTATTCTCTGTCACCGCCACGCGCCTGATATCAAGCCCCCTTCTCACACCCAACCTGAGCCGCCGGCTAGCGCTACCCCTTCGCAGCCATCCGCTTGGGCCACCGTGTCACAAGGAGCTCTCAATGCTCAGCCTACCCAGACGCCCCAGTCTCATTCTCAGGCTTCACACTCCGTTCCGACCGAAGACGATGTGCGCACGGCCATTCCTCATCCTAATGCCTATTACTGTCCCGAGAGAACGGATGGGTTATCCTTTTGTGGAAGTCTTCCTCCCTTCCTCCGCCTTTAGCAGAATCCTTTCTACAGTCTCCGCACCATAGCCCGTTTCCAGATCAGACGACGAGGAAACGAACGACTTCATGCCTTGCAACTGACGAGCAACCATTCGGCCAGGCGAACAAAACACATCACTTCCATAAATACGCCAAAGCTGTGGACGCGCACAAGCTCAGTCCTCCCCTTCGGAGGGATGAGTGGGACCTCGAGCCTTTAAAACAAAGAAGGCGTGCTGCTACGATCGTGTCGACGGACATCGATCTGGAGAAGATCAAAACTGAGGATACACATCTTATGGAACAAGAAGAGAGTACAGACGATGGAGAAGGCCGACTACTGGACCTCTACGTCTGCTGTCAGTGCTCTTTCTATTGCATTGCGTCCGGCGTCCTTCCTGGTGTTGTGCCTCGCAAATGTATGGACGAGCTCGCGCGAGAGAGAAGAACCAATCCTCCACCGGGAAGATCAGGGGAACAATCCCTTTATATCGCTTTCGAGACTATTCTCAAGTATGTGGTCTCACCTGTTTGGTGTACTTCCTATCATTGATAAAGGAAATCCTTCTACTCATAGGGCTATCGAGAATAAATTGTGGAGAGGTGAAAACAGGCTTCTTTCCGTCGGCCGTCCAAGCTTCCGAGACAAAGTCGGGTGGAATGCAAATGTGTAAGCTCTCTATCCTGCGATTAAGGACACAGATCAGTGCTGACCTGCGCAAAGAAAACGTATATTCGAAATCCTTGGATTCAAAGAAGATAAACGTGAAGATGGTCACGCAGTAGTTGCTCTAGCTCCCCCCTCGACGGATATTTCTACACCTCAAGGCCGGCAGAATCGTAAGAAATTAATCAGAGCTTGGGTGGAAATTGGCGCTTGGATTGTTGACTTCAAGCGAATCTATTGTCTGTTCGATTCGCCTTCATCCGTCGTTCATCGTCTTACTCCCTCATATTAGCCGCTCAACTCCGAGATTTGCATAAGCAGCATCCACTCCATGTTCAGATTCACAGTGCAAGAGAAATGTACCAGACTGCCATTGGTGCTCATCCTGATCAGAGTACGATTGGACGTAGTGTTGTGATCCAAAGTATTTGACGTCATAGTTCTTCACAGTACCTCGCGGAGAACTCAAGGAACCTTTGTTATCAAGTCTGCAGCCCTTGCGTCGAGCTTGGGAGGGCTTGGGATTGACTGTGATGTCATACTCAGCCGGTATGCTTCGCGTTTTGCTCTTTCACCTTCTGACTTTCTTGCTCGCTCAGACCTGCTTGCGTTCGGTTATTATGCTCAGTGCCGCTGCGATCCTGCCGGGACGATTGATTATTTTACCTACTTCTCCAGTATCACCCAGATAATGCAAGATCTGGGAAGCTGTCCTCCGTCCTTATTGGATATTTTGGCCACAGAACGATCCCGTGACAGGTATACGCGGGAAGACTTTGCTCGTGCAACGGTTGTTCTTGGGTTCGGTCCCGAAGGCACGCTAGGAGTGGACTACGACGAAACGGACATTCCCGAAGAGTTTATTGAAAGCGCCTGGAAGGAGTGCGTCAAGAAGTCATGGAAGGATGCCGAGCGGGGGTCGGAACTACTGAGAGACGCTAACGAAGCGTTCAGGATCGTCGCTGAGAGCAGAGGCAGCATTGCACTGCGAAAGACCTGGGAAGCTGGAAAGGATAGATTGATGAACCCGGACCGAGCATACCTCACTCTGGAAGTCCCCAAGGAGGTCGATGATAGCATGCTTCTAACCGTTTATTCCATGAGGGTCAGCTTTTTCTCCCGGCATTTTATCCTCCTCGTTCGAAAATCTTTTTAACTTGACAGATGGAAGAGCCGGCCGCGCAAGTTGATAGTATGCGCGTGAAGATGCATGAAGCTTTACTCGTCATCGCTGAGGCACGAAATAGTGATCGACTACGACGGTTCCTTGAGACTGGACAAGATCGTACGTGTTCCCCAGCATGCCTTCGACAATAGTCTTGAATTTCATCCTGGCAGCTGGGGAGGTTACTGCTCCTACGCGGCCAGATTTTCCCCGAGGTCTTAACCAGCTAGGCAATACTTGCTATCTAAACTCCTTATTGCAATATTTCTATACCATCAAGGACCTGCGGGAAGCCGTCATGGGGATGTATAAATTTGACTTGAAAACCTTGGAGGATGAAAAGCTGACGGATGATGACATCAAGCGTCATCGTGTTGGCGGACGGCTCGTAACGCGCCGCGAAATCGTACGTTCAAAGAAATGTAATCTGATCCACTTCCTTTGTCGGTCCAACTCCTTTTCTAATTGGCATTTCGGGACAGTCATCAGTCAGCTGGCAGATCTATTCTTCAACCTCGAGTACTGTGAGACTCCATCTGTTACGCCCACGATAGAATTGGCCAAGCTGGCACTCGTGACATCAAGAGATGAAGAAGAGGACGAGGCTGACAAGGGTGGCACTGACTCATCTAACGACACAGATGCTACACTCGTCGACGATGCACCATCTCGTGCGGCCCATGCTGACACGTTGACGTGTTCGCCACGATCTCCTTCTCGCTCACCCAGCTCTATCCTTGGTAAGAGGTCGCGTGAGCTCGAAGCACAGCCGAGCGCAATGGATCTGGACGGCACCCAATCTCGCACGTCAAGTGAAGATGGATTTGTGCAGATCCCTTCTCCAACAAGATCTTCATCACCTCCCCCTTTAGTTGAGGCGGAACCGGACAATGACATCCAAGAAGTCAGTCGCCAAGACGGTGATGGCGATGTGGCGATGAGAGATAGCCCTGTTCCTCCAAAGGCGCCTCCTCCACTACCTCCGAGAAGGAAAGCGCCTGAATCTTCTAATTCAGTGATGATGTTCGGTGTGTTGGTCCAACAATCTGCTGCCAATGTCTTTGTATTCACTTGTCATCCCAGGGAAGCAACACGATGTTGCTGAGTGCATGGACAATTGCATGTTCCAGATTGAAACTGCATTGCTCAAGTTTGACGAGTCGAGTGGCAGCTCCGACAAGACGAGTGTTGTGAAGGGGTTGTTCTACGGGAAGCTCCGGCAACGTCTGACTGGACCCACTGGTCAACATCGACCACAGTTCTCCATTCATGAGAAAGAAGATCTCTTTTCACATCTGCCCGTCAACGTCACGCATGAGGGTGTAGATCTTTATGATGGCCTCAGTTCATACTTCGATGATATAGTCGAATTCGAAGGCGAAAAGAGACGGATGGAAGTGACACTCGTTGACTTGCCTCCTCTTCTGCAAATACAGCTGCAAGTGCGTTCGGCTATGTCTGGTGCAGACGGGCTATTCTCTGATAGTCTTCTTTTCTCCCAGAGAGTTCAGTTCAATCGCGAAACTCTCCAGGCTTACAAGGAGCAAGCCTACGTTAAATTTGGGGAGATGTTATATATGGACCGGTACATGGATAACGCGGATCCTCAAAAGAAAGCTCAGGCGAAAGCTATACAATCAGAACTTCATGCTTGCAGGGAACGGATCCGACAGCTCACCGATGGAAAAGTATGCACACTCTTCACCTTTTGTAAGCAGATGGTCTGACACTCTTTTTTCGAAGGTCGGCTATTATGTGTCCGCTTTGGAAAATACGGGAAATTTCCTATCGAAGCTAGACATCCAAATGTCAGATGTCGACGATGATTTGCTTTTCAATCTGAACGACGAGCAAGCACTCATCAAGAACGAAATAGACGACCTCCGTAAACGCGCACAAGAGCTAAAGGACAAGCTGGAAGCTATCTGGAAGGACAACACAGAGATGGCTTATGAACTCACTTCTGTCTTCGTTCATCGCGGTACCTCGCCGTCTTGGGGTCATTATTTCTTTTATTCTCGACATCTTCCCGACCAGCCTGATTCCTGGTTCAAATATAACGATTCCGATGTCACAGTCGTCTCAAAGGACGAAGTTCTAGCAGATACAACTGGCTCTACGGCGAATCCGTATTTGGTATGTACTCATTACCTTCGAAGTCAGGAGACGAGCTCATTCCTTTCCATCAGCTTGTATTTGCTCGCAAAGGGGCTGAAGTTGTGGACACAGTCAAACGCTTTGATCCCTCAAAACTAGACACATCGTGAATGTGTTATGCCCATTCTCTTTCGCATTCCTTTCCTAGCCTGTTAATTATCGGGAATTGCAGCACACTCGGTATAAACTGTATCATGATGATATCTGTCGTCCAGTATACCACTTACCTATGTATGCCAATCTGTCTATAATGGAGTTCACTTGATTTTATTGAGAGATAATAATACATGTACTTCGATGATCATAACGCTGTATTCATTCACATATAGATCTTCTCATGCACATCGTACCTTATAGATACAGTGCAGTTCGTGGCTCCCGTAATCGGAGGCCTCATCCGACCAGCTTCGGTTCAGAATAAACAAGTTACTCGCTTTGTCTCATGTTGAACACACGCCACTCAGCTTCTCCAGAGATTTTTAGGCGGAACCGACACCTAGTGATCAAATGCTTCACCATATGATCTCTCAGCTTCTCAGAACCGCATGTCCGACGCCTCCAGCAGCGGCTCCGGCCCGCTTCGCTAACATTCACGTCACTGTTAGTGGAACATTCCCTGCATATAAGGACGAGATATGGCTCGGGACAGATTCAGCTTCGATTGGAGCGCGGGACGAAGCAGAACCTTAACATGGTGAGCTGTGAAATGCCTTGACTTTCGGAATGATTGGGACAGATACTTTTCCGTGTTCTGTAATACCAGATATCAGCGAAGTTCACTTTTCGGACACTGTCAATCGTGGTGACGATTACTCAGTGTGGTCTTGCTGCGACCTGTCAGTCTGTCGCTGCCATTGCTGTCGGTCATAGCTAATGTTCACGCTTATATATGTTCTAGTATTGCCGCCTCTCTACACGAGACTTCCTACGGGAAGCGTTAAACCTCATGGTTGGGCACTTGATCAAGCTAGGGTCCAAGCCGATGGCCTTGCTGGGCATCTGCGCGATTTTGATAGCTAGTAAGCCATGTCCATTGTGGAATATCGCGACTAGGATGATTGAATTGGCTTGGATTAGCGTTAATGGCTCCATATGGGTGCCGGGTGGATCTATCGAGTATAGCGAGATGCACGAATCCGCACCATACTGGTTGTACGTTTGTTCTTGTCTTGATCTGAAGTCACTGTCAACGTTACGTTATAGTAATGGTCAAGTCGCACTTGCGTTCCAGCTAGGAGACGAACGGCTCATTGGACAAGTTCGAGAATTTTTGGACTGGACTCTGGATCACCAAGGCAGTGATGGCTGGCTTGGCCCGGAGCCCTTCGTTCCCAATGCAACCGTACCTCGCTTAGTTTGGCCGCGGTATCTCGTTTTGCTGGGACTCATTGTACGTGAAATGCTCTGACCTCGGAAGCCATATAGAATTTCTGATCTGCATGATGTAGCAATATGCGGAAGCAGATCATTCCCGGTCGGAACGGATCATTGACGCAATACATCGGTTTGTAGCGCTTGCGAATACCATCTGGAAAACGGGACAGCAAGGTACACCGTCAATGGGGTTTCAATTCGACTATCAGTTCGTCAGGTGGGAAGAGGTATGCAACGGACTGATACTTTTGACTGCTGCAGGACTGATCTCGTACTCAGCTGATATATAGTTTACAATGGCTCTATGACAATGCACCGCGAGGTGACTTTTCTCTTTCGCAAAGAAAGAAATTGCCCGTCATCTAACTGTCCGTGCTGCGGACAGGCAAAGAGGACATAATCCTCGAGACCATGCAGCTCGTCAGAGACACTGGCTTTTCTTGGAAGACCCAATGGTTCACTGACGCCAAATTCCCCAAAATGGCAGTGACTTCGTTCACAATGCAAACGTAAGTTTGGGTGTCACCCTTGCACATTCCAAAACTGAGAAATCTGAAGCCACGGTGTTAACACCGCTGAAGGTAAGATCATCTGTTAGTGCATGATCTTTTTATAACAGGCACTGCGTCGACAGCATTGAAATCTGAAGCCTTGGCATGGCGCTTTACGGGAGATGCAACTGACAGACAAAACACTTTTGGCCGCATTGATATGCTGTACAAATATCACGGCCGTGCTTCTGGTCTGTATTAATGCTAAGGCAGAGGGTGGCAGTCCTCACACCCTTCTTAGGCACGTTCTCTGCGGACGAGCATCTTGCCGGTCTTGATCCCTCTCGGGGGTGAAGATCTCTATGTTAAGTCTTGATCCATTATCTGACCGTGTCCTTTATAGCACCGAACTTTGTACTGTCGTGTGCGTGGTGACGTTTACAGAATGTCCTAGCTTCGTTCGGATTTGCTGACGTGCAATGCAGCGAGCAAATATTCTCCTCGCGACCGTGTATCAGATCTTCGGAAATAATTCTGTCGCTGACAGAACCGAAAGATTGGGTATGGTATCTTCTCATTCTGCTCTGATATCGCATTCCTTCTGATCGTCACTTCATTAGCCTATAATGCGTTACCCGCTGGCATTATGTATGATTGGTGGTGTATGCCTATTCTTTATCACGTTTACGTGGGCACTCGGTCTCAATGAGGTGATCTAGCACACCAGTATGATCAGGAAGGTGAGGAACACATGTATCTGGCCTTTACGCGTGCTGTCTGATGCCCGCCTTCAGTCAACCAGATTTGGGCTCAGACAATGAATCCAGCTCCTTGGGGTAATAACGGGCCTAATTCCAACGTTTTCGGTTTCGAGCCGTGCGTGTGCATGGCTTTTCATCAATGGTGCTCTCATCTGAAACCGAGATAGCAATTATCCATGTTGTACAGTCAACCATCCACAGGCCTACCCCAAATTCTGGGCAAACTCGTTTCTCACGGATCGGAGCGGTGCAACATTAATACACGCCCTTCTCGGGCCTTCTACGTTTATCGGAATTCTCGGAACTTCAAATCGCGTTAATGGTGAACAGGCCTTCGTCGCCATCATAATCTCGGGGTGACATTCTATCTTTTAGTCACGGTCAATACCGTTTATCCGTTTGGCTCAACGTTGGATTACACTGTTGCCGCTACAAGTCCTCTGACCTTCGCCATCCGAATTCCGACGTGGGCGCAGAACTCGCAAAGCACCATCTCAGTGAATGGGGGCAGAGCGACAAGATTGAGACCAGATTCTGCATCATTGCAGAACACTCGGGTTCGTCCCATAAATGGAGGGATGCTCTGTACTGATAGCACTCATGAGGTAGATCAGGCCGGGAACCACCACAATCCGAGTCTTCCTCAATGCACCTCTTCAAATCGAGACCCGAAGCAATGGCGCGATTGCCATCATTCGCGGTGCACTGAATTATGCCCTGGAGATTCCTTCAATACGACAGTTACCGAGGGGCTTCGGTTCGTGCCAAACTTGGGGTTCATAACCCTACCTATTAATCTATTGCCTTGGACAGGAGTGGTCAGGCACTCGGGGATGTGAGACGGCTGTACCCAGATGCCCCTGCTCAGTATTTGACCCGGTAAGCTATCAAAGAGTGCCGACATAAAGGAGTATTGGAGCTGAATGTAACCCACAGACCGATCCTCATACAAAGGATAACACGTTATTGCCCATCGGTGAATGGAGAATAGCCATCGACCCAGCCACGATCGTCGTTCACGACAACTCTGCTAGCGCAAGCATGCCGTTCTACGCTTGGGCTCCTGGCGCACAACCCGTGACTATGACGGCGACTGGTTGTCAGATCAACTGGGGCTTGAATCGTGGCACGGCAGCTGCACCTCCGCAGAGTCCGAACAACTGCACCAGCGCCACGTTCCCCGTCAAACTCGTGCCGTTTGCTGCGGCGAGATTGCGCCTAGGGGAGGTCCCGACTATGAAGGTTTGGAAAGTTCAAGCGCCGGTATTATGATGATCATTCGTGCTATGCTTTTGTCCTCCTTTGTTGAAATAACGTGTTTATTCCTTTTGCAAATGATACAGCACAACTCTGGTCCTCTGCCTGGCTCGAAAGTCCGTGCGTTATGTCGCATCCTCTCTACACGCTTGGTACAGGCAAGACGCCTCAAAAGCAGCTCAGCTCGTCCGATGCAAAAAAAAAAAAAAACCCATAGATACATTATCCTACATGCGGACAGGTTCTGAAGGTATAAGTATGCTAATACCGAGAAAAAAATTAGCCGTGGACGCTGCTCTATAGCAATGTAAGGGAGGTTGACGGGGCAACAGAGAAAACAAGGGAAGGGGACTGAGAAGGGCGCGGCGGCGGGACGGGAGATAAAGGGAGAAGAAGGAAAGGCATACAGCTAGAGTGTACTCCATCATGGTATGGACGGAAAAAAAAAAAAGTGAACAGAAAGCAAGAAGCAGAATCAAACGAAAAGCCAGCGGAGAATGTAGGCAGAAAGGACAATGACGACGATCGAAATTTCGCATCATTGCGATAGAACAGTAACCCCTCGCACTGAAGAGAACATGGACAACGAACAGAAAAGAAGGCCAAGTCAATAAAGATCAAAAAAAAAAGGCCGGAAAAAAATGCCATGGTTATCATTTGCTAGGTATGAAAGAGTCCTTCCGCTCATGAGATTCCGAATTCTGCCTGCAGATCTTGGCGCCGAGAGCCAAGATGCTCCCTGACCGACCGTCTCCGATTGGGAAAAACATTTCTCCTCTGGATCCAGTGTCGCGGACGTCTTCTCGCAAGGCGGGCGGAGGCACGGGGTTGTGACGCCATGTCAAATGAACGACATAAGAAAAAAGGAACCTGTCCCATACCACACACACGCCCTAGCATCCCCTTCCAAATGACATATGATACACAAAACAAAACGAACGAGCGTGTTGCTTCTTTTTTAATGAAACGGCCGAAAGCCAACGATAAAGACAGAGATGGCGGGTTGGGTTGATGGTTAAAGGGAATACAACAAAAAAAGAAAGACCGAACACGATCCAGGGTAACCGCGCCTCTTAAGTGCCAATTGGCGTTCATATCCGTGAATAAGCGCTAGGCGCAGCTTTCCTGTCCCTGTCCTTGTCTTTCTCCCTGTCCTTTTTGCCGAACCCGAGCATCGGCGCCGTGAAGCTCAGCTTCCGGGTCGCCCGCTTTAGATTCGAGCTCGATGTCGTGGTGGCAGTGGTGGCAGTAGTAGTAGAGGTGGGTGTAGTGGCCGTTGTAGGCGTCGTACTGTTGCTGTTGCTCGTCCGACTCTGGTTCATGGTTCCAAACGTACCGAGGCCAGGTGAAAGCGGCGCTTCGACACTGTGCACGGGGCCAAGAGGCGTCAACGATGCCTTTCTCAGGATATAGTGCGCATCCCCGTCCTCGGCACTGCTCTGCCTCCGGTGCTGGTAGTGCTGCCCTTGCCCCTGATGCTGCAGATCGTTCTTCGGCATCGGTAGTGGCGGCACGGGCGGGAGCGGCCGCCTCTCTTTCGCAGCGCGAAGATCGCTGCTACTCAGCGTCGCTCCAGCCGTCGAGGGCCGGGGTGGATTCGATGCCGGAGAGCCTCGTCCATCCATCGGCTTGTACTTCTTGCGCTCCTTGTCCTTGTCCCTGAAGCTCGGGAAGCTCGGCGTCGATTTTTTGCGCTCTGGCGTCGTCGTTTTCGACTGCTTAGGGGAGAGGAGGGGCGAAAAGGACGATCTGCGGTCTAATGGCTGCGCCGGCACCGCAGAGATAGGGAAGACAGTGTTGGAGAACGCAGCGGGTACAGGCGTCGGGGGCAACGAGCCGTCGTGCGGGGAGTGCGAGGCGTATCCGAGAGACGAGGAATCGAAGGAGGACGTCGGCGACGGAGTGCTGTCGTTTCCATTCACTCTCCGTAGATGATGTGAGCGTGCAAGCAGGAGGTGCTCGGGTCTGTGGGATCCGGACGCAGCGGGCGAGATTGGTGTGGGAGCAAGAGAAGGAGGTAGCTCATCCTTTGCTGTTATGCTCGTGCTGGCGCGTGCGTGAGCGGCTGGATGGCTCTCTCTGAGCAACTCATGCTCGGACGGGCGACGCTGCTTGGGCGTAGATGACTTGAACCAGGTAGACGATGAGGATGCGAACGATGTAGCAGCAGACTGCTGCTGTCTTGTTGAGTCATCATTACGCGCATGAGGCAAGGGCGAGGACGGGTCTCCCTTGACCTGTTTATCGCCGTTCTTGAAGCTCTTTTTCTTGCCGCCCCACCAGTTCGTCCTCCACTCCGTCTTTTGCTCCTTGCCTTGCTCCTTCTCTTTATCTTTCTCCTTGTCTTGCTCCTCTCCGGCTTCCCTCGTCACACTCTCAGGATGAACCGCCACAACTCCACCGTTGAAGGGAGCAGGGGAAAGCGTGCCATTAGCAACCCCCCGGTAAACTCCGTTGTTTCAGGTCCAGATTTTCCAAACGCCGCATAGTTCGGCAAAGGCATCGTCGGGGATCCAATATGTGTATGAGGTCTGCTTGGAGACGTCAGTGGCCTCGCAGGCCGCTCGCTCGCCATCGACCTGCGCCCCTCCGAAGCCTTGATAGATGGTGCTCTCCGGATGGTTTTAAACAGCCCGGAAAGCGCCTGACCCGATCTAGGGATCGGCGAGCTCAAAGTGGGGGAGTCGACACCATTGACGGTCGAGCTCTCAGGTGTCTCTGTATGCGCGTCTTCCGCATGATGAGAGTGTTGTGGCGAGGGTGACAGAAGGGGTGATGTTGGCGGGTCATTATGGGGGGCATCATCCTTGTTCACAATCAAGCCAGGGGGAAGAGGTGGTGAAGTCGGAAGGTGAGGTGATAGTTCCGCCGGATGAGGTGCGGGACCTTCGGCCGATGATGTTGACAGTGGTTGTGGAGGGGAATGGTTCGCCACAGAGTTGGAGGACGTGGAAGTCGCAGCAGTCGGCTCCGCAGGAGGATGCAAGCCAAGAGAGACGAGGTCGATATTCGCAGCCTGATAATAGAGAACATATGCGGCTCCCGCAGCGTTGTCACCAAAATATTTGGAAATGTCACTCTCCGAAATGGCAGACACGTTATCGTCGTCGAACAGGAACCACGACCCTAGCGTCTTGATGATCGAGACGTAGTGCCCATGGTGTGGCCCACTATGATGATTATGAGGTCAGGGGGGATATCAGATAATGATGCTACACCAGTGACGTACTTGCCAATGTGGACGACAATGCCGAACAGACTGTACAGCCTGTCAGCGTCTTCGACATCATCGACAGTGTTGAACAATCTGAGCTCAAATGGAAAAGCGACCCGGTATGATAGCTTGATGTACCTTTGAACGTCCTCCTGGTACTTGAACCGCTTCAGATGTAGCGCAAGTACATTAGGCATGCGTTTGATCTTCATCCTGAAAGCCCATTTAACATATTTGGTCTAGTGCGATCGAAGAGATATGACGAGACATGGTTCCGTACCTTTTCTCGGCTTCTTGAAGATCGCAGCAAGAATCACAGAAGAACTTGTTTTTTTGGCAAAGCATCTCGCTTGCGCTAAATTGGCGGAGACAGGCCGTCACGCTAGAATTTTGTTCAATGTCAATGGACAGGTCGAGGAAGGACTCGTCGCGGGAGGACACCTATAGAATCGAAATTAATGCAAGATCAGAGTGATGATGTAGAAAGGACGAACAGTTTCGCAGGTCAGGCATCTAGTCTCGCTGGTGAGGACACCTTCAAAAAGTTTGTGCACGAGAGTTGCATCTTCAGGCGACCTGCCTGAGCTCGAATTCGTGGGTGCCTTCGATGCCAGGGTCACCAAAGAAGTCGAAACTGTGCGGGTGTGAGCTTTTCGGACGATCAACGGAACGCGGTAAAATGACAACTGACGATCTTCCCCTGACGAATTGTGTTTCTGCTGCGCATTCCTCTTTTCCTGCTCGACCTCCTCCACGATCTTATTCAGCAGGTAATTGAGGAACTCGTGCGCGTCCTGGTGCATGGTAGACCGAAAGAGCTCGTTGACCTCTCTGAGCTTCTCGATGAACGCGCGCGGGGCAACGGTGCCTCTTTCTGCGGGGTGGGTAGAGATGTAAAGGAACAGCGAGCGGAGCGCCGAAAAGAGGGTCGGGGGAGATGAAGGGATTGGCATAATGGCAGCGTCTGGCAGGCCTGCGGAGGAGGGTTTTCGTTCCGACTTGCGGCGCACCGGGGCGATAGGCGGAGTCGGGGTGCGCTGAGACGCGCGGCGCGCGGCGCTTGCGTCTGACTGTTTTAACGAGCTGGCGGGTGCAGTGGGAATCGAGCTGTCCGTCGTCTGCAACAAGAGATCGCGGAAGGGCGCGCAAAAGTAGAGCGCCTGCAGGACAGAATTGGCGTAACTGGTAGCGGAAGGGAGGTCTAATCAGAACTGCTGCCGCACAAGCACATTCCCGCAACAGTGGGTGGACTCACCATGTATTCCCAAACTGTCGGAGGGACGGGTAACCATGAGCATAGAGAACAGGATGATACCGCAAGTAGAAGGACGCGCACATTCTCTAGACCAAATTTCTTTGCATCTGCGGTAGCAAGGGCCGGCACAGGGAGAGGCTTTGCGATGACCTGAGAGGTCTGCTGGGTTGTACTGCCGAATGGCCATTTTGCCCTTGCCATAGTTCAGGGGAAGCGGATTGCGTGTAGAAAGACGGAGCCGACGAGGTCGACTTGAAGGACTGTCGGGAGCGCCAGCTTCCGCTGGATGAGCGCGCTGTTGGGAGGACAGCTTTAGGTGCGGGAGGATGACAGCGTGATGATAGTTGAGATCAACCCAGTCCGACTGTGTATTGGCACACACTCAAATCGCACTCTCTCCCCGACTCTCCTGCGTTGTCACGTGCACATTCACCCTCCCGTGCCTGACCATCTGCAGTGGCAAAATACAGCGACATCGATGAGATTCCATGTTCGTTTATGGGACTGAGCTCCTAGACTAACCTCCCCTCTGTCGTAAACACCCTCCATCATCATCTACACGTCACTCAGCGCCCTTTTCCGCTCACTTCGGGTTCGACGATAAGCAATCCACACTTAGCATCTCACTAGACGGTGCGAAGCATCTTCTTGACATACACCACATCGCCAACCTTGACCTCACCACTGGCATCAGGAACACCATTACAGCCCACGCAAGGTTTCATCTTCTGTGCCAGATCTATCCCTGTTCGGAATTTCATGAGCACCTTATAAGGCACCGCCTGGTCCCTCACACCCGAAACCGGATCGACATTCGGAAGCTGCGCATCAGAAGTAAAGAGTCCGTAAAAATGCAAAAACGGAAAGGAAAAAAAGACTATCGTCAGCAACTTGATCCGATAAGAAAGCAAAAAATGGAGGCAAATGTTTCAAGAGTCTCAGAGCAGGGACACGCGATGACGCGTTCGGCTGGTTTTTCGCCGGATGACGCAGCTGACCCAACACTCCAGGATCTTATGACGACAGACCGCGAAAACCACGCACCAGGCATCGAGCGCACTTGGACACCAGTGTGACTTTGGGCGCGTCCGCAGACCCGATCGAAATCTCTTCCCACATGTCCTCCGCAAAAGGCCCCCCACCACTGAACACAAGGTTTGGTCGAAACCTAGACCACCAAGGTGTCGGTGATTTGTCGCCGGATAAATCAATAAACGGGAGGAGAAAGAGCGTTACCTCTCGATGGGGATTCTTTTGTCTCTCCAATCATCGGAGATCCCTTGCGCTCCGATTCTTGTCTGAGTTTCTTTGTCAATGTCGCCCATGCTCTCTTCAGAGAGCACCAGGAGAGGGTACATGTCCTGAAACATGGAGTTGGCCTTGAGATCAGGGAAGAGCGTCGTCGTGTCAGCCACGCGCGGACGAGGGCCCTTGTAAAGCAAATGGACCGGCTTTCCGAAATATTTGGACAAAATGGAGGAAGGCGAGGTTGCAGACGAAGTAATCGACTGACATATATAGCCATCAATCGGAGCGTGGTCCTTCCACAGCATGATTTCTGGTATGCTAAATGTTGGCAATAGGTTAGAAGCTAGAAGCTTGTTCTCTCCCAATCTGCGTCATTAAACTCACATCTCCCAAGCGTCCAGAATCTCCTTCGTGGGTCGCAGAGGAACAGAGAACGGTTCGCATCCAGAATCTTCAGGGAAAGTGAGGGTCAAAAAACCCCCGAAGGAAGAAGACTCGTCCTTCTCGATCCGGGGAGTGATGAGGACCATCTATCAAGGGCTGCGATGGGAATCTCTGCGCACCGCAAGAGATCATGGGCCATACCTTTGGAAATTCTCGGGCAGTGATGATCGACACGGTCGTAGCATCCATGATGCTCCACAGTCGGTCATTCTGACCTATGCATTTCAGCTATATGCGCTGGTCAGGAGGGTGAGACGCACTTCAATGCCTGTAGGAGTGTATTTAGCGCTCTCTACCGATGTCCCCCGACAGCTCTGGGATGGAAGAAATTCAAGAGATGGCTCGACCGCATATATGCCCGCTTGAGAACCGCTCACCTTGATTGGATGAATCAAAATTTTGGACACGCGCACGTCTCCATCCTTTGGTTTCTCCGGAGCGCTAGCGGTCACAGTAAATTCCGCATTAGACATCGTACTGGGGTGAGTGCGCCTGCTGCGCTGATTAGGATAGAGATAGAGGAAAATTGGGACCAGGAGCGCGATGACCGAAGCCGCAGCCCATGTGACGCTGCTTCTTGAGCTCATGGCTTCGACGACTCTATCTTGTCGTGTAAACGTGCGAGAATCGATTTATGCGTGGGCTGACGGAGGCCTGAAATGGCAATGTGAAAGAATTGAGTTGGTTGGGCGTTCCGAGGACTTGAAAAGGGCGGTTTGGAAGAGTTTCGGTGTTTCAGTAAACATTCCTAGAACACATATAAAAGATTTATATGCACGTAGAGCTGAGTCATGTTTTTATTTTATTTTTTGATGAGCAACCAGAGTGACTCGGTGAGTCGTGTGAACTGCCGTAATCATCAATTGGAAGGATTGCGTCATGCAAAACGATATCGATAGCTAACAATGCACAGCGCTAGGGTTACAACGGAAAAAAAAATGCTAATCCTCCTTCCATGTTTATGCGTTACGTTCCGTCTAGCCCGATCACCCAGTTCGCATAATCAGGTGCACGCCGCTGTCCGTGCTGACGACGTCGCTCATCTGATCGACGCTCAATCCAAACGCCGCGTCCTCGAACGGCTTCTGCATCTGGCCGTGCGTGAACCAGCCCAAGTCGCCGCCGTGCTCGTGCGACGAACAGTCCGAGTGCTTCGTCGCGAGCTCCGCGAACTTGGTCGGCGAACCAGCGATCTCGGCTTGGTATCCCTTTAAGATCTGGATGGCCTCCTCTTTCGAACGCGTTATGTTGGCCTGAATGAACGATCAGATGCATGTCGAGGCAGCGGGGGTCTGGTGTCGACGGGTTGCTCACCTCCTTCCAACTCGACGGCCGCCTGCTGCCGCTGTGCTTCACCAAGAGGTGGCTAGCGCGGACGCGCTCCGGTGAATCGCTCAGATATTCCTTGGCGCCAGGAAGCGCGTTGATATCGTCCCTCGTCATGCCCTTTGGTGGATCCCAGCTAGATTCCTTGGTGGCAGTATTGAAAAAGTATGGCAACTTGCGAGAGTTGGACATCCGGACTTCCCATTCTGACTTTATTCAATCGCTTCAGACTCAACAAAGAGTGAGAGGCGGCGAATGCACGCACCATGTTTGCGGCAAGAGCCCTGGTGGCGAAGGACTTGGAGGAGACAGTGTCATTATCTGATCTAAAGATGATGTAAATCACGTGCAAATCCAGAGCGATCTAGACACCCAGACACAATTTTGGAAAAATCTCTTTGGACTGAAATTGAACGAGAGCAATGCGACCAATTTCCATCTAAATCACGTACCGTTATTGAAATGTCCTTGAGCGACCAGTTCCGAGGCTATAGACACCCATTTATGTTTGGCGTGCACTATTTCGGAGGGATAGGTGGTGCGTTGGCATATCTGATCCACAAACAAGTCAGAAATAACTTGTCCTGTCTGCAGACAACCCGAAAACCGTATGCACACATCCGTTGAGCCCACGCCGACACATTAAATGATGCGCGCCTCGCCATCGTCTTCTCCCGTGACCTAGCTTGCAGAGCTGGCCATGTGCCAACTTTCCGCCCAGTTGCGCAGACTGCCAAACTGGTGGACGAGGTTTCAGGATCACAGCACAAGAGAGCAGTGGTTTGAGGAGGCCTGTCAACGCGTTTGGAATGTCCGGACTGCTTCTGGAGTCATCGAGGTGACATTGTCGCCGAAGCAAGTACGATCAACTTTTTATTATCGAGATCTTCTGAAGAATTCACTCTTCTCTAATCTGCCATAAGGTAAATTATGTTTTGGACGAGTTATCGGGATATGCTGCTCTCAGGGACTCTTCCGGCTAGTAAGTGCCGCTTATCAATATCATGAAGAAAGTGAGTGAAACCTATTCTACTAGTCAGGTTTCATGTTTCGAGCGCATCTGGGAATCTCTGCAACTTTTAGAAGCTGCATCTATTGAGCAGCTGAACGAAAGCATATTTCGCCTTCGCAAGGAGATGTCTGTGCGAAGTGGGGACGGCGTCGGCGTCATTACTCTCCTGGTCGACCCGCACCTCTATTGTCTAGTATACGGCAAGACATTTATATCCTACCCAAAGACGGAACCACCCAGAGTCGGGTACGCCCCTTCCGGCGGTGACGTGTACACAATCTCCAGGAAGCACGCCTTTCTCCCGTCAGACGTATTCATCTCCCCTTCCGGCTCGACAAAATTCACATCATACATCAACAACCTCCATCCCTCTCGCAGCGCAGTGTATGAAGACCTGGAAGCACTCTTGACGGGCTTTGTGCCCCTGTTTGAAAGGTCCTTGACGGACCTGCACCGGAACAACCCGCTGGTGCAGCGTATTCCGGGGCCGTCCAAGTACACCGTGTGGGACGAACCTGATGAACCAGAGTTCTCAGACGACGACGAAGGTTGGGTGAATTACGAGCGAGAGCTGCGCCACTGGCTTATGCATCGTCCGATCCACCTCCCGGACGTGCCGAATACCGGCTATCCTGGTGGTCTGGAACACAGGAAGTATCATGTCAGTCTGCGCGACAGGACCGTTCAAGTCATCGTTTCCATCTCTGAGACAAGGCTGGTATGTTTGATGCGCAATCATCCGATATCGAGATAGACAGTAATCTGGGAACTCCAGCGACCTGGAGGGCCTAGTTTTCCAGGCACAGAGTGGCACGTAGAGGGCATGAGAAACGAACGCATCGTGGCATCTGGGATTTACTTTGCATCAATGGTTGGTAGCCAGAAATAGCTCGGCTTTCCGTTCGCCACTCTGATTCTTATCATCTCATCTTCATTCGGGTGCAGGACAACATCACGGAAACCGCGATTCAGTTCCGCATGGCCGTGACGTACCCACGCGGCTTCTGCGCAGGCGATGCAGGCGCGACGCGCCGCACCTGGGGTCTGGATGACGCCGACCCATGCCATCAATACGTCGGCTCGCGGCCGGTCCAAGCAGGACTGGGCATCGTGTTCCCGAACATCTACCAGCATTGCCAGACGCAGTTCCAGCTGGTCGACTCGTCGAAAGAAGGGCACCTTACTACAGTCTCGTTCTTCCTCATCGACCCGGACATCAAGCCGGCCGTCTCGACCTCCATGGTCGCGCCGCAGCAGAAGGAGTGGGTCCGCCACGTGCTATATGACGCCATGGACCCGCGGCTGCCCGTCGAGGTGGTCGACCATATCGTCGATATGGTTCCTGGCCTCATGGACGATGAGGAGGCAGAGAGGCACAAGAGGGAGCTGTTGACCGTTAGAGAGCGGTTCAGGGAGGCAAACAACAATTTCCACTTCTGCATCCCGTTTGATATATGGAGCGCCCCAGACTTTCCGCACTGATGTGCTTTCGCGAGGTGCATGTATGCTTATTCCATTGGCTATGTATCGTGGTGTAATATCACTGCTATCTCTCTTACACCCAATTCCTATGAGAGGGCCATCTTGGAGCCATCAGAGGCATCGATGACGAAAATATTTGGATGTCGTGCAATCTATCACTGCTTAATACCGATGGCAAAACGACGTATGAACTGAACACTTACAAACGATCGCACTCTCTTCCCATATATATACATTGGGAAAGAAGCGAGCCAGCAAAAGGCCTGACACCCGGCGAGTATGAGCAGGGTAACTTTGACACCGCGGTGCAGGACCATCCCGTTGGCAAAGAACGTAAACGCGTACAAGACCATATTCTTGCTGAAGTTGCTCAGCGCCAGCACATGCAGCGCGTCTGGACCATGTGTGTCTAGCAGATATGTTACTGCCGCAGCCCCAGATACGACCATGCTGAAGTTGGCGATCCTGGTGGTCGGAGAGGAAAAAGTTACACAATCGTTGTCTTTGTCAATAGAAGGCGGACAACTTGCATTATGCAT
This sequence comes from Macrocybe gigantea, assembly GCA_011319805.1. Lineage (NCBI taxonomy): Eukaryota > Fungi > Basidiomycota > Agaricomycetes > Agaricales > Callistosporiaceae > Macrocybe > Macrocybe gigantea. The sequence continues at coordinate 313,094 of SJRY01000120.1, forward strand.
GCCACTGCTCCGATCCACGGCATGTTATGCGTCGTGCCCACTGTTTCGATGTGAATGCGTGATGACCAGCATTCAGGAGCGGCGTATTACCTGCCCATCCGGCATATCCAAAGACCCCAAATAGCATTGTGGATATGAAGAAGATGCGGAACTCTGGCTCGTATATGCCCTTGTTCTGCTTTGCCAACCAAACTGTGCCCCAGTCTGTAAGCGGACCCGAAATGCACATAGCGATAATGATTCCGACGATGCCGCCCAGATTGGTGAGTCCCTGTCGACATCCATGAGAGTTGGATGCTGACAAGTCGATTGAAAAGAATTGTGCAGACGCACAATTTGGGAAGCATTGAAGTTGTATTCGAGCGTAAATATAGTTGAAGAGCATATTGGCATGAGACCTGAAGTTGTCAAGAAAGCTTGCAGCCAGTCGATATTTTGACCATGACGTACTGAGCCAGACCGTCTGCATTCCATGAACAAGAAATATGAACCATGTCTAGGGAACCCGGGGTTAGAAGGCAGAACGGTTCCATACAGCGACTTACGACGGGCGAGAGGAGGAAAGGGAACGGCCGCAAGAAGATCTTGAGAAAGTTTGTATCGCTGAATGACCCATTGTACAACCTGAGCTGGCTTATCCAGCTTGACTGTGAGGACTCCCTGACTTCAGAAACTGCGACGTCCGAAGAACCGGAGTCCTTTTCAAGACTTCGTTTCTCTTGAGAAGCGTTGACTCGTTCGGTTGATTTTCTAACCTCACGACCATAAGTTGTCTGGGAGGCGGGCTCAGCAAACTGCTTCGGAAATAGATATGAAAGTAAAAACCTCTGGAACGAAGAAAAATATTGCCACGACACAAAGTCCGAGGGGGATCGTCACAAACCAAAAGCCCATCTGCCACGATAAGTTCTGGATGACATAGCTATAGAGCAATGGGCCACTGAGAAGAGGTTATAACAGGCTCCCTGGTGATTAAGGTGAGTTTGACATACAGGGTGATCCCAGACATGATAGAGAAACTCCATATGACAGAGCGACTGCCTCGTTCATGGACACTAGGTATCTCAGAATTCGAACAGTGCATGAAGTGCAGGGGTGAGGGAGCTCACAAGAATATCTGCTCAATGGTCGAAGCCACTAGGCTGTGTCCCTTTTCAGTCACAGATTAATCAAATGAGAGAAGCATTTGGACCTTTGCAGGGCGGACATTCCAAATCCTTGGAAAGCACGAGATGCCCTTATTGATGCCATATTCGGGCTCAGCGCGCACCATATGCAGGATATAAACATCTTTCGGAGTTCGGTCAAGTGAAGGTGGAGTCAGGGGCAGGAAAGAGGGCGCACGAGAAAGACAGAACAAAAATACACAATACGATGGCCAAATTTGACAGCAAGAGCTCCTTGTAGCAACCTGATCGACAACTTAGTGAAGACTGGGCAAGAGCAACGAAGTTTCGGGCATACATAAAGCATCCGAGACCGAGCAAGATGGAACCGAAACTCGATGCAACATCATCCACGCTAACGCCGAACTGCTCTGAGAGAAGGACATATCCAGGACCAACCATAGGAGACAGCGCTCCATCGAGAGAAGCAGCAAAGGCTCTGCGACATAAGATGAGCTAGGGCGAGTTGCAAGAACATGTACGGACAGTGTCCAGAAGCAGGCTTCTTTCTTCCACCTCGGCCAATTGAGCCTGTTGGGATTTGGTAACGTTGTGGAAACGGCGAAAGTTAAATGGTTGGCACTAACGGATCCTTGGGATCATCGGAAGGTTGAGGTATCAAAACCACATGAGCATTTCTCCCCGTCCCTCGCTTCAGGCCATCGGCCTTGTCTATGACGACCTGCAATGGTCGTATACAAGTTCAGTGCTGTAGCATCTATATATTCGCAAAAAAGGTTGACCTGCCGTCCATGTACTATTCCCAAATCCGACAATAAAGCCGTGCCCGGAACATCTTCAAGGTGTTTATCCTCTAGAAGCAAAGAAGAATCAACCGTCAGATCACGAGTACAAAATACTATGGAAGAGCTCACCCAATATGCCAAGTCCCATAGTTGTATTCTTTCAGCTTCATAAACCGTTCTGCTTTATATAGCGGGACGGGGCAGGTGGTATCTTGTATGTCTTCATTAGCTCGTTCATTCTCACTCGCCCGATCAGACTATGCATCCTAATCCAGCAAGACTTGCGCTTGTGATCTCCCCTCGTGAGGCGTCAGAGCCCGTACCATGAGAACCGCGGCCCCCGAACCAATAACGTTTCGCTTGTCTAACATCACGTTAAACCATCTTTCAACAAGGTAATGCAGTCGCTTAGCAATAATCGGGGAGAGGCCACATAAATGATTGTATTTTTCCATAAGCGAGTAAACATCTAGTTCTAAAGATCCCAGCATGCGAGCGTGTAAGTCTTCCTCTGGAAGGCAAAAAAGAACATACGCACCACAGGCAGGGATGATGAGGCTATGAGTAAGGAATAGGTAAATTGAGAACAGTAACCAGAGAGAGAATATATCATATAAATCGCAAAGCAAAAAAAAGGGATATATTGCAATTCCATCCGCGCATTGATGCATCGAAGCGCTTCTACGAGTCTCCGTATCCAAGAGGATTCTTTGTCTGCCAGTTCCATAGATCTCTGCACATTGTCTCTAAATTTTGCGGAGCTGTGAATCCAAGTTCCTTTTCTGCAAGTGAGGGATCCGCCGTTAAATCCGGAACATCACCACGTCTGTTTCGCAAAGAAAAGGCCTCAGCATCGGAACTTCGTCAAGATGAATCACCGACCTTCGCCCAATAATTTCGTACTGATAGTCGAAGCCAGTAGCTTTTCGCATGGCATCAATGATCTGCAAAACACTCATGCCTCGTCCTTTGCCAAGATTGTACGCTTTGAATTGCACATCCGGTGTGCCATCGAATATCTTGGAATCGGAAGCCAGAGCGTTGAGGGCAAGCAGGTGGCCCGAAGCCAAATCCATGACGTGAAGATAATCACGAACGCACGTTCCGTCTCTGTACAGAATGTTTGTGAGATGCGCTACGCCGGATTGGAACAGAGCAACTCATACATAGTGGGGTAGTCGTTTCCAAAAACTTTCAAAGGGTCCCTTACGCGCCCCACAGCCATGTGAGCTAAGAGCGGTAGCAAGTTTCCAGGCTTTCCGAGTGGATCTTCGCCGATCTGGCCCGATGGGTGAGCACCAGCAGGACTAAAGCAAATCATCGTGTGAGCGATATGTAAGAGGGAAGTATGCACCGATCGCGTACTTGAAGTAACGCAATGAGATGGCCCGCCATCTTTTATCCGCTAGACATGAAAAGTTAGACAATCCTCGGCCGTGACAAGAGAGTCAAGATTGAGGACGCACAATGACATAGATCATCGATGATTGTCTCTGCCATCACTTTGGTCTTTCCATATGGGCTATCTGCCTGCAACCTGGTCGTCTCTGGAATTGGAATGATCGGTGGAGTGCCGTAAACTGTTGCGGAGGAAGAGTACACCATCCGAGTACACTCGAATTCGTCCATAATCTGCAGGAGCGATATCGTAGCAGCAACGTTGTTTTCATAGTACTTTAGGGGTATCTCTGTGGACTCTCCTACTGCTTTGTAGGCCTAAAAATAAATGATGAGATCGTTCGCTGTGGAATGACGAGCGCGAGTACCGCAATGTGGATCACACCCCATATGCCGCCCTTCCCGTACTTTTCAAACACAGCCCTGATCTGGCTAGCATCCGTCAAGTCGCATCTGTGGGAATCGATGACCGTGCTCTCTATCTCTAGGTCCGTCGCGTTCGGTGGCAGTTCACCTCTTGACAGATGTGACACTCGGTTTAGCGCGGCTGCACGCGAATTGTGGTAGTTGTCGACTGAAATGACCTTGTACAGCCGCGTCTTCTGAAGGGTGTAGATAACGTGTGATCCTAAGATGGGACGCAATTGAACGACGAGACGGAGGAAAGACAGTGAGTCTGAGAGCTAACCAATGTACCCTGCTCCTCCGGTGACGAGGACTTTCTATAACGGTCGGTCAGCGGCAAAATGAGTCGTACGATGGCCACGTCAGCCGACCTTGAGCGTTCGTTCAGACATGAGGGGAGAGCGACGAGGGGATCCCGGTCAGGAGAATCTATCAGATCGCAGCAAATCCGCGCCGCGACGTGAAATGGAAGAGGTTTATCTGATCACTCGTCGTATTTCTTTTTGTTCAGTTATATATAATTTCAGGGTCCTTTTCCAACCGAGTTCTATCCGTCGTGGCTAGTGTGGTCCGTCGACCGCGACAGGATAAAAGATATGGCGAATTATATGGCTATAAGTATTCTACAATCAATTCTCTTCCATTTTCACATCCCCCTCATTATCTGTCTTCACTGTCGTCTCTGGTGATGCTTGGCTATCCTCCGTTCTTGCTAGCGTATTATTCTGCTCCTCCATTGGTGCGGCTATTGCGGGCCCATCCTCGATCTTTTGCGTCTTTTCCTTCTCTTGCTTCTCTTTCTCAATCTCCTTCCCCAGAACTTCAATATCTCCCGTCCCGATCTTTCCGAAGTGCTGTAGGTACTGATCACGCGCCGTGCGCAAGGCCAGCCATGCCCACCGTGTCTTATTCTGCGAAGAAACAGCGTCAGCTTGGCCACATGTTACGGTGCAGATAACGATATGATCACCTCCTCGAACTTGAGAATTTGGTCATCAACAAGCGGAACAGGCGGTTCGCTCGGGGCCGGTGCGGCTGACAGAGCCGGAGTGGGTGATGGGGCAGACACCGGCAACGCAGGAGGTAGAGTGGGAGTGCTTGAAGCAGGTGGGGCTTTCACAGCTTCTTGTGTTGGTGGGGGTGGTTTTATCGAGGCAGTTCCCGGCTTCGCCGGAAGAGAGGGGTGGAGAGGAGCCGCGACAGGTGGCGAAGGCCCAGTTGGAGGCGCAGGTTCCTGCATCTTGACATCGCCAGAAACCACCTCTTTCTCGGCAGCAGCTTGAGCTTCCGCAACAGCTTTGGCTTTTGCTTGCGCAATCCTTTCCGCCGTTCGGGCCAAGGTTTTCTTGCGGAGGTCTATTCTCATATCTTCCTGTTTGACCTTCTTGACAAAGTCTTTAACATCTCCGGGCCTGATTCAATGTCAGCGGAACGCGATCCAGGACGAAATCAATGATTAACGAACTGGAATGGCTGCTGCAGGTCTTCCAAACCTCTACATCCCATCTCCCAGATCTCCGTCAATGGCTGCGAACCCAATTTCCACTCCCATTCTTCGGGCGTCTCCCTCATCTTCTGCCGAATCTTCTGAGTCGCCTGAAGCAAGCCAACCCGTTTTCCGTCCACTTCAGCCCACCAAGGTTCTTTGTCGAAAGGCGCGCATAACTCATTCTTCCATTTGATCCAGTTTTTCTCCCTCTCCAAGATAATGACCGCCGTTTCTGCGAAGGCCCTCCCATTTGGTGTCGTTTGCCGTAGTTCTTCCATCGCTTTGTTAATGGTTTCTTGCACCCATTGAGCATCGGCTACTTCTAGAGTGAAATCCATCTGTAACGAGCGATTGCGGGATGTGCACCAGCTCGCTTTCGCTGTTTTGGTGAATGTTAGGAGATGGTTGAGTAATACCAGCAGCTGGAAGAGAAATTGGCGACGGAAATGAGTATCAGCGACCTACGAGTCGATCATTATATTAGTATTGTACTATTATTATTGCCCTTTGGAAATGCTGACCTCGAGATCGAGTAGATCCGGACTGGTGAGGAATTTTGCAAAGAAATATTCCGTGATATTCACGTCTTCTGCATCGGGCTCTCGTTTCCGCTTCAGCGACCCAGGGCCTGAGACTGCTCGACTACCCATCATGGCCCGTTCCTTCGCGGTTGCTTCCTTGATGACGGGGAGGACTTTATTGACCGCCTCCTTGAATTCATTAAACGCGTTGGGGCTGATGAATACGGTTGGTTTGGAGAAAGGGAGTTGAAGAGACCAAAAAACCGAGTAGAATTCTATGTACATCAATGAAAAAGGGAGAACAAATAGAATGACATCGGAAACATACCCTCTTTCTTCTCAGCTTTGGAATCGACAGGCCTCCCCTCCTTTGAATCAACTAGCATGGCGTCATCGTCCCGCGGTGGTTGCACACCCTTCGATTCTTCAGGCTTTGCCTCCGTCTTCTTATCCAATTTGACGCCTTCCCATGTCGGCCCATATTCACCCCGCAGATTCACACCACTTCTCTCTCCAAGCGGAAACACGCCACTCAGAAAAGTGAGGATTCGGCCGCAAAACATCGTCGTCGAACCGGTTTTGGACAACCGACGAAGGAGGTCGTTTAGGGTACGCAAAAGGATGAGCGCCTTGCCTTTCTGGGGAACCATACCTTCCGTGAGTCTTGGGGCACGAGCCTCAATCCAGGAGAAGATATAAGAACAAGACGAGATTGTATGTGTTTCTAGAATGTCTTGTAGAACAATAAAAGGAAACGTCTGCTCGCAGGCATCTGATAAAGCGGTTCGGTGATGTTTTGAATACGAAGCAGCCAGGCGACTTACCATGTTCTGTGAATGTGAGTATCACGTCCAGCTTGATCCGAAGTTTGTCGTAGTACGAAGAATCATTATCTATGAGTGCTTTCCCCTCAGTTATCTGCGAGCGCGGTATTAGTGGCATGTCCGAGAGAACTGCATACAACCTACAGCCAAGATAAAAATATCGTTCTTCAGCAAGTACTCCCACTGGCTTTTACAGTGTTCGGATTTCGAAACGTCATTCGCCTTTAACAGTGTCTCTTCTACCAGTTCATTGAGCTTCTTTTGCTCGACGGGTTGCGGCGGCAAGGACTTGAGCAGCTCATTGAAGAACGGTCGAAGTGCAGCTGTCGACATGAGATGGGTGTTGCCACAGATGAATAAATGTGCCAAACAAACAAACTGGGGTTTTGTACTTCAGTCATCATGGCCGCCAGAGCCGAGTCCACAATCTCCACACAATCAGCAGCCATAGAGGCAGAAACCACTCTTCTTGCATCCATTTTGGCCGAAGGAACTATAGAAGATGAGGAAGGAGACATTGCCGAGCTGTTGCAAGTCCTGGACACCGTAGACAGCGTCGCAGAGGGTGTCGAAATGAAACTCGATTATCTTCTGGACAAATTAGACAGTCTACTGGCTGTTCTAGACCCACCAACTTCCGAATCAAATATCAAGGACGAACCTCCTTCAGACGAAAGAAAGTCGTCGGAATCCGTGACGACGCGGACTTCCGAGGTCGGTTCTCCTAACCGCAAAACTCATATTGTAGTCTGAATATTCACTCCAGGACACACCGTCTTAAACGTTCGCCGAATTCGGGCGACTGATCATTCGCATGACATGATGGACGATGAGGGATATATCGAGCCCTGGCTTCCCCGCTACGTCGGGGCGTCGTTCCAGGGGATTGTGGCGACTTTCTCTGTTGACTACACCTGCCTGTGATTGCTTTTCTCAGTCACCGTCGACATTCGCCTCCTCATCACAGTATGTTCAACTTTTGTTTCGCACCATATCTTGCGTTGGCTTTGACGGGGTGTTGAATAAGTAGGACTATTGTCTTCTGAGCTAATGTGCTTCGCGAATTCATGAGTAACATCGGTTTTTTGTCGATCTGGATATGATTTATTGTATGCACACTAAATCGCTTGGAGACTAATAAACGTCATAAATTATTTCGGTCGAGTCCCTCCATTATAATAAAGACTGCAGTGTCAACTAAGAAAGCAGAAGCGACATAACGATACAGTGAAAGACAGCAGAAAGGACAGCACGACAACGATTCAATGTAACAATGTCCGTAGCGAGTAGGATAGAGGGAAAGATAGCAAGTTAAGACGGCAATGTCCGAGAAAGGGAAAGAACCCGCAGATTTTGTTTGGGAACCCAACCAAAGACCATGTCCATGTTGAAAAGTTTTAGGGCATCTCATAGGCATCGACCATGGTGACGTCCAGTTCCGGATCGTACATCTCAGGTTCGAACGAACGCTCCAGGTAGCCCTGCAGCATCTTCCACTCGTGAAACCTATCATCTGGATTCAACCCATAGGCATAATCAACGATCTGGATGTGATCGTCGTTCGCAGCAGAGATGCACACCCTGCCGATACTCTCATCCCAAGCAATTGCGGCCAGGCCCTTCGCGTCACCGCCAGGCGTCTTGAGTAGGTTCGGTAGGTCGTCTAGCCAGGCCAGGCGCGCCACTCTCTGGCGATCCTGCGGAATGGTGAAGCGCGGCTTGCGCATAATGAGGTCCACGTTGTCCGGCAACATAGGTGGGAGCTGTTCAGGCCGGTGATTTTCCTGGTTGATGTACCTCGCGAACCCGACGACAAGCGGCGCGTCGGAGCGATCTGACTTTTCGGTCATGTACAAAAGACTGCGGCATGCGCCAGGCAGGACGTGCACCATGTTCGGTTCGCTCTTGTGGCGTATTTGCCGCATGACGTGTCTCAGATTGAACTTGTAGAGCGTGTAGCCGTGCGGCCGTGCGCGCGTTGGCGCGATGTCTATCGCATGAGGCCAGACAAGATCATGCACCATCTCCGCGGGTTCCGACGCGCAGGCGTAGATGGATATCGGTATTGGGGTGTCGAGAAACGCGCGCTCATCTGTCTCAGTGGGGATACCGTGGTCAGTGATGTGGAAAGCGTGACAGGTGCGGTGGTGGATCGAGTAGCACTCCATGTAGTTCATAATGTAGGAGCCGCCGTCTACGATACGTGGGACTTCATAGAATTCGACGAAGTTCAGGTCCTGTTGGTCCGGCTGAGTACGGATGGTCCGAATGACAATCATGGCCCGTTGGCCTGGCAGCATTCGGTGTGTTCTGATGCTGTATTTCTGCAAGTGGGTGAAGAATCAGACAACTGCTGATTGATAACTAAATGATCAAGTTCATACCGCTGTTCCATGGTTAGCATGTTTGTTGAGCGTCATCCTGGTTTGAATCTGCGCGGTAAGGTCGATCATGGTGATATAGTCCGGTTGCTGCACGATCGTCAAGTGAGGCATCCCATTGAGCTCATAGAACGTCAATTCTGGGACATTCACGGAACATTCCATCCTAATAGGCATGTAAAAAGGGTCGCCGAAGCTATCTATCTGAATGAGTTTTTCCAAGTAACGTTCTGACCACAGGTCGAGGTCGGGATGAACAAGGTGTTCGATCAGGGCCAGCTTGATGTGCAGACAGACGATCTGATATCTGAAACGCACTTCGGAGTCGATGTCGGTTTTGAACCCGAAGAAAGATGGGTCAGTGCTGTCCTCATAGATTCAGCAAAAGGTTCCTTCAGTTTGGGAAAACGGCAGCACGTACTTCGTCACAGCACCGTCTTGAAACGTCCTTCGAATATACGCGATCATGATCCCGTCCACTCCCTTAAACTTCATATACTTTGCCTGCAACCCGAATGCCTTTGTCACAGTCTTCGCTGTGGCCAGCGGTAAGGCCCCGTTTGGATGATCCAACGCATAAAGCATGATTCGATGCTGCGTTTCACAGAAATCGGACGTCGACGCCACGAGGAACTTGCCCCCAGGCAGAAGTTTGAGGTCGAAAATCTTTTGGCGAGTCCCAGGTATCGTCGTACTGACGACAAGGGTACCGTATCTGTGGCGCCAGTTGTCATCGAGGGAGATGGCACGCGTTACGATCCTTTCTGGCTCGAAATCATTTGCGCGGAGGGTGTACTGATATGTCGAAGGGAGAGGCGGGAGAGGAATATTAAGGCATTTTAGAAAGCGCTTCCATATTACGGGTTCATGAGTCAGGAAGTAAAATCGTTTGCAAGTCTGCGAGAAGAATACTCAGAGCCTTAAACTCAAGGAAGAATTGGAAAACATACTCGTCTCAGGCATAGGATGTCTTCAACCGTCAAGTAAATGAAAATTTTGTCAATGAGAACATCAAAAGGAATCATGAGAATGAAAGGGTTCGTTTCTGATTGGAAAAGCTCAACAATGAAATTGGGGACGAAGCGGGCCAACGACAACGACATGAGGAGAGACCGGCTCTAAGAAAGAAGAAAATCAAGGAAGAGATTAAGAGAAAGGTGGTGCAATCGCTTGAAGACAGCATCGAGTATTGAGCCGGCACGTTATATGCAGAACGTGAGATGAAAAGGCCTTGTATTTTCGCGAAGGGCAAGAACAAGGACAAGTTCATTCAACACCTTCCTATTTTAGATTCTTTCATATCGTCTTGTTTTCAAGTTGCTCATGTTCAATGATTCTCTGAAGACAACAGGAATACTATCTACTCTCCTGTATTTGAAGGAACCGACACAGTGATGGCAAATCATTACTTCGGTAATTGCATGTCGCGATCACAGTCGAACCTCCCGTCTTGCACCATACCCCAAGAGAAGGTCCTCGGCTCTTTTCCTTCGTTCCTGATTGTACCATCCCGATACATCATCGACCCGATACAAAGCTGTACAACACCGTTCGCCACCCTCCAAAAAGACACAGTCATTCAGCGCATTAATGTCTGCTCCTTCAGCGACCAACAAATCGAGCAATTCTTCATTGCCCGAAAGAGCGGCCTCCGCAATGGCGCTGAATTGCCATGAATCCTCAGCGGGAACGTTGATCTTCGCGCCACGAGATAAAAGCAGTTGCACAAGCGATAGGCTCCCCCTCCTCACTGCGGCGGCAAGTGGCGTGCCGTCTTTGGCGGCAAGACAAGGCTCGGCTCCTCGGTCCAGTAGGTATCGGACCATCGGCTGATTGTTCTTGATGATGGCAGTCAGCAGTACTGTGCTGTTACGTTCCCGGGCATTAACGTCAGCGCCGTGTTCGATGAGGAGACGGGCGATGTTATCGCACGACTCCTCAATAGCCATCTGTAATGCAGATGGGGCCCATCTCGAGATCCGCGATACGCTAGCACCATGTTCAACGAGAGTGTTGATAATGGAAAGGTGCCCATTCAGTATAGCGGCCTGAAGTGGGGACTCGTAGATTCCATCGTAAGAAGCGTTTGCATCCGCTCCACGTTCAATACACAATTGAACGGCTGTTTCCAGACCGGAGGCGGCGAAACAACACAGAAGCGAGTCCAGCTCCACATATCGGCCGTCGCATTTGGTGAGGCTATGTAGGTGGAAAACATCCCTGGCATAGAAAAATGACGGGACGGACAAGCGTCCTCCATCGCTGGTAAGAAACTCGGCCGTTCTCGTTTCCAACTCGATTCGTTTTTCTCCCTTGACGAGTTTGAGGTGATCCGTCCAGAACAGACCGGCATAATCCAGGAGAGGGTGTTTACGCCGGTTGCTTTGCCATACCATAAACCCATGTCTCGCCCAGTCGTCGAGGCCCTCATTTGAGGCTAGACTCTCGATGGACAGATACGTCAGACACAAGTCTGCTATGCAATCAATGCATTCCCCCAAATTAAGAGCAAAAGGTGTTTCGTCCTGTGCCCTGGATGATACCAGGTATTCCTTCACAGAATAGTGCGAGAGTCGAACGTATCCTTTATATGCCTTCTCGTTGTCGCCGATGACTGTGACGAGCGTGCCACAGATAGACAAGATTTCTTTTGGATCTGGGAATCGTTCATCTGCGTCAATGGTACACAGTCCAGGTTTTAATATCACAGCCTCCGCCAGCTCCTCGACTGTCAGGGGTCTGCGGGAAAATGCGAGCCACATTAACGCATTCTTTGCGAATGGGGCGTCGTAGTCTGGAATGGAGGAGAGAATTCGGCGGTACGTTTCGTCGAGGGTGGGAGGTAAGGCTTGTAGAATCCTTCTGACTCCATTCGCGTTTCTACAGCATTTCAGCATCTCCAGCTGGCATTCGACCCAACGGAACCTAGAAACGTTTCTTCAGTTGACAACGCAAGTGTCCAGCGGCGTATATCACTTACATTCCGTGGGATTTACTTGTGAGTGCCATCTCAATGTCCACCAATACCGATACGTTCCATTTCCTGAAGCTGGGATCATGCCGAAGGTGCTGAGAGACGAAGGTGTGGATGTCGCTATCGACGACGCCCCCATCCATTCCCATCTCCGTGACTTGCAATGAGTCAAAAGCATCCTGAATATAGGTCTCGCGGCGACTGGTCACGATCACGTTCAGGTTCGGATGCATAGTACCGTTCGCTAGGTGGCATACAGTTTCGAGGAGTGGTGATCGTTCGCGGCTTGAGACTTCGTCAAGGGCATCAACTACCAAATATACGCATTCAAAATGGCCGAGCAATATCTCAAGAACCTCGAGGACAGTCCCGATTGGTGGCTTGGCAGGCTTGTTTTTAAACATGGCGTACACCTGCCTCGGAACGGTCGCCAATTTCTGCAAGAGTTGCGCAGCGATGGTAGCTAGCATGCCCCGCACATTCTGCTTTCTCCGGTCCGTAAAAGTGAAGAAAAAGAATACGACGCCGATTGAAGAATGAGATTTCATTTCCTCTGTCAATGATTTGATGATCGTAGCTCTATTCATCGTTAGACGTATAACACCAAGTAGGATAAGACTAAAACACGATAAACTACGACTCACGCAAGAACAGTTTTTCCGGCTCCCGCTGTTTGCACATCACGGTAAAGTGGGCGTTGAACGCTAATGATGGGGACCTACGAATTCCGTGTAGCCACAGAATGCTCCCATGGCCGTCCTTCCATCTCAGATAATCATCCCCATGAAGAAGCCATCTTCCTGTGCCGCTGTGACATTTATTTCTTGCGGCATCATAATCCTGCTCGGCATTGACAGGCTCGAGCCATGCCTGTATCTCTCGACGCAGGCGTTCTAAAAGACGGTGAGAACAAATAATGCGAAATGCAAGGACTATGTGCCTTCTTCTCGGCTACGTAGTAGATATGTGTTCTGTCTGGTCTGCAACGATATATCGCTGCGGCAGAGAAGACAGAAAAAATTGTCAAAGCAGATACGCCCAGCATAACGAAGGACAGCTCACATTCCGTCAATAATCAATCCGATGGCGATAGACGACTTTTTCGCCTCAACGAGTTCTACCAACTTGATCATTTCCTTTTCTGTCAAAGGCCATCGTAGGCGACTCTTTGCCATCTGGAAAATTGAAAGCGTCTGTTCGAGTTTTCGGGCAAACGAGTTGAGTAGACTATCGCAGTCCTGGAGCCAGCCAAGCCATTCATGAACATGTGAGGAGGAAGTGGAGAAATGTGTGGCATGTTCTTCAACAAGGCTCTGCAGAGCTCTGAGTAGCTTTTCCAGTTCGTGCAGCTTATCGTGAAGCGTAGAAACTGCTTGTTGCGTCGCTGCTCCCCCTGACCAGAATCGGTATGCCGATGATGCTACACACGAGGATATCTGTAGCACCGCGGCAATGCTAGCACTGATAGAGAGCGGATCCATGGTGGTTGGAAAGTAGCAGGTGCCGTCCTACATCTTCCACACCAAATGCTGTAGAGTGACATGGCGATGGCGCTGGAATATGCGTTCCGAAAAGACATTTCTCTGACATTGACAGCGGCAGCTGAGTAAAGAGGAAGATAGCAGGGTCGGGCATGTGTTGTGGAACACAGGATATCCGTTTTGAGATCAAATTGCTGTATTGCGGACAGGGGTGCAGTGATTCATCAGGTGACCCAATTCTCATAAGTTACCGCGTCCGACGAATTGAATGCTAAAAATGGACTCTGATAGGCTTCCGGAGAGCGGCCACAGGAGCAATGCGGACCTCATAGTTAACAATGTGAAGACAATGTCGTCTTGTGCAGACTTAAACGCAACAACAAGGACCGGTTCGGTTCGGGTCTCTCTTTTTGGAGTACGACTGAAGATGGGCCTTATTCTCTTCTTCTCGGAAACCGTACAAAGTCGCCCTTCTTTCTCCTTCTGAAGCACGAGCACATGAAACAAGTTGTTTGCGCATCAACGTAGCGCTCTCGGAGTCCATGTATCCAGGTGAAAATAAAGTTCGCGCCGTCCTTGTACTTACTCCAGATCCTCCGATTTCGTTTGATGTAGACTCGTTTGGACTCAAAAATTATTCGGGGAAATGCCGATGTCCGGGCGGTCATATTAGCGACATCGGGAGTTTGTCGTTTTGGAAGAGTATTGACTAATGCTTAGCTATTATGAGCGCTTGTTGTTCCCTCTCTTTGCCTTGCGTTAGATTAAAAAGAAAATTGAAACATTGGGCTAAGAACGAGGCTTGGAAAATGCTGCATATTGTACACACACCCAGTCTTCGGCATGTGTCAAAATGCGCTCGAAACCTAATCAAAATTACCTCCAACACGGGTTGCAGATTCTCCTTCGCCCATACCGTTGAACGACCGCGTTCACACAAATAGCTTGGCTTGTTTCTTGCTCTTTCCGGCGTTCGCACTCACCTGGAAATTTGAAACAAGTTCAGTAGTGAAGAAAGTGAGTCGTCAAGGAAGTGGATACTGTATTATTTTTATGCCCGAAACACGCGTAAATCTTGAGTTGGGTAATATATGTAACTCGTTAGAAGGTTTAAGCGTTTTTACTGCAGAAGTTGATGTCATTTATATGCATGATTGTTGATTCCGACGAGTATGAGCGGGGCTCAAAAGCATAGGGATGCGCAGTGGTTAATGTTTCAGCAAACCTACAGGGACGGACATACCGGATGTCTCGAACACATGGCGGTTTATCAAATTCTCGAGGAGACTTCTAATCTGAGAAACTGCAAGCAGCAGTCGAGAGACACGCGTACATGCAATGAGATTGGCCAATTATACAAGTCCTAGAGATCACAATGTACAATACAAAGGAGTAATAAGTTAAAGTGGTCATACATTGACAGTGACCACCTGGTATCGAAAACAGTCATTCGAACCCCCTTCACGCCTTTCCGTATAACGCCACAGTGTCTTCATAAGGCCCCTTGACTGTGACACGCACTTGGGGAGCAACTGTATTCGCAGTGCTGGCCGAGCGGAAGTGGCTACTACTGCCGTGGCTGCTGCTACCATGACTGCTAACTGATAGAGGGATCGCTCCGTTCTGCCGTCTTTTGTCGAAGAGCTTGAGATTGAGGAACACGCGCGTACCCATGGTGACAGTTATTAATGTGGAAAAGGGAACAGCAGTGGGTTTGAGCATCGTGTGTTGCGGTCCAAGTGCTTGAATGCTGAGCACGGTAATATTCGTCACGGCGGTGAGAGCAAAGTAGAGGAGGTTGTCTCTGAATATTTGCTTCCCGACTTGCGATTTCGAGGCGAGATTGCCGCTGAGCTTCGCTAACGTGAACACGAGGACGACTGTGTCAAATGCGACAGAGGATGCATAGCTGATTGGCGCCCATGACACGATAGGTTGCATCTGACAGTTAGAGCCGAAAGGGGTGTGTGGCCCTGTGATAGCTTTGTACTGCGAAGCGACAGCTATCTGGATGGTGGGAGTACACCTCAGTGGAAAATTAATACAAAAAGCTTAGGCGTACTGACCCAACAACCAGCATAACCAGGAACATGAACGACATAGCTGCTTGGACGAGCTTTACACCGTTCCAGATGGCAAAGACTCTGTAACAGAAGATGGCGCCAGAAGAGGCTACCACGAGTACAGCGCCAACTTGACTTGTAACGACGGCTGCCTGGCAATGCTTGCTTTGAACAGAAGTAAAGAACAACGCTGGTAGGGTCGCCAAGATCCCTGAATATCGAAGGACAATAAAGCTAGGTACACGCGGTCAGCACGATAAACGCTTTCGATTTATATCAGTGCTATTCACAAGTATGTCGGAGGTGTGCTCCAGAGATGCTTTTCTTTTGCTCGATAAAGAGAGATCTCGCTGGGAAGTTGGACGAAGCTTTAGAAAGCTAGTCAGCGAGAACGGTAGACAGGTCGATAACGCATAGACATACTAATCCCAGAGCACGACTCCGAAAGCGACTGCCACGCAGATCGCTATGGTCACTGAACGGAATGGTTTCGTCTAAGGTACACAAAATTAGGCTGCGAATTACACACACCTAACTGTCCCTGGAGCGTCTGGAACTGCTCGAGAGTCATGCCCGGCGGTAACGGGATTTGCGCCATGCTGGGAGCTGGGGAAGGGACAGTAGACGACATCTTCGAGCTCTCTCAACGGAAGGACAAGAGGAAAAAAGAGTGAAGAGAGAACGAAAGGGAAAGGGAGGGGAAAGGTGCCTTTTCATGGTGGACCAGCTCCAGTTTTGAAGGGTTCAGCTTCGTCGGTTTCCGGTTTCTCTGACACACCATTGACACTCCTTCATACGAGAAGATCATGCCGTCAGATGCGTTTGATCACGATGATTTACGGGGTTATTACAAAGGCCTCCAGGGCCGCATGGCGGTGATGAATACCTGTTTTAGGCCTCTTTGATCTAGTCGAACCCGGATGAACAAGTCAGATAAGAAATAAGTTCCCCACGAGCATTTACTATGAGATCTTGATGAAGGTGCGATGGCTATGCGGTCCGATGCAGAACGTTAGCATCTTCTGACCGATTTTAAGAGGTGGTCTGAATATACTCTTAGGCAAGCAGACCCGGGATTCAACTGCACTAGCAATGTTCGTTGATAACTGAATCATCAGCAGAGGACCGTTGACAATTCGACAAGCCACTAGGTGGGTCATTATAAATGGAGTGAGTTGGTGAAAAACGGTTGAATGGATAAGCGTCCATCGCATTCATGATTGTTTCAATTCAATCGGTGATGCTGATCCAAAACGGACCTTCCACGATCTCAAATGAGAATGTGACTCGGACGAATGGCTGAGGAAATACGTATAATCACGGGCGATCAAGCACGTAATGCTACAATGACCTACGCAGAGCTTGAAGCGAAGACATTCCGGGTGCGTCACTTCGCCTATCGTGGGCATGATGCGTATGGGCTCTAATGGGGAAAACATAAAAGCGGATCCCAGATAACGTGCAGCTGAGCCTGAGAGAGCGATCTGCTCATTGTCTGGTATCAAGGAGTTCGATGAAAGTTACCGTCCGACGGAGGTGCAAACGTGCGGATGTACAGATCAAAATGTGCCATATTGGGAGGTCCAATTCAGCGCAAACGATCCGTATCGATTGATACGCTCGGCCGCAAAAGACCTCTAGCGTCAATGCCTTCCCGCAAAGGCTCTCATGGGAGGCTTCGATACCTTGCGCAGAGTCGGCAAATCCAGCAGGTTGGAGCCGCTTACAATCAGAAGGCTTTGTTTTATACTGACCTTACTGATATAAATCTAATAGCAGCATGGAAATGCATCCAGCGAATTGACACCTGTCCGGTCTTTAACCGTTCATGGCAACAGAATGTGAAACTATAGGAAGCATTCAAGGTGATGTTGATATGATCTAGTCACCGTTGTCGTCGACGATCATGACATCTATCTAGTACGAATGATATAAAGTAGACACCGCTTAAGAAAGCACTCCTCCATCGAGTTAACGTTCCGCATCAAATCTTTGCAGCAGTGGCGTATGCTTTTGCCATGCCACAGCCATATGGCCACCAAGATGGACAGGCGGCAGCGGCGGAAGAAAGAAGACGAGACTGGTACCACCCAATGCCCGCATCAGCTGACAAGGACCAGTGAACACTCAACGGGGCGCTGAAGCATGAGGTATTATTAGATGATCCGCCAATTCAATCTAGTATGTGGGGACAGCCTCGAGGATGGAGTCCACAGCCCGCATATGATGAACACCCTGCACGATAAACCCACTTTGCTCAATCAAGGCGATCATGTGCGCCTCCGTTCGCGTTATGCCGTTATTGAGCGCCAGGAGCTGCATACTTGTGGTATGCACAAACCGCGGGCTGGCATCGCGGAGAAGCATTTCGCAGACGACCAATTTCTGCGCAGGGGAACAGTCAGGCGCAGCAATCATGGCTGCACGGACATTGCGCAATATGGTGATGACTTGTTCGTCCGTCCAGTCGTGAAGAACGTGCCTAATGAGATAAGTCGGCTGACCGCGCGGTAAACCAGTATCGTCCAGCGACGCCGCCATGAAATTTCCGGAAATGAACGATACCCTTGAGGAAGCTTGCGGAGGTTGCGCGTTCCAAGCCTGTCACATCGGAACAGAGTAATCATGAGGCGTTATACGTAAAGATACTCATGCTGCTTGCCTTTTTCGCATTCTCGATTGTACCTGGAATGTCAAAAATTGTGAAAAGCAGGGACGCATTCTGCTCGTCTTTCAACAGCATCATTTCCAGAGATCCGATCCCTCCACCGACGTCGACAACTGGCGACAGGAGCTTGTTCCAGGAATAATCTAAACGTCAAACGCGTCAGGGTTTAGATGCAAGAAGCGGCGAGCGACCGATGAAGGCGCTAGCTTACCATTTGCAACGTTTCCATTGGCCGTGCGATGCAGCTGCTGCATAGCCTTCCCCAATCGTTGGGCGCGCCATGGCTGATCGGACATCCATTCAAAGACGGGCTTTTCAAACCCATACGCAAGATTCACGGCCGGAGGGCTTGGCTTTCCGCCTGTCGCAGGAGTCTTGGCTGCTTCAACCAAGTGGGAAGTCGCTCTGAACCCTTCGTCACATCTGCAGGTTGATAGAAATGATAGAAATCAGAAGCGTGAGTTCTGCTGCGCAAGAAAATATATTATACTGAGGGCCTACATGAAGCCGATGGCATCTTTAACGCTTTCTGAGTGTCCCTTTCTCAAGATCTCCGACATCGCATTGTTTGTGTAGACCTGTGAACCGAAACCCCCGATCTCTTCAAAGTATCCGTGCTTCAGCAAGCAATTCATGGCAATGCCTGTTCACACGGGAACGTTAGGTTCACTGCATCATCACACTGTGAAAGTCATTACCGATGAACTTTGGATCAGCCCCTGTTCTCTCACTCAATTCGAGAATCGAAGCCTTGCTATCGCCAATGGCATCAGCGATGTTCAAAGAATTGATGAAACCTAATGCAGAACTCTCTTGACATGATTCTGTTCGTGTAATGTCGATTAGTGACCCTGGTTAGGAAGCAGCAATCCCACCTGCAAGTAGAATCGTATATTCTGGAGTTCCTAAGACTGATCTCACGAGCTGGGAACACAAATCTTGGATGAGGAATTTGGCTTCGTACAGTTCGAGGGCGTCTGTGGGTCGGGAAGTTTCCCCTGGGGAAAAGTAGGAGGCGAGATGGGATATTCTCGCTGCGATGGCGCTTGGGGTCTGAGACGACATTTTAGGTAGGGCCAAAGAAGTTCGGATACATGTCCAGATTCTCGTTGTGGCAATATCTATAGACAGGGCCGAAACGCAAACGAGCTATCAATACTTAATTGGATGATGCGCTGTGGGGCACAAGGTCCTCAATCGTTGATGATCTACAAATCATCATAGGCACAAAGGAGTTGATCATCATGTTCGCATCAAAAGAGTATGCTCGCTAACTTACTCAGACACTGACTGCGGCTCGATGGTTTTGGCTGTCGGTGGGTATCTATCCTGCTGACAAGATGTACGCAAAACACCATCAAGGCAAAGCCCAGTTACTGAAGCAAATTAAACGTCGAAGGCGCTCAAAAGTGTTCGGGAATTGGATAAGACTACGTATATACAGCTGAGGGTGTCTACAATGGAAAAGAAGACAGACGAGTAGGAAATGAAGGAAAAAGCGCCAATCTCAAGACATGGCATATGGCGAGTACTTCCAGTACCTGTGCGGAAGTGTGAGACGCAAACTGATAAGATAGAAGCTGGGGACACCCACCCAGAATACCGCTTCGCTAGAATGTACGGAATAACTATCTTGCGAAGCAGCCACGGCATGGGGGGCCATATGTCCTTGTATTCCTTGGGCGTGTGGCTGAGGAGAGCTGTCAGCGTGCAAGAAAAAGGGGAGGAGTGGTGTCAAGGCAAGACAAACCTTCGCATATAAGGCACTAACAAGAAAGGATCACCATGTGACTTGGCATATTTCTCCAGCCTGGCGATCATGGCAACAACATCATGTTCGGCGAACTGGGCTTCCTTCAATTTGTCAGATGCGATGTGTGCAACTTCTTCGTCCAGATGCGAGTACTGCATGGATATTTGGTAAATAGGTGCTGTGCGAGACATGCGACACGTTGAAGTACTCACCAGAGGGGCTTTGAAAGAAACCATCATTTCTTGCAACTGCGTCGCATTGAATTTTGCGGGTGATGCTTTCACATCCTTCAACAGAGTCATTAATTTCTCAAGGTTCTCGTGAATGAGCTTGTGTTGTTCAGCCTCTGCAGAAAAATCCATTTTTTGGTTCAGGAAAGGGAACACGATTTCGTCCTGCAATCAGTAGGTGGGGACGAAAAACATGTCAGTAATCTATTGCGGCATGTTCATCGTCACTAAAAAAATTTACCTCGCTCTGATGGTGACCTTCAATAGATACAGCCCATGCTTCGCAGTAACCAAGGAAATTCGCAAGGTCATCCTTCGGAGGGTTAGCGAGGGTTGACAGGATGATATCATAACCGCTCTTGAAAGTGTCATGAGCTGGAACGGTCATGAGTACCAATGCCCACTGGTAAGAAGGAACAGCGCCCGACCTCTAATCATGTTGTACTGAAGGAGCTCGAAGGGGTCGGTGGGAATCGACATGATGGCAGTTTAGAGGAACTAGGGCGTGTGGCAGAACGCAGTGCGCCAGTTGGAATGGGCGTTGCTCCGGAGATAATGGGGTGGTCTGAGCATCAGGTATTATTATATGGGCGTCTCGTCCCATCAAGAAGAAGCCTCGCGTCAAAGTTTGTAGAAGTTGGAATGATGAACAAGTTGTGTCACCTTGTTTGGCTTCGTTGAACATCGCCGCGCAGCCACGTGGCGTTCCATTGAACCCCCATCATACTCGAAACACGACTACATCAATGCTCCGTGGACATCAAGATGCATACATCTGGTGAGTAATATATCCACCGCATATGACTGATCGTCACAGCGCAATCAGGGAAATTCTTTTTCATGTGCATCTGCCCCTTGAGGCTTCTGCGCACATTGATACCCTGGTCATGTCTTGAAAATGTTGCAAGACGATAGCTTGCTGCTTGTGCACTTGGACGATTTCTTCGGCAGCTATTTATTCGGATATACGGTCGTGCCCAGACAACAAGTCATTTCCACAAAAATCTCAATGGGCATATCAGAGATCCTCATTCACCGCGGACGGGATTGAAACGCAGAAAAAGGTATACTTATCTTTCCCTCATTTTACGTGTGATTTCAAGGAGAACTGATCCCCTAAATTGACGCACATAGTTGCAGCGTGCCTGAACAAATTCGATGTAAACTGCGTATATAGCGTCCGATTCGGTATCATGTCTCAGCAATGGTTGGCCAAGTCGAAGTCCAGACGCTCCCAGAACTGCTTCTATCCCGCTCTCGCACCTCAGAGGCAGAAATAGGGTTTCTGGATGCAGAGGGTGTCATCTCGAAGTCCAGCTCTTATGCCCAACTTTTTTCGGATGCTCAGCTCCTCGCCCAGCGACTTCTCTCCTCAGGCCTTCGCAATGAGGGTACAGACATCGTCATTGCTAGTTTCGCAGACCACGAAAGTCATATCAGACTATTCTGGGCTTGCTGCCTAGGTAGGTTCTACGTTTATTCTTCAAAAGACCGTGAGCTTTCTTTGACTTGCGTTCTCTAGCTGGTATACCAGTTTGCCCGATCCCGCCGTTGCACCCAGATCAAAGCCGTCGGCGTCTGTTTTTCCAACATCTCCAAACGTTGTTCAAGGGACCCACGCTGATCTCCGATGAAAAGACCATCCAGGACGTCCTAGAACTAATGCCTGCTTTTAAGCATCTGTCCATGTCGACTCTGGAAACAACCCAGGTCACTTCCACCGCACCGTTAGGCGTCTTTCCAAATAGGTCACCATGTGCAGACGACATCGTCTGTTTGATGCTGACGTCCGGTTCGACCGGAAACTCCAAGGCCGCCGTGTTACGACATTCGAACTTGCTCTCATCTATCCAAGGGAAGATTAAACACCATAACACTACCGCGGCTTCCCGCTTCTTGAATTGGATAGCGTTTGATCATGTTGCTTGCGTCTCCGAGGTGCACCTGCAAGCTTTACAAGCAAATGCTAGGTAGGCGTGTCTTTTTGTCTCATTTCAGCAGACCAAGTCACTAGTGACATTCTAGCCAGTTCCATGTATCGCCTTCAGCGATCGTACGAAATCCCAAGAATCTCTTGGGATGGTGTCACCGACTTCGAATATCGTACACTTTCAGCCCCAATTTCTTGATTGCGCAAATTTGTCGGGAAATGGAAACGAACCCTACCAAACAAGGGAACTTGGACCTTTCATGTGTCCGTGCTTTCATCTCAGGCGGAGAAGCAGTGCCCGTAAAAACTGCCATTGACTTCACAAACATCTTGGAGGGACTCGGCGCTCCGCGAAACGTTCTACGGGCTGGGTTTGGGATGACTGAGACAGGCGTAAGTCCAATATTGAGTTATCGAAAGGCTTCTATTTATGCTTCGCGAACAGGCCGGTTGCATCTACGACACGCGCACCATAGCACGCGATCTATCTGCCTTTTCGGCTAAATATCTCTCTCTCGGCAAGTGCTGTAACGGCACCGCAATGCGTGTCGTGAACCCCGAAACTGTAGCGGTTTGCGGCCCTCTCGAAGGCGGCCAATTGCAGATCAAAGGGCCTACCATAATCCGGGAATACTTTAACAACCCGAGAGCGACAGAAGACTCTTTCTGCGACGGATGGTTCATAACCGGGGACACTGCCCAGATTGACGAAGATGGAAATCTGCATCTCCTAGGAAGAGACAAGGATTGCGTCAATATTAATGGTGTCAAGCATCCGAGCGTTGACATTGAGCATTATCTCGAGGACCTCAAAATAGATGGCCTGATGAAATCGTACGTATACGTCTGCCCTATGCGACTTGCAAATGCCGACACAGAGACGTACGGCGTATTCTACCAACACGAGATCGCTGTCGAAAATGCCTTGTCCCAAATTGACATCGACGCCCTTCTAACCACCAACCGTGAAATCAAGACCGGATGCACCATATTTTGTTCGCAGGCTCCTCACGTCATCCTTCCCCTTCCACGAAAGTCGTTCGTCAAAACGGCTCTCGGCAAGGTCTCCCGATCTGCCTTAGCCCAGGCATACCTCAAGAAAGAACACGAGAACATCGAGATGCTTTTCGATTGTTCAGGGCCGTCAGCGTCACAAGACTCGGACGGACCGAAGAGCCCTGTAGAGCAAACCGTCTTTGACTGCATCTCGAACCTTTTTGATCAGGCTCCATCGTCACTCTCCCGATCACAGAATCTCTTCGACATGGGAGCATCATCAATGCATCTGATGAGGTTAAAACAGGCCCTTCAGGAGCGTCTCTCTATACCCGATATACCCACTATCGATATCCTCAAGCGACCTGAGATTGGCGGTCTCTCCGATTATCTTGTTGACTTGGTTGCTGCGACTTCGAAAGGTGAAGCCTTGTCCAAGATGAGGTATAACCCGCTGGTCTGCTTGAACTCGACTGGTTCAAAGCCGCCGCTTTTCCTTGTTCATCCCGGTGTAGGCGAGGTGCTTGTTTTCATCAACCTTGCTCGCTCGTTTGCGGGAGATCGGCCGGTGTATGCGCTACGAGCGCGAGGGTTCGATCCGGGCCAGATGCCGTTCGAAACATTCGGAGAGATGGTGGATTGTTACACCGAGGCCGTTGAGGAACAGTACCCTTCAGGGCCTTATTACGTGGGCGGCTACAGCTTCGGCGGCTGCGTCGCCTTCGAAATAGGGAAACGCCTCCATGAACATGGAAAACGCGTCGCATGGACCGGCATATTCAATCTTCCGCCTCACATCCAATTCAGGATGAATGAACTTAGTTGGGTGGAGGTGCTTATCAACCTGTGCATGTTTCTGGACCTGATCCCGACGTCCGCCTTTGATTCGGTGAAAATCGGCCTCCATAAAGCGTTTCCTCAGACCAAAGACAGCGATGCGGAACCTGATTCGTCCCTGGAGATCATGCAATGGATCTTCGATCACGCAGATCAAGAGCGCTTGGCTATGCTCCAGCTCAAGTTTGAGGAGTTCCGCCGCTGGGTAGGTGTCGCCTATCAAGTCAGCTGCACTGGTCGGACGTACGAGCCCTCAGGGTCGGTCCCTGGGCGCTCATGACGGTCTTCTGTGCAATTCCCCTACCCTCTATGGGGACAAGAGAGGAGTTCAAACGCGACCGACTGTCGAAGTGGAAGGAGTTCGCAGGCGATAAGTTTGAAATGATCGATGTCGATGGAGAGCACTACACGATGATTTCGGAGGCTCATGTCGATTCCTTCTCGGAGAAACTGAAGAGCGCTCTTCAGCGTGCCGAAGACTCGATCGCCATTCCCCAAAGTACCTCACCCTCATCTACACCTTTACGCCCGAAGCAGGATTTTGAGGAAGTGCCAATCATCGATTTCTCGCTTGCGAAGACCAATCCAAAGGAGTACTACAGACAGCTCAGCTTTGCACTTGAAGACGTTGGGTTTGGCGTGTTCGTCAACGTACCCGGATTTGAACCTGATTTCCAGCGAGAATTGTTTGACCTCGCGGAACGTCTGTTCTCCAATCCCCGAGAGTGGAAGGAGGCATTGGGGACGGGAAACTCGTATGCATTGAGAGGGTATTTCCGTGCCGATGACATCGTTGGAGGACACAAAGTGAGTATTACTATAGTCGATTCGGGAGAACACGACCTGACCACGGGTTAGGCTTACGCAGAAGCATACCGATTTGGAGCTGATATGCCGAAGCCGGTGCCGAACGATGGATCTGAAGTTCCATTCTGGTTGCGATTGCATGAAGGTAACTGCATCGCTATTGCACACCCTGTAACCATCTCACCGCCTGCCTTGCAGGGCCGAACCAATGGCCTCCTGAATCCGACTCCCGACATTCCGCTCCAAGATGGAGACGCTCTTTGAACAGTACCGCTCGCTCAACCTGACGCTGAACGAGCACATCAGCACGCTCCTGTCCATCCCGTCTTCGGTCCTCGCCGACTTCTTCCCGAGCAAGACCGAGTTCAATTCTGCGATCTGGCACTACTTCCCTGTGACGCCGGAGCTGCGGGAGCAGGAGAGGGACGGGTTCGTGCAGGGGATGCACGAGCACCGGGATCCGTCGACGTTTGTAACCTGCTTGATACAGAGCCGGGCGGGCTTGCAGGCTCAAAATCACAGGGGCAAGTGGGTGGATATTCCGATGGTCGAGGGAGGCGTGGTGTGCAATATCGGTGAGCTCGTGATTGTTCTTCAGCACGCTTACGTTGATGCTGACGTGCTGCATCTCTCAGGCGTGCAGCTGATGAGATTGACGGGCGGACGACTCGTCGCAACTCTCCACCGAGTTAACACGCTGAAGATCGACAAGGACAGGTTCGTGTTGTTTTTTGCCCTTCCCGCCCTCGCCTAAACTGACCCTGATAACCAAACGCCCAGATACACGATCCCGTACGTGCTCTCTACGAAACTCGACAAGCCGGTCATGCCGCTGCCGCAGTTCGCGCAGCCGGGCCAGGCAAAAGAGCACGTCGCGCCGAACGCGCGGATCCAGAAGCTGATGGCGATCGAGGACCCGCTCGTGCGCAGCGGGTTCGCGAGGTTGAGCCTGTTCCCGGCGGTGACGAAGAAGCTCTACCGCGCGAGTTTGAGGAGGGCGAGAGAATGGGCATCCTGTGACACGCCCGCGCTCATGACGTCCTCCTGTCGTTGATACCATTTTCGTTTCTCGGTTTCCTTTCTTTTTTCGTTTGCATGTGCATATTTCGTTTTCAGGATTCTTATATACCCCAGTTTCGTGACTTTCGCATCCAATCGGGTCGGCAAGAGGTCACTGTATATAGATGTCGATTGTAATTGAATGAGATTTTCGCCTACAATAAATTGTTGAACAGCCAGCGGTACTGCGTTTCTCGTGTGTTCTACGGATCTAATTCGAAAATATTGTATTTTGAGCTTGGTCTATACACGTTGCAAACTCCGCATGCGTATATCATTCTGCCGGTCAGATGTGGATGAAGTCAGATGAGTGAGAATTAGCTGGTCTACACGTCTAGAACTTGAACACCTTGATCGTAAGACAGCGCGTCAGTTGCTAAAGCACGGAGAAAAACGGCGAACGGAAACGGACCTGATCCTCGGTATACCCCAGCTCCTTCAAAATGCCGCCCAGCTCTCCCTGCTTCATGCCAGCTTTCTTGCCGGCGACAGCAGCCACCTGTCCTGGGGGCCTGTAGCGCTCAGCGGTCAATATATGCGTGTACACGAATGAAAAATGGGTAGAAGGACGCACCGCAGACAAAGATCTTGATCTTGTCACTGAGCGTCGCAGGTCCGACATGCTTCTTGATGATGTCCGCGTTGATGTAGCCTGTCGGGCCCTGCCAGGGGCCCTGAGGGGTATCGACGAGATAGACAACGTCGAGTGTGTCGGGATACTTTTTCTTGAGCGCGTCAAATTCCTCGCGGAGGAGAATGTCTTTTTCGGTAACGTTGGAGAACAGGAGCTTGAATTTGGTTTTGTTAGACTTGTCGGCGAGGGCGTAGGTGAGGACTTGGTAGAGAGGTGTGCTAGTCGGCGCGTCAGATGCGATTTAGGGAAGCACGGAGGAAATGAGCGCATACATTCCACTTCCGCCGCCGATGAGCGCGACCTCTTCAAATTCGTTGACTGGCAGTCGATATATTGTCAATACAAGGACACAAAGCTACAGTCACAAAGCTCAACGAACTCTTGTAAGGGAATTTTGAAATGGGCCTTTTATGGCCAGCGTTTCGCCCTCCTGCATGGTGCAAGGAATATCATCAATGAATCCATTTAGCCGCAAAAAAGAAGTGGTATCACTGACCTTCAATCCGTGGATGTACTTGGATGCGTTTCCAGTCTCGTACTTTTTCACGAGCAGCGTGAGCTCGCCTTGGTGATCGGGGTGGGAGATGGGGGTGTATGGGCGAACGATGGGTTTGCCCTTGGCGTCCTTGAGAACCTCAGGGTCGGAGGACTTGACAAGGATGCAGGACGCGACGGGAAGCAAGGATGCTTCGTTGTTGGGCAGCTCAAAGATGAACCTGCGACAATTCACATCAGTAGGATATAGAGGAAAATCAGGCTTCACGCGCACTTGGACGTGTTGTGGTTGTATGGCTCTATTCGCTTGAGCTTAAAGTCCTTGAAGTTCTCTGGGTCAAAGGGGCTCTTCTCTTGCTTTGGCTTCTGCTTCGACGTGTGCTCGAGATACCAGTACGCGCTCATGCCGAGCACGCCAGCTCCAAGGAAGTAGAACGGAGTATTGGATGGCTTTTTTGCACCTGCAGCGCCGGTTGTGGAAGCGGCGTAGCATCTGCGCGACGCAGCGCTGAGGAAGGTGCGCGAGGAGGAGGCGAGGAGCATGATGGTGAGGAATACAATTTGTTAATGTTTTACTGCACAAGCTCTGCTTATGAAGGATTGCGTCATTTACTAGGCTTCAGGGATTGAGGAAATGTAATCTGATCATTTGTTTGAAAGAGTAAAAAGGAGAGTTGGCCTGTTTGGTTCACCATCGTCCAAAGGCTGAGCATAGAAAAACAAACTGCATAGAAGCATTGAATTCACTTCTTGTTCTCTTCTCTCCATTCCACCGCCGACCTCTCCCTCCCTTCAAAGCACAAGATCAACTTGACAGCCGCAATGTCCTTCGTCAAGCTCAGCATCTTTGGCACGTCCTTCGAGGTGCGGCGTCCCTTCCCCTTCGTTATCTTCTGTCCCAACTCTCTTGCTCTGCAGGTTACAACGCGCTATGTTGATCTCCAGCCCGTCGGCATGGGTGCGTTTCTATCTCATCTCCTCGTCCGGTGCCGCGGACTCACACTTTGCGTCCCTTCAGGCGCTTTTGGACTCGTGTGGTATGTCCGCTGTCACCGCCGGCAGGAAGTAACAGTGTGTGTTGATCAGAGATCGTGGATCGTTTTCTAGCTCGGCCAAAGACCAACTCACGGGTGCCTCGGTCGCGATCAAAAAGATCATGAAGCCTTTCAGCACGCCCGTCCTCAGCAAACGGACATATCGGGAGCTCAAGCTGCTCAAACACATACAGCACGAGAACGCACGTCCCCGCTCACTCTTTCGCGATAGTGCCCCTTCTCATAAGCCGCGTTTCTTCAGATCATCAGCCTCAGCGACGTTTTCATCTCGCCCCTAGAAGACATGTTCGTCCGTCCGTCCTTTCTTTCATGCGTCTGTTGACTCTTTTTTTTTCAACAGGTATTTTGTCACCGAACTCCTTGGAACTGATCTCCATCGCCTACTGACATCACGGCCACTCGAAAAGCAATTCATTCAATATTTCCTTTATCAGATACTGGTAACGTGTTCTCCTCTAATTTGCTTCCCTTTTTTCCCATACAAAATGGCAGCGCGGCTTGAAATATGTGCATTCAGCGGGAGTCGTCCATCGTGATTTGGTGCGTGATTTGCATACCCTTTTCTGTATATCTTTCTCAATTTTGACAGAAACCGAGCAATATTCTTGTGAACGAAAATTGCGATCTCAAGGTCCGCCCTAGTGTCTTCTCGTTCCATCTCGCGGTTGATAAAATACCCTCAGATATGCGACTTTGGGCTGGCACGGATCCAAGATCCCAAATGACGGGTTACGTATCGACGCGATATTACAGGGCGCCAGAGATCATGTTAACGTGGCAAAAATACGACGTTGCAGTGGATATATGGAGTACTGGATGCATTTTCGCAGAGATGCTTGAGGGCAAGCCGCTCTTTCCAGGCAAAGACCGTACGTCTTTATTGTAGTCCTGTTACTTTCCGTTTTCCTGATCAGCCGCTTTACAGACGTGCACCAATTTTCAATCATCACAGAATTGTTGGGAACGCCTCCCGATGATGTCATCGAGACTATTTGCAGCGAGAATGTCAGTGATTTCTTCGTTATGCCACAATTAACACATTATTTTCCGCTCAGACCCTGCGCTTTGTCAAGAGCCTGCCCAAGAGAGAGCGCGTTCCGTTCAGCCAAAAACTGAGGACCACCGATCCGGACGGTACGCTGCACCTATTCATTCGGTATACAACTTCTTGATCCATGCTCTGTAGCTCTCGATTTACTGGAAAAGATGCTCGTCTTTGACCCGCGAAAGCGCATAGACGCGTCACAGTCCCTGGCACACGAATACGTCGCGCCTTATCATGACCCGACAGACGAGCCCGTTGCCGCCGAAAAGTTTGACTGGAGCTTCAACGACGCCGACCTCCCAGTGGACACGTGGAAAGTCATGATGTATTCTGAAATTTTGGGTAAGCTCCCGTTCCTGCCATACCTTGACAGAGTTGACTTTCACCCTTTTTTCAAAGACTTCCATCACGTGGACGAGGCAACGGCGACGATGTCGACAACTGGTGTGCCAGAAGGCGCTCTATCTGGCCACGGCCCATCTCAGATCGCCGTCGCACCATCAACAGCCTAAGGTAGCTCTCGACGCTTTCAATCTTTCTGTCCCCGCACTCTCCACCCCCATCCTCTTTTTGCCCATTCCCCGAACGAGTGCGGCAATTTGGAAATCGAAGGATTAGACATCCGCAAGCTTCAAACCCAAATTCAAATTCAACTCACTGTTCTCTGTTGCGTTACATCCTGCAGTTATGCAAGGCAATTCTGCACCCGAAATTCTTTGTGTGACTTCTGTCTGTTGACATCCTCAAGTCTCTTTCGTGTACTTTTTTTTTTACCATATCTTAAGGTATTGGGTCCCAATCGAACCATTTCTTCCGATCGTTTTTTCCCCTTTCGCGCCCTTCCCCTACTATCTTCGCGACTTATCTCGAACGAGATGACAATTACTTGCAGCATACCGAGTTTGAAACGATTCGTGCTTTCCTACCTGTCCACTCTCTTCGAATAGTCGCATAGTCATTTTTCATCCCGCCTTTTTTCTCCGAAGCGCCCATCGTTTTTTTTAGAAGAGGTGCCCTTTATATTGTCGAGTGTAATTGTGCATTTGTAATACTATATGGCATAGATGGACTCGAATTTCTTTTTTTCCTTTGCGTATGGTTACCCTTGGCTATGAGTTAGATGAGCTTGTTTCTTCGCCGCACGTGACCGGGCTTGTTCAGGTTGAATGTAGTTCCTTCAAATGTCAACCCATAGAACTGAGAATGCACAAAGGTCGAACGCCGTTTTCGTTACATTCCTGAGCTGCATCTCTCAACACGAAACCTGAAATCATTGTGAACGACTAGAAGGCAAAATCTTTCGCAGAGTTCTCCGGATATGACATGATGTCACGTCCTGGACGCAGGAATCGACCGTCAGCTCTTGATGTATCTTTTCCGGAAGAGGCGGCGCGTCGCGCAGGAAGCGAAAGAACGGATGATGGCGAGGACACGACGTTCTGGGACAAGAGCGACGACCCGGGTCCGTGGTTTCGTCAGGTTCACGTTCCAGCAGATCGAGCTCCGTCGCTACCTCTGCGACACTTGTTGGCTCTTCCATCTCTAGTTCCGCCAGTACTGTTGTCTCGCTGAAAAGAAAGGGTGAGGAGGTCGGAGGGAGGGTTCGTACCTCATCCGGGGTCTTTCTTTACTTTTGCTGACTTTTTGTGATTTTCCTACTCAGGCGCCGAAATTGCAGCAGCTTCCTCCAGGTGGGGGATCATCTTCATTTTTGCAATTTTCAGCACCCTGTTCATTCTTTCCGGTTTTTGAATCTGGATAGTTGATTATTATCAGTCTCGTCGAGATGAGGTCCTGGAGACGCTTGATATGTTCATCCCAGGAGAGGGCCTTGATGATATGCACGAAGACGACGAAGAGGCAGAGGGTCGGGCTAATGGAGCGCAAGACAAGCCGATCCGGCTCCTAACGGACTTCACGGTCTTCGATCCGAAGCATCGCAATGAGATGGTCCTCCTTACGTCTATCGACGAAGATGACGGTGCAGACAGACAGATCGAGGCTGCCGGATACGTGTCCCCATTTTTTGCGAACGAGGAGGACGTAGGACAGGAGGACAACGGGTTCGAAGAGGAACGCGGCGATGTGATTTATGTGCGGTTGGGAACGCTTTTGGCTTATTCCTTTGACTATACCCGAGTCACTGAGTACGTGTTCCTTCTTTCTTATCATCGTCTTTATGGGTATAGTGATTGACGACTTGCTCTTAGACCTGTATACATCGAAACTCCACATGCTTGGTACATTCTAAAGATACCGGCCAAGAAGTATCAGCCGTATTATCGTCATTTCTATACCCCCGGAGGATCACACAACTTGTCATTTCATCTGCGCTGGCGCGCCGCCAAGTGACGTTTGAGATTTTTGTCCATCGATTCGAGTCCATGGTCGACATGTTCGGAAGAACATACCAGGAACAACATCTGTGGGACGCCGTATGACTTGCCCGATCCTTTATCCCTTCTGTTATCTAATTTTTGTCCCTGCGGCAGGCGGCGCATATACAAGAGACGATTCTAGATCACCCAATTTCGTTGAAATTAGAGATGTTCCTCTCATCCGGCACATCCTCCGCAACATGCCTCCGCTTCCGGCTAATCGACCACGCCCGCCGCGACGGCTGCTCGATGCCCGGATGAGACGTAGGCCGCTGCAGAGCCATGTATTTCTAGGCAACCCAGACATTGCACTCCTCAGACCGGAAAACCAGAACCCGACACACGTGACGCCACGCATTGCTGCCCTCGCCCAGGGTCTTGTCCGCGAGGACCTTGTTGTCGTCGGGCCTCCCCCTCCTCCAGAGCCGTCAAAAGCGGTGTTGGAAGCGAGGAAGAAAGAAGCGAGAGACAAGATCTGGGCGTGCATCCTTCGAGCGAAGAAGCTAAAGAAGAGAGTGGATTATCGGCGAGAGGACCTGTTCTCGCCACGGTCTAGCTACCTGAAGGCTGTTCAAATCGAAGGTGTGATTTACCGGGTATATAAACTCCTTTGTTTCGATGTCGCGTCTTATTTTGCCTCCTCGTTTCGGGCTTAGGTTGGCGATTTTATCATTGTACCAATCGGCCAGGACGGTAACCACCCAGCGCCCGAGTTACCGGATGCCATTGAAAACATCCCAATCGGTCGTACCATGGCAGATTACTTTTGGTGGGTAGCCTGACGTTGTGGATGTTTTTGTTTCCTCGATGCTGATCTTATACACAGGTTTGCAAGGATTGTGTATATCGACATCGACATCAGCAAAGCTCATATCCAGTGGCTGGAGCACGGCTCGCAGACCAGCTTGCAAGAGCTCGCACACTCGCAAGAACTCTTTTTCAACGATTTATGCGGTCATATCAGCTTTCAGACGTTTGTAGACAAGGTCATCGTGCACGAAAAGCCATCCGAGGACGTCGCGCTTGGTGAATACTTTGTCAAGTAAGCCAAATGTCTCTCCACCAACTGACTTGTTTGACACATCATTTGACTAGGTTTACATACGACAAAGAGCTCGCGACATACAAGACTATTGATCGCAAACGCCTAGCCTTGGCGGCTGTCGAACACCCACCGAATAATTGCCCTGTCTGCTTATTGCAGGTGGGAATCAACGAACAGAGGACGTGCAAACGGCTGGTGAATGAAGAAGGCAAAACGGAGGGTGCGGCATACGGTGGATGCAATTATCATCTGGACGATTTCGTGCTGTACCGTTCGCTCGAAGGACCTGCAAATGTGGGATATATCCAGGATGTCCAGTTTCCTCTCCGAGACACGTCAAATTTGCCCGTGCTGTTCGTTGTCAGGCGTGTTGGGAGGATGTCGGCGTCGCTACTGTCCTTCCAGCTGGGATGATCAAAGACGAGGTATTATTGAATTTCTGTTCCTAGAGATTCTGATTAACGCTAGAGGGCAGAGAGAGGTGTTCCTTACGGGCGACAGGGTGACGCTCGAGGTCAGCGACCTTGTCAAGGTTTGCTTCGTCTGTCCGCATGAATCCATACCAGACCTGGATGAGTGGCTGGCGCTGTCGCCCGACCATTTCTTCATCCGCTACGCGTTTCCGTCGATGAAAGTCAATTCATGGGACGAAAAGACGCCGGTGCTGTTCGATCAGTTGCCGCTCTGTAGGATATGTCTAGGGAGCGGCTTGGAACAGCGACAGCAGACGCATCAGTTTTTTGAAGAGGCTCGACGGCGCCGTTTTCAACGTTGGATATCTTTGGAGGGGTGGGCGCGTTCAGCCATGGCTTGGCAGAGGGAAGCGGTGCATGAGCGTCACCCATTCCATCGAGATTTCCCCGAGTGCGGCGAAAACCACGTTGTGAGCGGTTTTGTTCTTGATTGTCTGTTTTCCTGATGACGGACTCTGGACTCTGTAGGAGGAACCATCCACACATAGTTATGTACAATCAGTGTGCCAACGTTATGCTCCGTTATGCCATCAAGCACAATCAAGGACATCGACCTGAAGTGCCGAAGCAGCTCTTTGACTCGAAGACGCCTGTGCCAGGCTGCCCGAAGCCGGGTCAGTTTCATATAGTGACCATGGGTCTTCCTTGGTAAACACTTTCTTTCCTCCCGCGTGATACCGATGAGATATTCCAGTCAACCGCATTCAGGACTCAACATGTTCAAGAGAGCAGATGATGTCAAAAGTAACCTTGTACTGAACGCGCTTTCTTGGGTGGACTTTCTCCGTCCCGTATGCTATGTCGAAAACGTCCCTGGTTTTCTGAATTTCACATTCGATGCTGTTCAAGTCAACCAACACCGCGTTGAGGGTGGCATTCCGATGGGTGGCCTCAAATTCATGCAGAGAGCATTGATCGACATGGGGTAGGGACTTTTGACTCCCTTTTCTCTTGAGACACCTTATGAATGCGGGTTAAACAGGTATCAAGTCCGATTCGGACTATTGCAGGCTGGGAACTACGGCACACCTCAAGGGCGTATCCGGTTCTTCTTGATAGCTGCATTGGATGGACATCCGTTGCCCGAGTTTCCGCAGCCGTCGCACGATTTTCCTGTCGTGCACGGCTTGCAGATCAAGCTGCCGGTCGGCGGAAAGTCGATCAGGCCGATCCGAGTCACGACGGGCACCGCGCCGCACCCTATGGTGACGATCGATGACGCGATCAGCGATCTTCCGCGCTTTGACTGGTATGCTTTCGTGCTTATTTTTATTGTCAAACGCCGGGAATTGCGTTCTTTTCACAGGAAGCATCCGAGGTTCGATCGACTTTCTAGAGCCAAACAGCGCGAGCTTTTGGAACGAGAGAGGACGATACCGTCTGTGGAATGCAAGCGAACGTCGCCGCACTCTGGATTGCGAGGGCACGTCGAGTATCAACATCCTCCTCGAACGACCTATCAGCTGGCCGCCCGATCGCGTCCGCCGATAGATCTGCAGCATTTCACCAAGTGCCTTCATTCCAGAAAGGTCGAACGGTGCGCACGAGACTCTCCTTTTCTCTCACGTGTTCATGGCTTTTCGTTAGTGTTGTCCTCGTGCCTCTCAGCGCCAATGCAGACTATCGAGGTTAGCGTTAAAGTGCCAAGCTGATACAGGGACGGGCCTCTGATTCTAACCCTAGATCTGCCTACGACGCAGTACGAATGGCAGATCGCGAACCCGGTGTCTTCCGTCGCTCGAAAAAAGTATAGGCCAGGTAATGTTTTTTGCGGCACGGGGTGCCTTTTTGTGCTGAGACTCTTGTCAGGCGTCTATGGGCGGCTGGATAAGAATAGCTACTTCCCCACTACGGTGACGAACGTCGATCCCACGGCCAAACAGAGCAGGGTGCTGAACCCTTATGTGAGCGCCTTTGAGTCACTCGTCACGCGACCATCTTTATCAAACCTGACCAGTGCAGACGGATGGTCACGGTTCGGGAACTGGCTAGGTCGCAAGGTTTCGCTGACCACTTTGTCTTTGAGGCGATAGGAACAACGTCGTCACGGTGCGCTCATCGGTCAGCTTCCGGTTGTCGTGGTCTTATGTGCTTTCGTATCGCAGATGCATCGGCAGATTGGAAATGCGGTTCCTTACCCCGTAGGCAGGGCAATGGGTCGCGAGCTGCGCGTCGCGCTAAAGCAGAAATGGATGATGGATCAAGATAAAGAGGAGGATAGAATGATTGATGTCTAATACTCCTGTCGATGTCTAACCGCTACGAGACTGGTGGAAAGGGAAATGAAGATTATGCGCGACTCGGAGCAATGGGGTGTATTACAAGTCCTGGAATTATGGTTAGCATCGTCAGCCATTGATGGGACATTACGACATGGCGTTACGCACCAAACTACTTGCTCATGCAAAGGAGGACGATGACGGGGCCACACAGGTCATGGCAAGCAAATGGCAGACAACACGTCGAGGACGCTGCAAAACAGAAGCACGGCGCACATCAAGCACCTCCTCGCCAGCCTCGACAAAAACGAGCCAAAGCGGTCGTATCCGAGAAGCGTCCCTTTCTTGTTCGCACCACGGGCGGCGCAATACGTCTTCTCTTGGATCGTGACATGGCGACGGCGTCCGTGTGGCACGTGTGGAGTCGCGCCGCCGGAGGCCTGGGGGTCATGGCTGCCGCTCAAGGAGCAAAGTGGACGGAAGGTCGCGGTCGTCGGCCGTGTTGAGCGGTGAATGTGTGTGGGCGAATCGAGGTCGCCCTTGAGAGTACACACTGGACCATGCTCTATTTATGTAACCAGTCTAGCGCAACTTGAGTATGACGTCATGAATGATTCCAATTTACTATTTAACGTGCTTTTGGTCAGCTCGGCCACTTGGTTGTTGTCCAAGTGGATGGCTTCAAGCCCGGGGCCCACGACAAGGGAGCACGAGGAGAAGGAGGTTCGACAAGCGACCTCTTTCACCGCCCCCGGGAAAATGCGCCACTTACCTGTGAGCTCTGCAGGGCGAAGCGTCAGTAACAAAAAGAGTAAAAAAAAACTGTACTCGACCTAATCGTCGTGGAGTCGAGTAAGATGGGGGGTCGTCGGGTGCACAACAGGAGTATGAGATACAGGACAGAGGCGAGGAAAAAAGAAACATGACGCCGACACAACATGATGCAGCAAACAACACATGACGGTGGTCACCATCCGGCACAAGACATGCGATAGGATTTTACAAAGAGCACGGATGGTGACCGTACATGCAAGATATGACGATGAAAAAGAAAGGGCAAGGTCCGATGAGGCGTACACAAGAGACAGAGAGCTCGAGGCCGATAGTGAGAAATACGAGAGGGCTTCAGGCCCTCTTTTATAGATTTCGGGAGGCAATAATTAGCTGTCCTTTAGAGTCATGAAACGAATCGCCTATGCCCGCAAGTGCTGTGCATGAATGAAGAAAGAAAAGGTGTAGTTTTCCGAAATAAGGACGAAATTCATGGAGAATGTCCAGTTGGAGCCACTGAAAGAGTGCCGAGGGAAACGTCACCGCAACAGCATCTTCAAAGACAAGGCCACGTTTTTCCTTGATCTGGTTGTTTGGAACGAACGAAGTCATTACTGCGCGCTTCAGGTCACGGCGTCCATAAAATTCCTGGCGCTGCGGATCGTTCGTGCTTCTTCAGGCAAGGAGGGGAGAACCCAGACAGGTTTTTTTTTATGACTCGGTGGAATGGCTTTGTGGGCGGGTTCTCCAAGACGAAAACTCCCGACAGTTCAACAGCCTGGAGAGTCACCAGAACGGGCGTGATGGCGCGGTTTATTTTAAACGCCGTTTTCATCCGGTTATCCTCGATAAAAAGATTTTGAGCGCTTCAAGGCGAGCGGATGGAGTGTGTGGCGAACAGAAAACGCGATCGGCAGTGGCGTTGAATGAAAGACAAGTTACAACACGTGCATCGCGTGTTGGTTCACGTGACCTTTGGTATTATCTGTAGCAAATAATACTTAACTTTTGTGCTGAGATTTTTTCTTTTACTTTTTTTTTTTAAAAAAGTCGAAATGTCGAAGAGTCGTTGGAGGGTTGTATGACACCCACTGCTGCGGATGGCAGGACCCCTTCTTCCCCGCAGTGAGCCATATACAAGGCAGTGGAGTGCGGTGGACAACTGGAAGAGTGCTTCAAGGAGTTACGTTTCAAGTAGTATAGTTACTCCGAGCGGAGAAGGGTTGGTAACGAGACCTCCGCCAAGAACACATCCGTCCCTTTTTTTCTCTTAAGCTCTGTCCTCACTTGCCGTCACTCCTTCAATCTTTACCATCATCATCATCATCAGCTCCTTAATGGACGCCCCAGCGCTGGTCCTGGTCCCTCCATCCCCGCTAAAGCTGCAATCAGTCTCACCAACACCGTCGCTGACTTCATCAACCACCACCGCATCCTCTTACCCTCCAAAGTCGAGGTTCTCCGGCGTCCAGCAGCGCCAGTCGTCCGAAACCACCATCTTTTCGATATATTCCATGTATGGCGACGACCATTCCCCTACAAGCTGGTCAGCCGCGACTCCCGTCACCGTCGATCGCAAGTCTTCCTCCGTCGATGCCAACATTCCACCGACAGTCAACATCACTCTCCCAGACACACCGCTCTCAAACGACCCCGACGACCGCCTGGGCTCCGAGCTCGCTTATTATGGCACTGACGACCTAGACATGCCCCCAGAAAGCCAATTGGTAAAGGCCATCCCCGCAAAGCCGGCTCACCCTGCTCCTATCAACGGTGCTTCGTACGCTAGACGCAGCCTGCTTCGCCCTTCTTCATCCCATGTTCCTCCAGCCTCGTTCGTGCATCCTGCCGGCCCGCCAGACGCCCGCAGAGCATCAAACGGCTACAGCATACGCCATTCGGCCAAGCCTTCCCTCCAGTCTATAGCTTCCTCTCAGCACCCCTCTAGCCGGTCCAGCCACCTCTCGCTCGTCACAAGCGCTTTATGAACGGAATTCGGACTTGATCGACCGTGACCGAGAACTCCGCGACCTCCCTCCTCTCCCGCCGTCGAACCCCTCCTCGCGCTACACCACCCCGTCTTCTACGCCAGAGCGCCAGCCCTCACCTGCGAACAACCTCCCCGGCCCATCCTCGAAAGCATCCTCCAAAAGGCTCCATGCGTCGCCTAGCAAACTCGCCCTCGCGCCCTCCGAAGGCGAGGACATGGACGCCTTTCACGTGCGCAGCACGTATGCGCGGCTAGAGATGTCCGGCGTGAAGGGCGACGGGTATGAAGAAGGCGTCGAGCGTACACGCGCTCGCGTGGGCAACAGCCGCGCAAGCCAGCTCAACGCCGAGGCGTCGATAGCCGATGGGACCGAGAAGAGCAAGGAACTCGACCCAAAGGAGATCATGACCCTCTCGAGCTTGGACCGGTGAGCCTTTCTGCGCTCACGCCTGCCTTATTATGTCGCGCTCGTCCTAATCGTTGTTTCGTCAGATACGGCTTTTACTCCGTCCCTTCGCATGACCGCCTCGTCCTCGTACCGTCCGCGCCGCTGCTCAGACGCATAGCGCCGACGTCGGCGGGGTCACCGGACACGCCTGCCGTGCCTCCGACGCTCAAGGTCCTCCCGCCGACGCCTGCATCGTCGAAAGAGATGTCGCGGATATTCAAATGGACGCGGATGCTGAAACCTCTCGTGCGGGACCGCGGCGCGAACATCGCCTCGTGGGGCGTCAAACCGTCCAAGGAGGGCAAGCTCCGATCGAGGACGTACAAGGGCATTCCGGACTCGTGGCGCGGCGCTGCGTGGGAGATGCTCATGTCGCGTTATTCCAAGCGGGACCCTAGGGCCCTGGCACAGCTGAGCGCCGAGTACAACAGCGTGCTGGACAAGCCCTCGACGTACGATATCCAGATCGACCTGGACGTCCCTCGCACCATCAACGGCCATGTCATGTTTCGAACCCGTTACGGAGCTGGGTGCGTCCTGCGTTCTTTGTCTATATATGCGCTGATGTGCATCTCTCAGTCAACGCTCCCTTTTTCACGTATTGCATTGCTTTTCGCTGCGCTGTAAAACATGCGGTTACGTCCAGGGCATGGGCCCATCGCCGCGACGTTTCTTTGCTACTTTGAGCCTGAACGCGTCTACGCCGCGCTCGTGCTCCTCCACGACGCCTACTCGCTGCACTCGGTCTTCAACCCTGGCTTCCCGGGGCTCCGCGAGGCCATATACGTGCAGGAGCGGATAACGCAACAGCTGATGCCCGATGTCTACGCCGCCTTCAAGAAACACATGATCTCCACGACCTCTTACGCTACAAATGGTACATTACCCTATTTGCTAATTCGGTGCCGTTTCAGACGCAGTTGAGGTTCTGGGACGCGTTTTGTTGGAAGGCTACGACGTCTTCATCGCCATCGCCGTCGCTATCGTTTGGGTCTTTCGTGGTGCGTCTCTCCGTCTCGCATTGTGCCTTTGCTTGCTGATACATGGAGTTATTCTAGATCACATCACGTCGAGCTCTGCCAGCTTTGAAACTATTCTCTCGCTGCTCTCGTCGTTCTTCGTCGCAGAGGACGAAGACGCGCTGCTATCGTGGATATCCAAGCTCTTGGGTGACAGAAAGATGCGCTCGAAAATGCATGCATGGAAAGCGGACTGGAACCGTCTCGTCGCCTCGGGCAACGATGCCGCCGCACTCCTATGACGCCCGCACCTTGCCCTGCCTCCCTACTTTTTCTTCCGTTGTTCTTGCTGTAACATTATTTGGTACTTATCCTGAATCTCCGTCGCGTCTTTTCGGTTTTTTTTTTTTTTTTTTTTTGCTTTGTTTTTCTTTTTTGCACGTGCGGTTTGTCGGTTACCATTCTGCTTTTGTTCACCACCAAAAAGAAAGTTTTTCTGCCTCGGTTCCTCGTTTTTCTCCCTCCTCGGTCGACAAGTTTGTGTGTTTTGCGTCTTTAACGGAATACCTCGTCTTTCTACCGTCTACCCAATTCTCCATTTCTCTATCATGGTCAAGTCACTGCGTCATTGTCATCACTCCTTTTTTTTTTTCCTCTTCCTCTACCGTAATCCTTTCATCTATATTGATTGCTCTGCTGATATTCGTCTTGCCATTCATCATCACAGCGTGTATCATTTAGCCGGCAATACATCATCTGAACATGGAAACGGATTCTGACTGTGAACGAGTCGCGCATCTCCAGTCATCATCGATAGAGTTACACATTGTTCATTTCTTTCGTTTCGGCAGATACAGCAAGGTTAATCTAATAATGATGAGAGCGTATTGCATGGTACAATCTAACACAAAAGTCCAGCATGTGGTTTTCCTTTTTATTTTCTACTTCTTGAGCAGGGCAGGAGGGGTCAAGCCAGCAGAGAGGCCCTTGTCGCCTGCATAGGTCGCACCGCTGCCAGCGAGTTCCTCCCTGTGATGTGTAAAAGGTGTAGATGAGTGGGGACATCAAGGGGGAAACGAAATGCCCTGCTTACTCGATGCGGAGGATGGCGTTGTACTTGGCGACTCGCTCGCTCCTAGCGGGAGCGCCGGTCTTGATCTGGCCAACGCCCAGAGCGACAGAGAGGTCGGCGATAAAGGTGTTTTCGGTCTCGCCGCTCCGGTGAGAGATCATCACACCCCAGCCATCAGACTGGGCGAGCTGAGCACTGTGGAACGGGCGGCATTAAGGCGCCAAGTTTGACACGCTGACAAGTGATGGGACCTACGCCTGGATGGACTCGGAAACGGTGCCGATTTGGTTAACCTGTGGCGATATAATTAGATGTGCGAAAATGGTTGATCATGAAGAATGGGCTGGACCTTCAAGAGCAGACCGTTGCAGGCCTTCTTCTCGATGGCTGTCTTGATTCGGAGGGGGTTGGTGACGGTCAAGTCGTCGCCGACGATTTGGATGCCGCTCTGCTTGGTAAGTGTGTCCAAGCCTCCCAGTCATCCTGATCAAAGGGATCTTCGACAGACACGATGGGGTATTTCTTGATGTAGCCAAGGTAAAGGTCGGCGAGCTCGACGCCAGAGATCCATTTGCTGGGATCCGAGTTGGGGTTCTTGAAGTCGAGGTCATATTTTCCATCCTTGTAAAACTCGGAAGAGGCAACGTCCAAGGCGATCTTGATCTTGCCCTCGTAGCCGGCCTTCTTGATAGCTTCCGTCAGCAGCTCAAGAGATCCTCAGCACCAGAGACGTTTGGCGCAAAACCACCCTCATCACCAACGTTTACAGCTGTAGCAGAGCGGTGCCTATGAGCCAACCTGCACACCAACCAAAAACGATGAACGGGAAAAAAACACCATCGATGCCATATTTGGCAGTGATGACTTTCTTCAAGGTGTGATACGTCTCCGTGCCCATCTTCATCGCTTCGCGAAGGAAGACGCGCCGGTGGGCATAAGCATGAATTCTTGGAACGCAAGCTTGTTTCCGGCGTGTGAACCACCGTTGATGACGTTGAAAGCAGGGCAGGGGAGGACGAACGGAGGCTTCACGCCAGCGAGATCGGCAAGGTGCTGGTACAAGGGGACGCCCTTTTCCGCAGCGGCAGCCTCGGAGACGGCCATGGAGACGCCAAGGATGGCGTTGCACCGAGCTTGCCCTTGTTCGGCGTGCCATCGAGCTTGATGAGAAAGTCATCGATTTCCTTCTGGGACGTGACCTTGAGTCCGGATTTGATCAACGCGGGCGCGATAACGTCGTTGACGTTGGAAACGGCCTTGCTGACACCTGTGCGATATCCTCAGGACGATTTTCCGAAGGAGGGCTAGGCGCGGACGCGGTACCTTTGCCCACATAGGCGTTCTTGTCGCCGTCGCGGAGTTCGACGCTTCGTGAACACCGTGGATGCTCCGGAAGGGACGGCAGCACGGAAACGGCCTTTGGCACGTATATCAAATTATTTTTCTGATGAAATAGCGCTGGATGTATCAAGACGCACCCTTTGCGGTGTAGAGGTCGACCTCGACGGTGGGGTTCCCACGAGAGTCGAAGATCTAGCAAACAAGGGATCAGAGGAGGATCGTCAAAGTGAAATCCACGATGGTTACTTGGCGAGCGTGAATTTTAGTGATGGACATGGTCAGTGGATGGACTGCAGAGATTCGTCGGAGGAGGCGGGTTGATATAATCGATAATTATCTCAAATTTCCCACGCTGATAATCCACTCTGGACACAGATGAACTGCTATTCTGGAAGCGGCTAGTCAAAGGATTCCTACTACGTCCTTTACTATCTCCGCCTACGACCCTCGCCCTTCTTCCCAACAGGTAGGCTCTTGAGCAAAGCTGCTTGGTTTCTATTTTTATTTTTGACGTTCGCATGTGTGTAAAAGTTTGCCGCTTTTCGCTGAATGAAGGGTGAGCCAGCTGTTAACGAGCACTGCATCAACATGTTCACCTTGTTAGTTTTCATACGCTGTTCTTTCGTAGGCACGTCTTTGCCTTCCGCGGCTGAGATGAAAAGAAAGTCAGTGAATTGGCAGCTATTTAAATAAGGCATACATACCTGGTGAATTTGCTTCACCACCATCACGAACATTGTCACCTTCCTCTTCAATTCCACCCCATATATCATTCCACGTCAACTCGTCTTCCTCCGCCTCCGCCTCTCCGACATTCTCATCGCCTCCTTCGTCGTCCTCACTGACGTCATCGACAGCCTCCCCATCCGCATCCTTGAACTCCTCATCGAGCGGCTTGATGTCTTCTGGTAAGAAAGTGTTCTTCTGCACGATCGATCCAAGATTTTGCTTGACGCCAGGTAACGCTGTCTCTGACGGTTCCGTTGCTTTTCCTTTCCCTTTCATGTCATTAGATTTTTCTTCTTTCTTGGCATTTCTCGCCTCCAATTTGTTCAATTCTTCCGGTCGTTCCGGGGGCGGGACGAAATATGGTATGCGGCCCCGAACCCAGTCGCTCAACACAATCTTCGCGACCGCATCGAGATCGGGTTCGCCCTGTTTCAGCAGTCGTCCTTTCATCCGTGCAAGTTTGTCCAAGAACGACTCGGGGTCCCAGCGCTGCGATGAATCGGCTTTGTTCGCAGAGGAACACCGTATGTCCGCGAGAGATACGCGGGCTTCACTCGTTCCATGAGAGCGGGGATGTGCTCGGAAGGTGTGGGTAGAGCTTCTACGCGAACTACGCCTTTCAACACGGTTGAGGTCTGCGAATCATGAGCGGATGTGGGCACGATTCCGGGACAATCGATGAGGTAAATCTTCCGCGTCAAGGTAATGTATTGCCAGACCTGCGGGAAAATCATATCTTTAGATAACTGTACAAATGCGAGGACAAAAAAAAATGAAGACAAACCTTGGTCTCTCCGGGTATAGGTGCTACGCGGCAGACTTTATTGCTTTTTAGTGTATTGATTACGCTACTTTTTCCAACATTCGGATACCCGATGAAACCGACAGATATCTGCTTTTTATCAGAATGCAGTTGCCCAAATTGGCGAAGAAGTTGAATCAGTGAGCCTTTTCCGAAAGAATGATTCGGAGACGCATGGAAAGCAATTGTTGGGTATCTAGGGGTAAGATGTTGGATATATCGCGCCTGAAAACCAAAAAAAAAAGTTAGGGAAACGAAAGAAGTGCAAATTATACTCGAACGCACCGTAACCCAGCTGGGGACCAAATCGCACTTGTTGATGACCAGCACGACTTGCTTATGCGCTTTCTCCTTTTTGAGGTACTCGAGTACGGACTCGCACATCGTGCCCATCGGGTCCCGAGCATCCAAGATGTGAAGGATGACATCCGAGGAATCGATGACCTTGTACAGTTCACCATATATGCGTCGAGACGTGCCCTTGGCGTAGATTGGTTCAATATAGTCTGCGTGAGTTGGAGGTTCGACTATGGCGGATTGCAACGGTTCTATTTGAGAAAGTTGAGTGGGAAAAGTGCCACGGATGAGCTATGAATGCTCTGACCTATTACGCCGGGACCTGATTGGCCGGCGGCAGTCTCTGCTTCCTCAGCTGCAACAGCGCCCGCCTTGCTCAGCTCCTCGAACGTTCCAACTTCAAGTTTTGGCCTTTTTCGTTGCGCCTTCGGCCCAAATGTCTCTGCGAACGGTTCTGTCTCAACTATGTGTGGGCGCTAGATTAGAAAAAAAAAAAGGTGATTTAATCACTACCCATAGGAGTGTACGGTATTCTGAGTCTACCTTGCGGATATTCGGATTCGCCGCATCATCCAGAAGAGCCATGGGCAGCTTGTTGCGCCTGAGCAAAACGGAATAAGGATCATGCTTCTTTTCTGCTAGACTCGTCCGGAAGTGGTCCAAGGCCGTTTGAGAG
This sequence comes from Macrocybe gigantea, assembly GCA_011319805.1. Classification (NCBI taxonomy): domain Eukaryota; kingdom Fungi; phylum Basidiomycota; class Agaricomycetes; order Agaricales; family Callistosporiaceae; genus Macrocybe; species Macrocybe gigantea. The sequence goes on from SJRY01000120.1 coordinate 357,251, forward strand.
ATCACTCTGGTGTTTCCTGGGTTCGTGATCTTTGAGCAGAGCGGTCATGCACGATAACAGTATGCGGAGCGCACCGAACCACCGCCTGTCGGTTGAACTCTGCCAGGCTTCGTCTCGTCCTCGCCCTTTTGAAACGCAGCCGCCTGGACGATTTTTCCGTCTTTATCTCTGACTGGCTTTCCGCCCGAGAGCATTTTGAGCCGCGCGACTTGCTTCGCATTTCTGTAAAAGTTTTCTCCTTTTACTTTTTTGAGCGAGACGCTGTTGAAGACGTCGACGACCGGGTTTTCGATGAAGAACCCATCTTGCAGATCGTGCCATGGTGGTCTATTTCCAGAGCGAAAAAATGACATTATGTTGTTTCCCACGACTGAATTGCATCCCAGTCGATGGGCGCATTGGCGATAACCACAGCCACTCGGCATTCAATCCACGAGATGAAACGAAGAACTCGGATCTGGCATCATAGTATTGTAGATTTACGACTGCGTACGAGAACCAACAAGCTTTACACATGAATGTACCAGGAAAAATCGACATGCCGCATCCTAGAGAGACGTCGAGACGACACTTCCTACACTGGAGCACGCTCTCGGAAGATCAGGACTCATAGAATCACTGGCACTACTTCGACGGTCTGAGACTACATCGAGCAGCGTGGCATTCTCCCTTGGAAAAAAAAGAGGGAAAATAACGAGCTGACGGCTTTTATGCACTCGGATTATTTTCCACGGTCACATGCCTACTTTTAACGGACGGCTCTGAACTGGACGACTCGACGGACAACGATGGCGGGCATGCTCAGGATCTGTCTCTCACAAGGTATGGGTTGTCGTATTCTAGATGAGAGCGCTGGCTTATGCTTGGTTATTTTTTGTAGCAGCACCCCGAATATCTGCTTCCTCGAATTGCCGCATTGCAGTATGCCTGCATACCTCCGCACCTCTCCATGCTCAAGCTTCGCGTAGACAAAGCGGCGCCTCAATTAAAAAAAATCACAATTTGAGGAAGGAAGAGCGGTGGCGAAAAGAGGCGCAAAATAGGCCGAGCGTGGTGTTAGGGACACGTCCAGGAGATGAGGCCAAGTGGAAGAACTGCGACCTTGCCAAAATTTTAGTGGACGAAGAGGCGTTGGCGTCGACCACCGAGCTCAAGCCACAGAGATTCGAGTACGGAACTGTGCATCTACCGCAGCAGATGGCTTTTGGAATCGGGAAGGCCGAGAAACGGTTGCTGTTGAAGGAATTGCCCGAGTACTCGTCGGTATCGAAGAGCTTCCGAGGAGCTGCTTTGCTAGACGCGGAACAGATGGCTTTTGACCATGCCGTCAATGAAGCGCGCGAATTGGAAAAGGCGACACAATTTGCAAAGCTGGTCGATCTCAGGAATGCCAACGCACAGGGCATCGCGTATGAGAACCGGAGGCGCATCGTCCTAGCGTTCTCAGGTTCTGAAAATACTTTTGATACAGGACGTTCAGAGGTCCAAGGTAATTCAAAGTGTTTTGAGCAATACGAACTTCTCATTCACAACATGCTTTGTCGCAGCCGCGCTTCTGACATACAAAATTCGGAATCTCTGGAACCATCTCTCGAAATTCAGACGAGACGTCGGTAACCGTAGAGGGCTCAGGAAACTGATACATCAACGAGCCAAGATACTCCGATACCTGAAGAGGACAGATCGAGATAGATACGAGACTGTCTTGGAGCGACTCGCCCTTGAGCCTGAAAGTGTGGAAGGAGAGCTAGTACTATAATAATTAAATGCCAAATTTGGTAATTGGAGCACGTGCCTACAACCTCAGACAAATTCGCCTGCAGCCTGCTGCACCTAGCACTCAGTACTCAAAGAATCGTTCATCGCCATGGCGAGCCAGGTCGCCGACTGTCTGACAGCATCACTCAGTCCGAACTCGAACACGAGAATCGCCGCAGAACTCAGATTAGCAGAACTTTTCACCTTGCCAGGCCTGTCCCACATCGCCGCAACGGAATCGCGTAGGATCTGATGAATATGTGCATTCCAGACACCGGTTTGGCGTTATCGCAGATTATATTATCACAGGAGGCGGATTTGCCGTTGCGTCAGATGAGTTTTACGCGTATGAGACTGCTGGACGCGTCTTGATCTTCGTTCGCCAGCACTCCGCCACAATAGTCCTCCGAAAGTACATCAAGGAGAGATGGTCTCCGTATTTCGTGGCTTTTAAGGGCTCCCCTCCACCTCCAGAGGTATAGCCTAGGGATCCTCTTAAGATATTGAAAATGCCGACATTTTTCTATCCCACACAGATCAAGTCCCAGATCCGGGAAGCCGTGTTCCAAGGGTTGTCGGATGGAAATCGGAAAATTCGTACCCTTTGCGTGAGTCAGTCTCGTCCTCGCTCATGAACATGAACGCGATTGAAATGAACTCAAAAACAGGCGCACACTCTGTCTTCTATCGCCAATTGCGATTGGCCTGATGAATACCCAGACTTGCTATCCGGACTGCTCAAACTCCTTTCGTCCGGCTCTCCAGACTCTGTTCATGGCGCCATGCAAGTTTTCACAGAGTTCATCAAGGCAGATTTGACGGAAGACCAGATTCTCCCAGTTCTGCGGGAGCTCTTGCCAGTCTTGTTGACTATTCTAGGTTCAACAGATGTACGCCATTTTCTTATGACTTCCGTGTCTCATCAAATGTCACGCACATTATCCAGACCTACTCGCCTTTAACTCGAGCACGGACAATATCAGTATTTAGAGAATGCGTTACTGCTTTGTTTATGGTCAAGGAACAGCATCCACAGGCCGTGGAAGAAGCTACCGCATCCGTCCTTCCTGTCTGGCTTGACGCGTTCAAAGTGCTCCTGAATGTTGATCCTGAGATTGACCTGGCCAATACGGAGAATTGGGATGGGCTTGCTATCAGAATTCAGGTTTTCAAGGTACGCCGCAGAAATGTCAATCATCAAATCGTTAAACTCAAGCCAGTTTCGCCATTAGACCCTCGACACCATTCATACGTCGTTCTCTCGTTCACTCGGTCCTTACGCTCAGGATTACCTCATTGCAGCTTTGACTCATCTTCAAAAGTTGTACCCAACGTTCATGCACTATTACCTCAACTCGCCAGATTCCGTTCCACGATCATCCGAGGATGAATCCATTGAACTGCCTCAACTCATTTCGCCCATCTTTGACTTTGTCAGTGCCGTCACGCGCGAGAGTAAAGCCAGGAGCTGGTTGAATGCCGGAAATCTTGCACCCCTGGTTAACGCCGTTTTCAACCTTGTGCAAATGACAAACGAAGATGTGTGTCTGTTTCCTACGCTTCCCTGCGGACGGCTTCCTTAAACCAAGTTATGCGCAGGAGGAAACCTGGGCATCAAATGCAAATGCCTTCGTCGCGCAGGAAGATGATGAAACGCAAGCCTACAGTGTCAGAGTTGCTGGATTCGATCTGTTAACTGTGCGCTCCGATTTTTCTGTGTTGATCGGAATTTCGACTTACCCCGTTCTAAATGAAAGTCCTTGATGGATCGGTTGCCTCGGGACACTACAAAGGCCTTCCGTACTGTCCTTCATCACGTGTTACAAACCTCGCAACAAAATCGAGATGCTGGACAGAAAGACTGGTAATTTTGCGCTAGTTTATCAAGTGTTTGCTGACTGATCACCGCAGGTGGCGACCACTTGAGGCCGCTTTGGCTGCCGTTGGCGCTCCTGCTGAAGTCATCCTGGAATGTATCGAGGATGAGCAGGATGCCGGGAGGGAGAAGCCTATTGACATTGAATTTCTCCTGACGAATGTTATACCTTCAATTCTCCGCCTCTCAGGTGCATTGGAAGAGAACCTGCATAAAGTTGTCAAACTAACAGTCTCCATATTAGAGTACCCATTCCTTCAAGGGAGGGCTTTCGTTTTCGCCAGCCAGTTCAGTCGACTCCTGCCATCGTCTCTCTCCGGACAGTACCTGGAAGCTGCAGTTCAGGTGTTGGAGGCAAACGAGGCTACTATCCCTGCCAAAATCTCAGCCGTCAAAGCCATCCATAAGTAAGCCCCTTATGTCCAATATTACTGCAGTTCATGATTGCTCGAATTGAAAATAGCTTCTGCGAAGCGAGTGGCGACTCCGTGCTGATTCCATTCGCTACCCGAATTGCGAAGGATCTCGGGCCGTTCCTATTCGTGACAACAGAGGACACTCTTTCGCTTGTGCTAGAGACGCTGTCGGTTGTCCTTGAGGTAAAGACCTGCGATTGGATATCCGCAGAATTGGCCGATTCCCTAGTTGTGGCTATTCTAGAGATTTGGTCAAAGAACAATAAAGGTATGGTAACATCGACAGCCCATTTCTCTGAACAGTGTTCACATCATCGCACCAAAAGATCCTATTTTGCTCTCCATCCTCACGGACATGATGGCGACCCTTGCCGCTTCCCCTGCCAGTGGCGTATACCAAGTCGTTATCAAACAGGCGCTACCATCGTTGAGCAATGCCATAGGCTCGTCGAAGAAAGAAGAGTCATGGATCGCCGCTTCGGCCATTGAGCTTGTTACCAGCCTTGTCGAGGGGTCTCCCAAATCCGGACTTGCAGAAGGGTTCTTTGCGGTCCTAGCTCCTAGTCTGTTCCAATGCCTAGGTGAAGCAGAAGATAGAGATGTGTTACAAGTAAGCAGTCGGGCTACCAACCTCGCAGAAATTTCTGAACGCATTTCCTCCCAGAATGGCATTACATGTCTGACGGCCATAATACGGAAGGATCACAAGCAGATCGTCTCTTGGACAGATACAAGCGGACGAACTGGTCTTGACTATGTTCTTACGTTGATTGCTAAGATCCTGGAGAACCACGATGAGTCCGGTGGTCTCGCAATCGGCGATCTAATCATCCACCTGTTGCGTAATGTGGGAGAGGCGATTCTTCCAGTATTACCACAGTTGCTACAGGCCATGATCGCCCGTATGGTGAACGCAAAAACGGCGACGTTCATCCAGGTACGTCGTAGTGTCTATTGTTCTCACAGTCTAAGTATAAGTTTCGGATGATCAGAGCCTCGTCGTCCCCTTCGCGTTCTTGATCAACAACCAGCGAGACACAGTTGTATCTCTTCTCGAATCGACTCAAATCCAAGGGCGGTCCGGTCTCGACATTCTCATACAGACATGGTGCGAAAATGCAGAGACATTCCAGGGGTTCTGGCCTTCCCGAATCAGCACCCTGGCCTTGTCACAGCTGTTCCTATCCGAGCGACCTAGTCTGCAAAATCTCACAGTCAAAGGCGACATCATCGTGCGGCCAGAGCAAAAGAACGGTAGGACTCTTTTATTAGAAGTGGTCGTCTCTATCTGCGTGCTCAATCTTCGTCAGTCATCATGACAAGGTCACGGACGAAGACGAGTGCGCGATACTTTCTTTTCATTTTCTCCTGCTTTTTAGGTTTGGTTTTGTCCTGATAATGCCCTTTCTTTTCCTCTTGGGTCTCGGACTCTATGCCGCTACTGCAGCACCACACGAATTCACGTCGATACAGTTCCCGCTCAAGGCTCTCAAAATCCTCATTCACGAAGTGCAATCCGAAGGCGATGCGGCACCATTACAGCACAAGGCACAGGAAAGCCTTACGACGTTGATTCGGACGATGGCGTGAGTTGTTTCCGTAAGCTAACCAGAGGATCTCACCAACGATCTGACTGGCTGTCTCCATCCTTTTCGGTTGCCTTACACCCGCATATGACCGATTGACAGGAGGACGAGTGGTCAGATGAAGAGAAATTGAATCAAGGCTTTAAGGAGGACGAGTTTTCCTTCCTGTCTGAGATGATCGGACCTAAAGGGGTGAACCTGGACAACGAAGACATTCTGGAAGACACGGACGATCCAGATTTGAGGAACGATCCTGTGTCGCAGATGGACTTGCAGGTGCGGAGGTTTTCCGAACATGTGTCCTTACACGATTTCTCCGGAGAGGATGATTGACGCAGCGATGCAGGCACACCTCGCGACGCTTTTCCGTGAATGCGCAGCACGAAACACGAACAACTTTGCCACGCTCGTCGACAACTTGTCCGTCGAGGAAACGCTCGTGATTCGTCACATACTCAACGTCTAGAAAAAAATATCCTATTCCCGACATTTATAACGTGCGAAGCACTTTTGCTCTAGGTAGATCGGTCGGTCAGTTCCATACTATGTGATGTTTAGCAAATGCAAAATTGAGATTCTACAACGGTGCGAGCCGGGCGCGATATCCATGTGAGTATATGTTGCAAATAGCGATGATGCGAAAATGAAAGAAAGCAAACAGCGGAAGCAAAAAAAAATCTACAAGCCCTCCTTCCCGAGGTCCCATTCCCTACTGACCCTCTCTTGCTGTACTCTATGTTCAAGACGCTCACGTTCTCCGTCCACCTGTCGCCCATACCACTCGGGGCAGAGCCCTTCTTCTTAACCTTACTCTTGTCCTTGCTCAGCCCCAGGCGCTCCAGGCGCTTCTTCTCCTCCCTGTCCTCCTTCCGAAGGCGAAGAAGCTCGAGCATGGCATCCCATCCGTCGTACTCGACGTCGTTGATCAGGCCCGTCGCGGGCACCTGCGGCACTGTGAGCGGCGCGACGTCCAGCCGCGGGTCATACGACTCGTCAAAGTACTTGTCCATTTTGGATGGAGCGTGCAAAGCCGGGTGCGGGCCGGGCGTAGGCGAGCGCGATATGGACATGGAGGAGAAGCGACCGAGTAGGCGAGGGTGAGCGTTCTGGGCGTTTTTTGGGCTTGGGTTGGGCTTCGACTTCGATGGGTTTTGTTGCTGAAGGTCGCTGTGATGAGGGTGCCGGGGAGGGAGAGCGGTGCTTGAGCGCCGTTTGATGGAGCGGGTTGCGTCTGGAGAGGCAGAGCGCTTGCGTCGTGAAGAATCGTGCTTGTCATGGCTGGTTTTACTCCTGTTTTTACCCTTGTCTTTATGACTCTCCTTGTCGGTAGATTTATCCTCCCTGTACCTCAAGGACGAGTCAGAAATACCAGATTCTGCGCGCGACGCTCCAGTCTTGGCTCGACGGGCAGAAACCAGTTTTCTTCGAAGCTCATCTTCGCGCTCTTCAGTAGGGCGTCTAGTGTCAGGAGACCGTGACCTGCGAGAGGAAATGGGCGACGCAGAGCGAGAGACGTGACGTCGGGAAGAGCGCGACAGTGGCGAAAGTCGGGGCTCCGATGGCCCAGGCAGGCTCTCTTGGTTGTCCTGGTCGTCACCATCATAGAGTAGGTCGTCCAAGGCGTATCTGACTGGTTTGGTGGAAGACGTCGAGACGTCACGTTCTATTCGATCTCTTTTGCGTTCTGGGGAGGACGCCGGTGAAGGGCCGACACAAGACCTCGACCTGGAGTGCGACCTCTGCGAGGGACGGTGCCGCCTACGCTGATCCGAATGTCTCTCGTCCTCGCCCTCCAACGACCTATCGCGACGATATCGATGCTTATGTCTATGGCGATCCTCGCGACTGTGTCTACGAGACCGCTTCGAGTCTCGTCTGTGCCGTGGTGACGCGGACCTGTCTCTCCTCTTCCTCCTCTTTTCTTTCTCTTCCCGCTCTTCCTCCTCGCTATCCCGAGCATCCTCCTCCTCGTCCAAACTCTCGCCGTCCCACGTTTCCCAGTCCCTGGATTTGCGCTTCCGCTCGCTCTCCGCGCGGCGTCGGCCGTCCCACCTGTCCCATACCACATCGCTCTCCTCTGCCTCCTCGCGCGCGCGCTCACGATGCCTGTGCGAAGACGACGACGCGTGCGCATGCTTGTGGCCGTCGTCGTGTCTGTGCTTGCGTCTGGCGGGCGAAGACGATGAACGGTAGGGTCCATACCGCCGCATCTTCTCAGCCTCAGCAGCCTCCTCCGCGCGAGCGCGACGCATGCGACGCTCCTGCTCCTCGCGCTGCATCTTGATCTCCTGCGCAGCAACCGCTGGGCACGCAAAACAGTCCTGTTGTGCTCGTCCGTGCTCTTGATGATGGATGAGAGGAAGCGCTTGTTCGTGCGGGGCGCGTTGCTGTCCGACCTTTTTTTTTTGGCCACACGCAAAATGCGTTTAGAGATTTTGCTGAAGAGACGGAGATGGAATGAAATACGGCTCACATTGTGTTGGTTCGGAGCAAAGCACGTATGCCCTGCTGGCTGTACCTCTCGGCCTTCTTCTTCGCCTCTCTGAGGATGAGCTCAGCAACTTGGCGGTCCAGGTCCTCCTCGGTGGCCTGACTGGTCGAGCTCGCACGACGTCCGACAGCGTAGAGGCCATTGGAAGGACAGTGAGGATGAAAGGAGAAGACGAAACGGAACTTTGTGGCTATGACACGCCGCTAAATGTTGGTCCTTGTTTGTTCTCCGTCGCAATCGAACTGACTAGATTATGACTGCCAAGGATCAAGTCGTCTACATCATTAGGATGATATCTATCGTGAAATGTAATGGCTAGCGTAGAGGGAAGAATAGTATGCAGTAAGATATTGAAGTGGGACGTCATATGAACGAAGCATGCGAATGTGGATGGACGGCGCGTAAATGAATACATAAAATGAGATGGTAGTGTAAAACTTAGTTGGTGGGAGGCTGATTGAAAGTCAGGCCTAGTAATACATAAATGGGGTAGGAATGCATCGTGGCGAAGGATGAAAGGAATTTTCGAATGTTCGTCGAGATGTGCGCGTCGTCGTTGGTCATGAAGAAAGGAAATGGGGAGAACAGAAGGTTGGAAAGTTCCAAATGGTTTAAGCTCGTCATCATTGAGGATAAGACGCGGGGTCGTGGAAGTGGCGATTGGTGCGTTTACCAACCGGCATCGGGCATCTAACAATAACATTTAGTGACAAAGTTAAACAACAATCAAGGAAATAAGGCGGATATAGCTCACCATCATCGATCGGAAAGCCTGTACGTCCTTGGCAAATCGCAGCTCGACACCCCGATACGCACATGCCATCTTGAGTGAGGCCATCTGATGATGCTCCTCTCCCCCGTGCCACGCGTTGAGTGAAACGACACGAAGTCCGCTGTCAGGGGCCCGCACGAGCTCAAGCAGCGGCTGAAGGGCCGTATTCCTATCTACCCCGAGCGCAACGTGCTCAATGCCACGAGGTAGGTGCTTCAACACGCGGACAGACACCGGCGGGCACTCGACGACGAACTCGCGCAGCTGGTCGCATTGTTGCACCAATCGAGCATGTTCAGGGGCGCACGTCGGCATAGAGAGCGTGTGTAGCATGTGCCCGTGATACTCCATCAGATAATCCAGCAGTGCCGCGGGGGGATCTCGTTTGAAGCGGAGAACGCGCAAACTGTCACGCGAATTGTGCAGCAGCCAGCTGAGAGAATCAACCGAGGGATTCGTCTGGAAATTCATGTCGAGTTCTTCGAGCGCGGCGGGGAACGGCGGAAGGGACGCGGCGGAAAGATTGGGTGCAGTGCCACTGATGGAGAGGGACTTGAGGCCGGGCCAGAGGTCGAGCAGCTGGCTTATCGTCTCCTGGTTCTCTGACCAATTGCTGAAATGCAGCGTTTCTATGCTTGGCCCTGATCTGAGTAGTGCAAGCGACTGCTCGTCGAACGAAGGAGCTGGTCGACGCATGCGCATCACATCGGGGCTGCCAACGATGTCCTCCCCTGGGGCGGAGGAGCCGTATAGGAGATGCTGAGCTCTGACATCCTCGGGCACGACGCGAATGCCTGGGCAAACGAAAGCTGTGCAAGTCCAAAGGGCTGATTGTGATCCAAAGTGACTCGCATGCGAATGACAGCATCACCGAGCGTCTGGCCGCGGACAGTCCGCCTGTCGACAGCCTTACAGAATGCATCACACGCCGTTGCGACGTGAGGGTGACATTTGCGAACAGCATTTTCTGAGCTGCGAGAGACCACGTCTTGCAGACAAGCGAACACGCCTTGAGGAGCTGCGTGTTGGGACCGGAGTGATCTTGGCAAGCGGATTCAATAATGGCGAGAACCAGCTCGAGTGGCAGAGGCGGGATGGCGCTCCGCGGCGGGGTTGACGGGCGGATAAAAGAGGTCGTGAAATCAAATAGCATGTCGTTGTCTGCGGGGCGGGAAGAGGCTAGGATCCTCGAGACAGACGTGAGATAGGCGAGATGTGAGCTAGACGTGAGACAAGGGGAGGAAAGCGCGAGATGTGCGAGGACGCGCATTGGGGAGAAAGGGATGAAGACGGTGACATGGCGATGCGGGTATTTATACTGGAGTCAGGACGGAGGCTGGGTTTGCGTCAGAGTCGGAGGACGGTCGAAGCTGAAACAACAAAGCGCGTCGATTTTAATTGCCCGTGGGAAATCCACCGTTTCGGTTCTTTCCTGCCTTTTTGTCTTGGACCGACGGGGATCCCGAGACGTTAGCCCTCTTATTGTCCGGATCTCTATTGTTCTCCTCATCATGACTCGAACAGCTGATTTCAAGTCGGTAATGCCCTAATATAGCAGCCACTGCCTGCTCAAAGCCCTCGGACCTCTCAAATTTTGTGATTGAATACTATTACGCTTTGTTGTCATCTGGCAATAAGCTAGAACATTGCCTCTTCCAGTCCTGTTCGCCTGCTTAGGGCACGGGGTTTCCGTCAGGGTCTAGCTCGCACAATAACGGCGAATACGGCAAATTTACGAAACCACCAAGCACGAAAAATTGTATTGCGGGTTTTTATGACACCACAGGTTGCCGCGATGGTGGCCCAGCCGGTGCTAAGCCATCTGCAGTCTCTTCGAATGTCCTCTCTTGTCCTCTTGTGCTTCCATTTCTCGACTTCCCACTGCACGTCCACCTCCGTCTCCCATGTCGTAAACCAGACCGCCACATATCCGATGGTTCCATGCTCTAGTGCGACCGCCATCAACCATCCATGTTAGTGGCACTGTCAAACATGTCTGCTACTCATCTTTCGCCCTCATGCGTTCATTTTTAGAATTGTATTCTAGTCATCTCTTATCAACCATCAGTCACGCTGGCCTCGCACATCGTGATCCGTCTGTCATCCCACCATTTTTCATTTATACCTCTTCATCTCTTTTTTTTTTTTTCAAAATGGCAACAAAGTAATCCTCCCTGCAATGCTCCCTCTTTGGCTTGCCACCCTCCTGTACCACATGCAAGAGAAACGTCGAAAAGAACGAACTCGGGATCCGCTACGCTTGCTCACCCACAACGCGTTTTTTTACGCGTCGCATCGACACGATGCAGATGGGAAGGGGCAGTGGTCCCGTGCTTGACAGGTTAGGCTAACGCTTCACCTAGAAGCGTCAATCCAAGCTCCCTTTTTTTCCCAGACGTTCCTTCCCCATAGGGACCAGCTGGAATCACTGCAAGGAATGAAAGTGACGTACGCGACATAGCGGTCCACGCATGGCCCAGCTGTATATCTCCATTTTTTTCAATCACGTTCATTTACTTGTTTCTTTCAGATTAGATTGCATCTCAATGAAGCAAACACAACATAAAGGCACCCCAGAATACACGGCGTGAGGTCCGCAGGCTTTAGTGCGATGACTGCCGTACGTTTAGGGACAATGGTCAATCCGCCGGGACGGTACGGCATGTGAATCGGCCGAACCGCGTGTTGCTTTCATGCGTCGAAACCGGAGACGCGTGTTTTCTTATCTGCTTATGATCCAGTCGTCCAGAACGATTCATATGCTGGCGCAACAAGGCATCGAGAAAAAAGAAAACTGAGCAAGAAGTGTTCTAAAAACACCACATAGTGCCATAATCCCTCGGCTGGCTCGCTCGATGCCGTACGAAAGGAAACAACCTCTGTATGTAATGCCCTTTGCGTTTTGCATTCGCTTACCCTTTGTCTTTGGTTCTTCGCCTCCTCTTTCGCATCGGCCGTCAAACAGCCTACTCCTGTCAGCCTGACACAGAGCGCCATGTGCAGAAATTTCATATCAGGGTGGTTTCCATTTTGCCTCTGCTTCTTGCTCGCACGAGAGCGGTGTGATCTGAAGCCCACCACGTCCACAAATCAGCCTGTCATCCCCAAAAAGCGATCTGTCAAGGTACCTGTCTGTGCGTTCAATTGCGTTGCTCTAATGTTGTCGCACATGCACCTCATGGTCTGACAGGAACGAAACAGGTGCTGATGGGTGTGTAGCTGGCTCGTGTTGCCACAAACGCCGTCCTATCCACGCCAATAGCGACAGCGGGATGCGTTGCGTGATGGAGCATGAACGATATCGACAGCCACAGCTCAATTCTTTAGTTGCCGATGAGTAACTCGTCGATGCATTCCACGACTGCCACAAGTGTAGACAACCGGCCGTCGGCAAGTAATTTGGGGTAGGTGAGAGATAGGAAACAGAGAAGATTCTTGACCAACATCTCAGAAGCACAGAGAAACCCGTTTCCTTGCTTTCTTGAAGGCAGAATGTGCCTCAGCAGCTCGGGAAATCCAGCCTGGCACGTTACCTCCTTTTTTTCATTGCGAAGACGCAAGAAATGCCCGTCTCTTCCATTTCGTTCTTTGTTTTCGCTTTTCTTTCCTTTTTGCTCGCATCTTCCGGCTCTAGAAAGCCTTGAGCTTCTTCTAGCTTCTAGTATTCCCCGATGATTGATCGAAACAGCACAGGCGGACAGTAGCCGTCAATTCATCCAATATCCTCTCCCCTCAATTTCCGAGGCCTCCGAGGGGCGCTTGTGGCTGCAGAACAGGAGTGCGTCCCAGATTGGATTAAGTTTACGGCCGAAGAACGAGGAGCGGATGAAGTGGTGGTATGGATGCAACGCAAAAGGAAAAGTGATTCCAAGTCGACGATGGCAGACGCTCGGTCATGTGAAGAAAAACCAAAGCCTGACCTTCCTTTTCTCTTCAGGCGTTTCTCTTGTGCTCGACACATAGCTTGCTTCGATTTTCAATTGAGGGGGGGTGCATGTGCTGATTCGCCAGGGTCCATGTTCTTTCAGCTCTATGCAAAAGTCTATCGTTTTCTGGGACGAGGGGAGTGATGTGGATTGGAGGATGGTCATATGCCTCGCTGAACAGCAGGGATTTACACTTCGGGGGTATGAATGTCGTATGTGTGTCAATTATCTGATTATCTGATAGAAGTCGTCCGTCTTTAGGACTCGCTAAGGAACGAAACATTGTATAGGTATGTTCGACATCAAAAGGCTGTTTTCCAGGCGACTGGTTAATCTTTGCGATCATGATCACCGTTCAATCATTCAATGAAACCCATCGGCCGAGCTCATAGGGCTTGGCAACGTTCTGCGACTCTCCATTACGCCTTGCATGACTTGTTTAGTGGATCTCACAGTGACTGCATGGGAAAAGCTTGGAATGATTCATGAATACCAAATCTCCATTCCCATCACAATAATGCCGGCCTCACGTCGATCTGCACCTTTGGCGTTGCCGTTAGTGCTGCGCAAGGATTGATCCTGGGGCGGGCAAAACGCGGCAGGTGCAGAGTTTATGCTGGACGGGGAGACGATATCGCCTCCGTGAGAAGCATGCCCATTGCTCAGTCAGACCTGGGCAAATAGTGCGCTTGAACTTGGACAATGAACGAGCTCTCTAAAGTTGGGAACATTGCTGACATATCAGCCGTGCCGTGCCAAACCGGCGGCACTGATTAAGTGCTATGTGCAAGCCGCGTGCGCGGCTCTCGTTGCACGCCCGCCTCCACAAATGTCGGAACGATGTGACATGTGCGACCAACCTGTCGTGTTCTTGGTTTTTTTTTCCAAGGTCCGGAGCTGCGTTACGCCCGAAATCACAGGTCGTGTGTCGGTCCTCCGTGTTCATCGATCACGTTTTGTCGCGGTTGCCTTGGTGCGGACGTAACACCAGGGCTGCATGAGATTCATTTTAATCCGATAATTCAATGGCAATCTCCGGTTCATCGTTTCATTTTTCGGATGCCCTTTCGAGGCCTACATCCGTATGGACGGGACGTGAAGGTCGAAAGGGATGCGGAGACCGTATTTCTCAAAACGCGTCTTATCGGTTGGCCGTCGTCCCTGTGCGCGTTGCAATCCCGGATCCAAGAAGAGGCGTAGTTGAAATGTCTGTTGTCCAGTGATTTCGCTCAATACACCACTTACTGTACTGATTACAAGACATGTGGGCCATGTGAAAAACTTTGAAGCTTTGGGCGGATGTTTTGAGTGCTTTTTTGCAATTGGGACCCAGCAGAATTTGTAGTACCCATTTTTGGTAAAACCGCATGCCATGACAGTGATTCACGACCTGCGTACCGGTCCGGAAGGTTTTTGACTCGGACCTCGGTTGAGCGGCTAAAACTTAGAGTGCTAGCGACGGTCACTTGATCTATCTCCAGTGAGCTCACAATGCCTCGCTATTGTCTCTCGCGATTTGGAATGTGATAGCATTCAGCATGTGAAGGAGAGCGAGTTGTCGTGATCGATACACATTAGGACGATGACAGCTCCATGGAAGACAGAATAAAAGATAATCCGATGCAAAACACCTGTCTACGCCGACGAATCATGACGTACTTACGGACAAGTCCGTGTCTCGACCGTCGTATTTCGGTTGCCGCGCATATTGCAGGTATGCCCCATTCGTCCAATATCCAATTGCATTCTGGACACTGGTTAGCTGCGGAAGGGTCGGGCACGATAGACGTTCCTTCGCTTGAATGTCCGAGGGCTTTTCATTTCCCTCTCAATTCATCAACGTCACGGAGCGTTACGGCGCAAGTCATTTCATCTTACTGCCATGCGTTTGTCAAACTACATACACAGAGAAATTTTGCAAGGAGCAAATGGTATTTCCAGGTCCGAAGGTGTCAATCACGCGTTTGCAACCAAAAATGCCAAACATGATCAGCGAAGAAAAAGTTTCAAAGATCTCGTGCGCAGGGGA